>CM031237.1:983855758-984454148 GCA_018340775.1 Taxus wallichiana var. yunnanensis | reverse complement strand
GCGTACGGCCATAATCGGCGCCAATCGGGAATGGGTCGGCATCGACCGGAGGCAAATTGCTTGAAAGCTTGATGGATGATTGATGAGAATTTGGATCGCGGAACATCTGCGAGGAGCTGCAAAGATGTGGACAAAGTTTCACCTTAGCTAGATCTGCGTGGAACAAAGTCACCAAGAGGTCAATTAGATCCTTATGATGTCGAAGTGTTACGAGGCGCAGTAGCAGGCAGACACCTCTCGGGGATTGATTTGGAGCGAGAATTCTCTCTTCTTCCGATTGACGATTCGAAGGCTCGAGGCTTAAGCTTTCTGCCTCTTTTTGTTCTAACCAAAAACTAAATTTTGGCCTCAGATTTATAATCGAGCGCCGATCGAGGTACAATCAACATATTTTCTAAAAAATCGAAGCGTACAACCGAGTAACAGTCCAGTACCGATCGTGGAACAAATTCCCAAATGGTTAAAACGGATGAATTGGAAAGATAATAGTATTATCCTTCCGACTCAAATACGGGAATATCCCGTTACACGGTTTGGGGAGAGGAGAAATAGGGGGGATAGATGGATAGAATTGATATGGGAGGTTAGGAATTGATATGGGGTAGATAAGTGGTTAAGATACATGTAAAAAGTATAATTAAATAGTTAATATTTAATTATCCATGGGTAAAATACAATGGGGTATAATAAACTTAGGATAGATGTTTAATTAGATATTTAATTAATACCCTAAAGGAAAAGTGGTGATATAAAGGTGCCCCAGGTTACCCAAGAAGGTAAACAAACGTGGGGACACTAAATTGGGTAACCAATTTTAGGTGTCTACATCAACTAATACATGCCACATGATTTTTGTCATATCTTGAGCATTTTTACTCGATTTGCACCCCACTTACTGGTGTTGTTTTAGAATTACACCTAAAATCATACTATATACACTATGCACATGTCATCTCTCCTCATCATTATCTTTCACTTGATATACTTTACATTTTGGCACTTTCTATCACATTCTATCTATTTCGTGTTTACTTTTAGCTCAACGTTCGCCTATTCTTATCTTTACTTCGCCTTTCGTGAAAGGGGGCATATAATTGGGGTCATCCTAAAAATTACCCTTACATCACCACATGTTCATCCAAACACTACCAATTCGACAATTCCAAACATTTACTAATACACTTTATTCAACATTTCATCATTGATTCCCTAATGACCTAACCTGGCAGCGCAACAAACGCATTACAATTTCTATATCGCAACATTTCATCACTTCCCATTAATGACCTAACATGGGGAAATGAGTGTAAATTTAATACATCTAATACTTCATCAATTTGTAGTGGTTCCCCCTAATGACCTAGCCTGGGGGCAACACAAACACAAAATCTATCCATGCAATATTTCATCAATTTCTATCGATTCCCCCTAATGACCTTGGTAGGAATATTAATGTTCACATGAGTATTAATATTTATATTTGGTAAATATTTGGTAAATAGTATGATTATATGTAGAATGTATTGTTATAGCAAAAATATATTCATATAGTTTGGTTGCGCCCGTAAAGCTATTAACGGGTTATTTGTTTGTATGGATTCCTATGTTATAGGATGTTGGTTTTATATTTACACCGAAAGGCATGTTCTATATTAGAAAACCCGAGGGGCTCTGACGCGAACAACGACATGAGCGAGCATGATTTTTTGGTCGACAATGTACGCATTGATATCTACCGTACGCATGGCTGTCCGTAATGACGTGAAATCCAGCTGCCTCACGAGCTTTTTAGGCGGAACTTCCCCTAGCTGCGGTTGAACCATCTATTCCGTCGCACTGCGAATCCATTCCAGAGACGCCATTTCTCCATTACACAATCAATTAACGCAAATAAAAAATTAAACGCAGACAGAAAAATTAGAATGCACAGACAGCTAAAATAGTTCACCTACAAATATATCCGCGCCGAAGAAATAATTTATCAGCAAGATCGGCCCCAAATTTGCATTAATCGCACCCCGCACAAGTTCAAAATGTCAAAATTTTGAATAAAAATAAAAACAGCCGGGGGTTTTGATTTGGAGAAAAATTGACGGAAAAACTTTGGAATGTTTATGATTCCTTTATTTTTTCCTTCGCTACTCCTCTCTCCCTCCTGCCTTTTGAAATTGAATTCAATAATAACTTGACGGCCGTGATCCTCCGTTTCGCCGCATCGGACGGCCGTGGTAACGGAGAGGGAATCCGACGGACCAGATTCATAGGCCACCGTATTATGGGCTCTCCACCGTCTGATCGCCGCACGATATCTGGATGCTTATGTTGGTGTTTTTCAAACCACCAAAGAGAAAAGCGGGGGTGAGTGCGGTATATTCAATTTGCTGGGGTTTCATAATTAAAGGTTTGTAAAATTTAGCGGGTGGAAGTTTTGATTTTTCGTTTTTGTTTCTTCGTTTTAACATTTAAAAAGTGGTGATTTATAAAGAGTTTAGGTTTTTAAAAGGAGCCTATGATGTGATGGGAATGTGGACAAGTCTTTGTTTGTGTTTTCTATTTGTTTTGATTTTGAAAATTTTAAGAATGCCTTGTTACCAAAAGGTGTGAACTGGCGCGGGAAGGCTCCGAGGCTTTTGGCACAGAGGGAGGCTGCGGCGGTGGAGATGTATTGGTTGACGATGGACGACACTTCTTGAGTCTGCCCTACACGTGCCAGTTTTGTGAATAGTGGCCCGGATTTTTGAATAGTGACACGCGGGAGGAGATGAGCGGCCACCCAGTGCTACGGAGGAGGGAGATCCATATTGGGAGCGTGAAGCGGAGGACGATGCGAGTCCTAGTTGGAGGTTGACATGCCTCTCCCATCGGCATTTAAAAGGGGGAGTATGGGTACCTCCTTCTATGGTGGTACATTTCAGTCCGGGAAATATTTGAAAACATCTTTGTGAGGACCTTGCGAGAAGGCCAGTTTAGGTTTATTGTTGTCCTGGTCTCAAATACTTTTGAAGCATGAGAGGTCCCTTTCTATTTGGGTCCGCTTGTGGATATGATTGAAGTGGAGAACCCGAAGTCATCATTCCGACAGTGTATTGCTCTTTACTTTGTTAGAGGATGAACAAACCAGCTGGTTTTCTGTTTGATCGGTGCACTGAGTTTAACATTAACGCTTCAGACTTTGCACATCAGCATAGATATCTTATGCAGGACTAATCTCTTGTGCTTGAACCCCATAGTTTTTACCCATACACATTTCCATCGGGCCCTGCCTCCATGAGCATGTTGTTAGAGTATTTAACTCCCCTGACCATTGTAGCCTCGTCGTAGCGGAATTGAGCGGCAGCTTATTAAATAAAGCAAATGTTAAATTCCTCATGGGCGGAAAATGACATTTTGTTGTCTGGTTTTTTAGATTGTTGTTACGATTATCAATGATTGCCGCCTTGGTGATTCATCAATATCTATTATGCCCACAGATCCTCATAAATTTTGTGTGCAACTAGCATTGTTGTATATAATTCATTAAGGTAAGTCGGATATCAGTATCATTATTTGTGATTTTTTTTGCCGTCTTAGATTCTGAGCAATTCCCTCTGTCATCAAATGATGGGTCATGTTTATGTCTTCCGTATATTGGATTAGATGGTTTGGTCTGATGGCTCAAAAGCAATTTTATGTTTTGTACACTTTTATTTCTCATTCGTTCTCTATTCACCATATGCATGAATGTTTGACAGTGTGGCATGTTTAAGTCTCCAACCTCTTAGTTGCTTGTTTAAAATCCGCTACACACTAGAACTCGCATCGATTATTAAGTTCTAATTTGTAGAAATGAATGTGCCATATTATTTTGAAGAATGATTGGATATAAATTATGCATCATTAACCTCGATGAAAACCTCGATGAAAACCTACAGGCATGTTTTACATAAAGGTATTTAGTTGACTTGGTTGGTAATTTTCAAACCCCAGTGATAGTACTCAACAACTGTAGTATTCTATGAAGGTGTAATTGGCAACACTTCTAATTTCGCCATCTCTGCCACTGCCATGTAGCTGGATAGTACATATTATCTATTTGTTTCATGAATGCTCATCCTGCTTTACCGATTAAATCGTGTCGAGGAATTTTGCATCCTGTAATATCTTCTTGTCCTATCTCACCATGTGAGGGCCTTTTTTTTTCTTGTAAATTTTGTCTATGATACCCACAAGGTGCATCAAAAGAAGTCCATCATGTACTTTTGAATGCATAAGCATAATAAAAACATCATTCCATTCCCTGGCTGAAATGCAACTCTGACCTTGCTGCCGTCTTCGATGGCTCTGCGGTGCACTCCTATTCAATGTAATTACAAATGTAAGCGGCTCATGTAGTGGCACCCTGCGGCACTGTCTGATTGACCAGTAAAACATCAATTATTACGGTGATAGCTGTTAAAATGTTTTCACCAAAATGTACTTATGCATCTGAGAGTTTATAATAATGTTGCCAGGGCCCGAATATGACTTGGAGGAGCAATTGTATCACATTTTCAATGAACTCGGGCCTCAAAATCTGAGGTCCTTTGGCCCTTTCAACCTTTTTGATACTGTCATACATCCATGTTTATATAATGACCATATGGTTTGTTTTTAGAGTCCATGTTTCATCACTGCAAATACATGATGCAGGACTTATTGTCTCACATACTGAAATGTGCTTGCTGAATGCTCCATCGTTTGTCATCATTTTTATTACTAAGGAAAGGCTCAAGGTGCCAATGGAAAACTTCTGGAACCGCAACTACAACAATTGTCAATGCAGTTACAACAATTGTCACTGCAGTTTCTAAGAATTTTAATATAGAAACTTCATCAGTGCCAAATAGTGATTAATGACTGATAATCTTCTCTGTTGGCGTCATTTAAGCTTCTTCCTCAAAAGAGGCTCACTTCTCATCACTCATTTACAGGGTCATATACATCAGGAATTGGGTTATTAAAATAAAATAAATTTTAACTCCTTTATCATGGATTATTAAAATAAAATAAAATAAAATTGTGACTCCTTTATCATCTAATCTAGCTGCAAGGATGTCTAAGCCATCAGCCACCTTAACCTCATCTTGCCTCATTACCAATTTACTGAGTATGTGTAGTTGAGCATTAGGATTTTAGACTCTTTAAATGTAGTTGGCTCATTTCCATTTCTGTTGTTTAACAAGGACAGGTCCTTGAATCACGTTTAACTCTTGTTTCAACACTTCGATCTTGATATTGTGTATGCTATCTGTATAACAAGTATTTTGAATTCCTTTGTAAACTCCAATATACGTCAACTTGATCCATACGCTTCCATTCAGACTCCCATGAGGTTTTGATAACATTAATAGTTGATTTATTGTTTATTTCTTTTAGCATATAAAAATTTCCTACGTATCCATTTGTTATTAGATTGGATACACAATACAATCTTAGTTTAGATATCCTATTTTGTTGTGTGATGAATATACCTTTGGTCTCTTTTATAAAGTTTAATAAAACATTTTGACTGTAGTTTGAGGATAAAAGGGAGGCTTGAATTCTGTTTTAATTCATTTTAGTTTGGTTTGAGTGTACTGGTTATGGACATTCCTATTTATTCCAGCAAGTCATATGGAGCTACCCTTTGGCAAGAATTCAACATATCCGTCTGCCTTCATTCAATCTTCCATCAACAAGGTTGTGCTCCAACACATGCATCATTCCGTAAGTTGTTGCTAACATTCGGAACACAGTACCTCTACTGTAGGACTGGGAAGCTCTTATGTCAAGATCCGTTTCCTCCCTTTCCAAACAAGAAAACATTGATTTTAAAGATGCCCCTCATCTTTTCGCTCAGAATGACCTTGTGGACTCCCACAACCTTATTATGTTGAAATCCCTTAACTCTCCTATTGCCAGATCAATTGCTGAAAAGACCAGATGTTTTGCATCAGGCGACACGGAAGACGATCAATTAAAGCCCAAGGTTCTTCTTTGCATCAACCAAAAATTAATGCTTTCTCAGTAAACTTGTAGGTTGTACAAAGGTCTTCACAACAGCCTCTACTGGTTCTATCATTGACATAGTCTACGAGGGAATCCCTCTGAACCTCCGAATGTACGCCTCTTTTTGTCGCCATCAAGTTTGATCGTTACAGGACCTCCACAGGATTGAACAACCCTTGCATGTTTTTATTCCTCCCATTTCTAGAGGGGGTCGTAGACAACTACCGCCCAAAATGGCATGGGCTTTTTATCCACAAGTCTCAAGGACTTACATTAACACGGGCTCTCACATCGACATTGGCGGAACTGAAAGACAAGGCCTAACATTCACTGCTATCTCAAGAGTTCCGTCTCTTTCTTCCCTTTGAATTTCTCCATTGTTCTCTTTCTCCTGCTACTCTCACATGTCCTCCATTCCCCTTCTTCAATCCAAGCTACAAGAGGAATCTCGCCTTCATTGCCTTCCATCTTCTCTCCCACACCTCGCCCAACACTCGTCTTAACAACTTCGCCTCTTCCACCTTTCTCAATCTACAAACTCCATCGGTGCAAGAACTTCCTTATAGCAACATCGCATGTACATATCGCGTTCATTTTGTATCTAATACCCCTTTTTTCCATGAGTTTGCAATGTCTGGAACTACTTTAAACGCAATATTTAAACTATGTTCCTGAACTTAAGTTTTCAAAAGTTTTTTTTGGGAGTGTACTACTGACCGATCTAATATAACTAATACTTTTGAATTGACTCCCTGTTGTTCTTTTATATTTAACTTTCAAAAACATGATGCTTTTGTTTTATTTTAACATTTTCTTATTTTGGCCATTTGCCCACCGATCTATATAGTCTTCTACTACAATATTCGTTACATTACAATTGTCTTTCCTTTTGTTTATATTTCCTCCACTTATTTTTCTTTTCCTACTCCTACCTTTACTTGCATTAACGAAGTATTTTTTTAAAACCACTCTCCTGTTTCGTTTCGTTTTAACACTATTCTTTCCCTCCTCCTTCGTTTCCTTCTCCCTTTTTCATTTCTTTTTTTCCTTTAGCTCAACTATTTTCTTCTTTTCTACTTCGTTCTCCTTTTTCCCCTGCCTCTCTTTCGGCGTTTTCATCGCACACATCACGTGCGATTGCTAGTTCGATAGCCTTTGTAAATGGTGTGAATATATAATACAAAATATTATTTTTGTTGTACAAATTGCTCATACCTGAGATTTGATATCAGAGCAAATATGGGCTTGTGAGGATTTTAGAGGGGTATAGCTAATATTTATTTTAGTCGCCCCTGTAGATGTACGTCTGTTTTTAGATAATAGTTTGTTTTCCCATGGGCTGATTCATCTGTTGGTGAGAATCTGTTTCTTCCAATTAGTTTACAGATCTCTATTCATGGTGTCAATTTGAAATACAGTGTAGCTGCATTTCTTTGGCATGAATTTCATATTCATAGTATTTTATTGTTGCATCTATTATGCACTGCGAAGATCCTGTCAAACCGTAAAAACTTTCTTTCAAAAGAACTGGAATAGTTATAGGCACGAGATTTGCAGTTGCTTAAAAGAAGTATTATTCTAAGCTTGCAGCATGATCACTACTCAGCCAATATTGACGATATCACGACTTCTGAGAACATACCACCTGCCTCGCCACAACGAGGTCCAACCCCCATAGCACGTGGTTTCCGAATTCAAATCTTGCACTCTGGCAGAACCGCTGTTTAACATTTAAAGCTACTCAGATTGGCGAATGAAGGCCTGCTTTCTACAGCAGTTGTCGTCGTCCTTTTAGCCGACCTGCTCGGATCTGTTCTTCAGCGTGCCTGCAGATAAATTTGACAGCCTTTTAGACGTTTTCCAAAGGGGTTAAATTTGACTGCTGATTGCACGTCGTTTTCACTTTTGCATGCAATTTTTTCCACCCCGAAGACTCTTATAAAAACCCCTCATTTCGCATATCCGCTGGAGTTTTTGTTTTTGGTCCATTTTCGGATCCTTCTATCGAAAACGTGAACTTTCCTCATATGGGTATAAAACCACCAAAAATTGTCGGACTTCCACCAAAAATTGACTCTAGAACCGCCTGTAAAACTCCCCTAAATCCGTATTTTTCTGCGCATAGACTTTTCTTATCTTCCATTGATTAATTCAAGCAGGTTTTGACAGGCGCAGACACCCATATGACCGTGGGGCATGTTAGCAAACAAAATCCTGAAAACAATTAAGCGGGGTTTTCTAAACTGGCTTGGTGTTCGTGCTAGCAGAGCAAGTGTTGTTGGGACTTTTGAAGTTTGTTCTGTGTTTTTTTAATTCGGACAGGGTCACATGAGGCAACGGCCAACAATGTTTTCACACCTGTTTTGATATTGAGGAAAGTTAGGGTTTGAAAAGTGTTTGGTATTGTTCTTCGCCGACTGCACTTAGAAAATTGCACAAATGAAGTGAGGAAAATGTACCCAACTCGGTATTTTCTTCAGCCGAGGTAAGTTTCTGTGTGCCTTCATCTGATCTATTTCGGATGGGGAGAAGGTGTCCACTACATTCCGTTGGGAGAGGGAAAGCTTTTACTCTTACCAATCCTCTGCTTCTTTCACTCTCTCTGCCGTTGCATTTGCTTACTGTGTCGGATTATCAGTCAATCGATCTAGGTAAGCGCCTTAACTGCCCTTGTTTTCTATCTGAATCTTGGTCTAAAATTTAATGTGCTCTTCTTTGGCCTGAATATGGTTTTATTTTGAGTTTTGGAGGTCACAGATTTGGTGGGTCGTTTTTCTTTTTTAATAATTTTTGCTTCATGTCAGTTTCTAAAAATAGTGTGATTTGGTGCAGGGTAGGTTTCAATTTAGGTATAGCCGAGTGTCTCAGTCTAGCAATCTGGCCATCCTCCCACTATATGTTGCTTATATTAATGTCACTTGGATCATCATTAAACTCAAAACTTCAGCTTTTGTAATATCATACATTCCGCACACATGTTCTGCATGGACAAGCTTCATTGTCCCAAACACCATCTTGGTCTGCAAATTCAGTGTTGAGAATTTATATAACAATACCAATATAGATAGTCATCTAAGTACATATATGGATACACTTTGATAAGTCCTGCATGCCAAGATGTTAGAAATCTCCATCTCAATTATGATTTATAGCATTGCTTTTATATATGCATATTAGAATTAAACCACTTCTTTTGATTTGGGTGAAAGCCAATTCTGAAATGTATAGAGTTGTTGGTGATATTAGTAGTTCTGATATACTCTAATTTTGGGCCAGAGGTTACTAGAGGAGCCTGAGGAGGTAGTGAGCCTTTAAGCCACATTAGCCATGATATGGGCAAGCAAATTAAACAAAAATTGGATAAAGGGGAGGGGAGCACTGTTTTTTCTTGTTTTACCTTGGGGATGCTCCAAACAGCACCAATTTAGTGAACAAAGAAGGCCTCTTGATGGAAGCCATGCAACCGACCATGGCAGACAAAGAGTGGCCTACAAACATACAGTTTTCCACACCCAGCTCATCCAAAATGGTTATAAGGTCTTCTGCATAGGCTTCCACATAGCCATATCTTTGGAAATCAAAGTAGTCAAGATTCACACTCCCAGCACATATTAAATCAAATAAGACAATCTGAAAATCTTTGTTCCTTGTGAACATTTTAATAGGTTTTATACTTAATTTTAACCTTCAGGCTTAGAAGTGTGATATTTTTGGACAAGAATATCATCTCAAATGGTATGATACTAACATCCATTTCCCGTAGAATATGCATATTCCTGTAATGTCACGGAGAAGAGTGACGTCTATAGTTTTGGGGTGGTTTTATTGGAGCTTGTAACTGGAAAACAACCAATTGAGCCTGAATTTGGTGATAGCAAGGATATTGTTTATTGGATTTCACAGAAAATATGTTCACAACAAGATGCTTTTGAGGTTCTTGATTCAAGGATTTCCAAATCATTTGAGGAACAAATGATCCAAGTCTTGAAAATTCCGGTGCATTGTACATACAAAGTCCCAGCAGTACGGCCCAACATGAGAGAGGTTGTACAAATGTTGGTGGATGCTGATCCTTGCAGTAGTAGTTTTAAGACAACTCACAAGGAAGGAACCCAAAAGAATGCAACCTTGGGTATTGGCATTCCAGTGAGACAAAGTTCTCAGCACAAACATTGAAGAAATACACATTGTAAATATCATGTCCACTTAGGCTTTCCCTTGGTTTCTGATTGATTTGGAGGAAGCCAAGATTCATGTTTTCCATGACTCTTTGTACAAGAAGTGGCTCGGGGTCTAGAAAGTGAAAACGCAACATATTTCACAAAAGGCTTGACATATCTGTCACATACAAAGTTGCTCACTTGAATTGTCATGATGAGTAGAAGCTGATGCAAGCTGAATTTTGAGTAGTTTAGAAAAATTTCCTCCTTTTCTGGTTGTAATATAGTTTTCTTGTAAGGCTCGTAATGCAGTTTATTGGTTTCAGTTGGAAATACTCTATGTAACTTTATCCAATGCTTCCTTGCCCCTGTGCTTGATGATACATCAGGAGACTTTTTCCAAAGGCATATATGTATGATGTTGTAGTTGAATTATTTGTTCGTAGTGCATCCATATCTATTATGTTGTAAGATATCTGAAGCAAATTATATAAAAGCATGCCTTTCCTGCCCTTGTTTGTGGTCCTCCTCTTCTTTTGCACTTTAGCGAGAAGTTTTTTCCGATTATCCGATCCGGAAGAGTGCAGTATTTATACAAAGCCGACTCGGTGGCTACCGCAGTCTTTGAGTCTACTCTCGACCCAGGGTTCAAGCCCAGTGGAGTCACCCCTCATCTAGGCTCCACCAATACCACCCCAACCCAACCGAAATCTCATCCAGGGATCTCACTTAGTGTCCATGGCTCCACTCAGCCATGGACACTAAATGCCTCTTTCGGTATGAATTCTCCCCATTTGCAGTGGGGACAACTTGGGGCAAGTGGGAATGAGCAACTCGCCACTCACTCCACTTGGCCTCGAGGGGCACAACTACTACCTTTTCGCTAAAAAACAAACTGTATGAAAGCATTGAGCCCTCTCAAATGTGATGGTTTTTCAAATTTAGGCATGTTCTTGACAATAAGAAGTAGAATGGCATTGAAGGTTTTATTATACATTGACTTAACTACCTGACAAGCGTTATGCACTGGTATTTATGTATGCATTGTGTAACTAACTTTCTATATAATTTTAAGCTCAAATTTTATTTAGAAGAAGAAGCAACCCATGCTGTAAATAATAAAGATTCAGGGGATCATGAGTCTTATGGAACTTGAGCCATCTCCTACTTCTTCTGAGAGGCCAGGATAGAACCTTGCACAACCCTCTCAGCTTCTCATGTAAAACACATGGGCATGTCAATAGAATTCAATGCCTTTGTTTCCCTTATTATACTGTGACTGGTTTATTTTGTTGTTTGTTATCTCATTATATCACATAGTCCATATTAGTAAATTCCAATCTGCAACAAAAACACTTAATCATTTCCCCTCTTATAGTCCTTTCTAGCTTTGTCTCTGGTGAAATATAGTAAGATTGGACAATATAGTAAATTTAGGTGATTTTTAAATTTAATTTGTTATTTTTTACCAGTTAGCAAAGCCAATAAATTTTTCTTGATCTCGACCATGTGTATGGGGGAGGCTGGATAAGGTTGAACTTGGTTTTTTTCCACCGGTGTCACAATTTTGTGAATGCTTTCAATAGCCTCTTCTTGCAACTCATACTTCTATGAATGTGATCATTTGCGATCAATGATTTGACATTGGAGTGCTCGCGTGGCTAAAGTATACCATTGCATGCTCTACTTTCATTATTTTCTATGGAAGCCTATTTTAATGGATGCAATTTTTGGTGTTTAGATAGGTGTTTCACTTTCAACATAAGGTAAGTCTTGAGGTCACTATATAGCCAACACACCTCCTAGGCACTACTTTCCACTTTATCAATGTAGACGAGTATGTGGTTTTATAATATTAAAAGAGTTTAGATACATCATAGGCTTAGTTTTGTCTGAATGCTGTTTAGAAACATTGATTCACAAGGGTATGGTGTTTTCCTTTGATTTTAAGCTATACTTGAATTCAAAGGGCTGTGACTAATTTACGACTATGTGCTAGGCTTAGGATTATTTGTCTAGCACTCTTGTATCCATCCAAAGCTTTGTAAATTATATCACTTTTTTCATATTGAATTGTTCTAAAGGTTAGACCTCATGTTTGCGCTATTTAAATGAAGTGGTTCATCTATATTTTTATACAACCAAAATCAATCATACCCTTTATCAACATCAACTAAAAAACATCATAACATAATTAAAAGTACACATACAACATTTCAATGTAATGTTTCAACTAAAGTCCTACACTACAACTATCAATCACACACATTATCAATTGTATAATAAATGTTTCTCCAACAAAACACCAACTGAACAACCGATGCACAACTAACAACATCAACTATAAAATTAATTAACTATCAAAAACGATATCACATGTAATCATGTACGAATTTATAACAAGTTTGAAATGTAGAAACAACCTTCAAATTAAGTGGATCAACTATATTTCTACAATTACAACATCAATCGAACCCCTTATCAACATCAAGTACAAAAGTAATAACTATACCTCTAAATCAAATAACATATACCGTTCGGCGTTCACATCTCATGAAACACATGTTGTCACCGTGTAATTGTTAATTATTATCATATTGTGTCATAGAAGTTGTGTTCTCAAAATTTGTAAAAGGTCCGCAAAATAATTTTTTTGCCTCACGGACGCATTTTCAGTGTTACCTGATGTCCTAAAAATAAAGTGTTTCACATTGCGGGAGGGAAGAAAAGAATAAACCCAATGTGGAAAAATATGTGCTTCATATCTACATTGGATGAGTGAGTAGCGTGACATTAGAGGATGGAGGAAACAGAGGATGGAGGACAACCAACGACCTCTTGTCACATTTGCAATGACGGGGCCACTTCACTGATTTGGTGGCATGTGTGTGTTTTTGCTTTAGAGTGGTGTGCCTTATTTCAAGCATTGTGCAACGTGTTTGATTTCCAAATTTCAATTTGGTGTGGATTTCACATTTTCAATGTGTTGTGCAAAATAAGAGCATATGTTCATTCATGTTCACTTGTGTATGTGACTATTCCTACAAAATTCCCAATGTAATAACATAATGAAGAACATATAGCACAATGAAATGCAACATCACGAGTCTTGAAGAGGTTGAACAATTAGATGTGTTCCTATTCATACCTAGGTTTGTGGTTAGCCTCTTTAAAACCATTGAAGGTTGTTCAGATGTGTTGCTTGAGTTTCCACACTTTGTTAGGTCGATGTGATCCCTAGAGTGACTGGTTGATAAGCAGATGATTCCTGAGCATGTTCCCATCCTCATCGGTCAGATGTGTTCCCGATAGTGCATGGTTGATAAGAAGTTTATATTTTCCTTCTTTACCTTCATTTGAGTGTTGTACCAAGATCATGAGCAATCACGAGCTGACGAGGCTACGAGAAAGTGTGAAAGTTCTTTTTCTACCATGTAAACATTAAGGGGGAATGTTAGGAATATTAATGTTCACATGAGTAGTAATATTTATGTGTGGTAAATATTTGGTAAATAGTATGGTTATATGTAGAATATATTGTTATAACAACAATATATTCATATAGTTTGGTTGCACCCGTAAAGCTATTAACGAGTTATTTGTTTGTATGGATTCCTATTTTATAGGATGTTGGTTTTCTATTTCGATGGCTATATAATAGCCTTTGTAAATGGTCTGAAGATGATAATACATAATATTATTATTTTTGTACAAATTTCTCATGCCCGAGAGACCTAACATGGGGCAAACTAGCGTAAAATATCTCTATGAGTAACCAATCAAAATCAATCAATCAATTCACTAGCGCATTTAAATCTCTAACAATCAAAATCACACTATTCTCGTGAAGACCCTGCAACACTATTTCACCAATCACAATAATGCAACTAGAAATGGAAACAACTTGCAACGAGTCGCTAAAGCAAAAGAACTCGAAATGATATTAAATCGCAGGCCTCTTCGAGGGGGCAACCTCCTTTGAGCAAGCGCAATACAATATATTCGTGGATGCTTCACTGAGCCTCAACACCTTCTTATATACTAATTCCTATTGAAGAAACTACTGCTTCCCGCACACGTGGGATTGTTAAAATATGCCGAAGGGACGACTTACAAAGCATATGCGTCCAAAGTAACTAATCTACTATAAAGCAAATAGAAGGGTAGGAACATGGGTTCCTAACATCCCCTCCCTCTTGGAAAAATATTTGTCCTCAAAGCTTCAGATGTGGAAATTGTTGTTGAATCTGGAGAAGTGGTTCCCATGTTGCATCTTTTAGTTGTATGTTGTGCCACTAGATTAGGACTTCTATGATGGAGCGAGAGTAGAGTTCATGGGTTCACTTGTCTAGAATGGCTTCTAGTTCGAGAAGGATGGAGCCTTCATTATCGAGTTGTGGTAAAGTGGTTTGTGCTTGGACATTGGTTCCCAAAAATTTCTTAAACAAGAGACATGGAAAACTGGGTGAATTTTGGAGGAAGGTGGAAGCTCCAGCTTGTAAGCAACCGAACCAATTTTCTAGAGGACCTTATATGGCCCGTAAAACTTTGGAGAAAGCTTATGATGCCCTTTGAGCTTCAAGGATGACTACTTGTAAGGTTGCGAGATGAAGGAAGACCATATCACCTAGTTGGAAGGTGTGCTCAAAGTGGTGTTGATCAAAGCATCTGTTGCTTCATGTGGTTTTGTGTCGTGTGGATATTGGCTCGTAGAGTGCTGAGAATCTGATCCTAGTTGTGGAGAGTAGTGTCGATTGCATGAACTCTCAAACTGCAGGGGTGATATGGAAGAAGAGTTGGTGGCTTTTGACCATAGATTACTTCATATGGGGTCATTTTAGTAGAAGTGTGGTATGAGGTATTGTACCACCACTCTGTAAGGGGAAGCCACTTTGTCCACTGGTGTTGTTGTTCTGAAACAAAGCAACGAAGGAACGTTTCCAAACACTTGTTGACAATTTCTGTCTGGCCATCCGTTTGGGGGTGATATCCAGAGCTCATCTTTAGTTGGGTGCCTGTGTGTTGGAAAAGCTCTGTCCAAAAGTTGCTGGTGAAAGTGGCATCATGATCAGAGACAATGGAGGAAGGAATGCCATGCAGATGGAAAATATGATCCACAAAAATCTAGGTGACCATGGAGGTTGAATATGGATGACGGTAGGGATGGATGTCGGGGATGATTTCTAGGAGGAGTGGAATGCGGAAATCTTCGGGTTGTGAAGGGGAAAACCCATTGGTTTGATAAAAATACTAGTATGTTTGTCGAGGATGGCTTGCAAATTCATAGGGTTGCTAGTGATAGTGGAGGGTTTGAGTTGGATGGAGTACAGTTGGGAAATTATACCATTGGAGCATTTCTTGAGAAGATTTTCCATGCGATGGGAGTTGATGATGGAAGTAGATTCTGACAATAATCCCTTTAAGGTCTGATTCTGGCCGTTAGATGTGAACTACATCCAAAGCTCAAAAAAATCCCATAGAATGGGTCCCAAAGTGCGGAGCCATTGTGCACCTAAAACCACATCACATCTACCTAGAGGGAGGGAAAACATATCTGATCGTAAAGTGTAGTCACCGATCACAATGTGTACATTCTGACATTTCCCTTTACAAGGAAATGTTCCCCATTAGCAATCATCACTTCAAAGCTAGAACAAGGGTACAAAAAGTAGTCTTCCTGCTTAGCAATGCAGGGGATCGATGAAATTGTGTGTACCGGAGTCAATGAGGATTGTGAGAGGAATATTTTTGAAGCACCCCTTGACCTTCATAGTTTGTGGGGTGGTAACACTAGCTAGTGCGTGCAGAGAGATCTCTGGTTGATCCACCTAGGGTGCGAATCCTCTGTGGAGCTTGGTTCATCTGGAGCATCATGGAAGTCTTGGCTATCGACCTCACTGTTCTTGCTCTAGTGGTGATTCCACATCGAGTAGGTAAAGCTTTTGTGTGATGTACCTGTCACCCTTAACTAATTTATCACCACATTTGTAACATAATCCCTTCTCCTTACGAGCCCACATCTTGACCTCAATGAGATGCTTGATCTGGGTGTTGGACATTGGCCACTGGTTGGTTGGGTTCTTGGCTATTGATGACAATGGGAGTCGACGTTGCGCTGAGATTTTATCTTCAGCCAACTTAGCCAGCCCAAGGCTTCCATCATGTTAGTGGGGTGAAACATTTTCACCTTTGAGTGGATTGGATCCTTGAGGCCACTAACAAAACAACTCTTGAAGAAGTCTTCTTGTTATCCCTTTAGTATGATTAGCCAATTTCTCAAACTCCTGCTAATACTCCCGAATAGTAACTGTTTGGCGAGTTTGGTGAGAGCTCCGGTGAAGTCCTTGAATTTAGAGGGACCAAATCTACCCAAAATGAGGGATGTAAATTTCTTCCAATTGGGTTCATCATGTGCTATGAGATACCAATGGTACCATTGTAGTGTGTCATTTTCCAAGTGGTAGGAGGTGATTGGAACTTGATTAATAGAATAAGTGCCATGAATGTTGAAGAATTGCTCGGCTTGATAAATCCATCATGTAGGATCTGTACCATTGAACTTTGGAAAGTCCATCTTGGGCCCATGGGATTGGGTGGAGAAGGAGTTGTGTGAGGACTCCTTTTTCGTTGTTTGATCAAAATATCATTCTGTTGATTCAATCCTTGCAGCCTTTGAGCTAGCTCAGTGACCTGGGATTTCAATGTTTCAAGTTCTTCCTCCATGACTTTTGTGCCTGTACAGGTGACAACCATAACCAGGTTTTTTTTTTCTTTTTTTTTTTTTTGGTAATGGATAGAAAAAATATTTCTAAAACACGTTTAGTAATGGCAATTCGGGATTTGAGATGAAGAAAACGAGGATAATGGACTTGAACGGGGTTTTTGGCACTTTCTGGGTAATTTTAACGGAGGAAAAATGTAATTTGGGGGCTGTAATGGTAAGAATTGAAAATTTTTTCCTTGAGGAAAAAGGAGCGGAATAGTGAAAGGAAGAATGTGTGCGAATTTCGGGGCAATCGGGTAAAAAATGAAGTTATGGCAAACCCTAATTTTTTTTTAAATGACGATTTTTGAGTGATAGAAGTGGAATTGGGTCTTGGAACCTCAACGTATGAAATGTGTAGACTGGGATTTTAGGTGTTCTAGGAAAGTTTAGGGAAAATGAAGCTATAATATGAAAGATATGGCTAAAAAATAGAATTTCCAATGCTTTTTTATATAAATTTAAATATTGTGTTCGTGAGCAGGAGAATTTCCAAGCACCCACCAAAGACCCTACACATAATCCAGAAATGAAACCATACCTTAAATCGATAAAACAAAATGATTTTGGCCCGATTTGGTTTTGCCTGAGAAGAAGAATGGTCTTGAGAAAATGATGAAGGATGATTTCTGAAGCTTGTGGTTTGGAAATGGAGACAACCACCTAGAACTTTCAAGGTTGCCTAGCTCTAGCCAATGCCCGTGTAAGGTTTCATGTGAAAGTTAAGGAGTTCCTGTGCATGTGAATAGAATGCAATATTCTTTGAAATGACATGACTCTCATGCTTCACTACCTAGATCTCGTAGAATAGAGTGTAATAGTGTGAATAGAATGCAATCAAAATATGGACCACTTTCTGATCACCAAGATCCCATTTGGGAGAGGTGGGAGCATACAATGGACATAATTAGATTACTACAATTTACTACATAGAGGAAAAAAATTGGCCATGGAAAGTGCTCTGGTACCAGATGTGAAGACCCTGCAACACTATTTTACCAATCACAATAATTTAACTAGAAATGGAAACAACTTGTAACAAATAACTAAATAAAAAGAACTCGAAATGATATTAAATCGTAGGCCTCTTCAAGGGGGAAACCTCCTTTGAGCAAGCTCAATACAATATATTCGTGGATGCTTCATTGAGCCTCAACACCTTCTTATATACTAATTTGTATCAAAAAAACTACTACTTCCCACACTTGTGAGATTATTCAAACATGTAAAGGGGATGACTTAAAAATCATATGCATCCAAAGTAGCTAATCTAGTATAAAGCAAATAGATGGGTAGGAACACGAGTTCCTAACATATTCAATCAATACAATACAACACATGCAGCCTCCCAGATGACTTAACTTGGGATTTACATTAGTTACTTTCCCAGATGACCTAACTTGGGAAGTTATTATATATTTTACATTTACTTCCAGATGACCTAACTTGGAAGCCACAATACATTTTGTGTTTGCTTCTAGATGACCTGACTTAGAAGCCATCACATTGCGGCGACACCCATGGAGTGGGGGCAAGAGTGTATTTCCTATACCACTCCTATATGGGTCAACTGTTTGATCAAAATTATTTGGATCCAAAACCACAAAATTTGTGATCTGAGTCCATCTACAACGGCTAGATCTTGAGGATGTAGTTAAAGGTTGGATAACAACAAAATTTTCTCCCTACACTTTTCCTCTGGTGGCAGGGGTGCCCAAATCCTTTGGTTGATTTTCCGTACACATGTAATTGGTTTGGGAATTGATCACTCCCTACCCCATCTTATTGTCATCATACAACATTCAAAATCATCAATCATCCAATATCACAGTCATCTCTCTCATTTAGTACACTTCATCACAACATTAAATTTCTCGTTATGTTTCATGGATCAACACGCTGATCCATGGTTCAACGCTATATGGTTCATTCAACATGATTTTCTACCACATTTGTACATTCTACTATAGCATGGGATTCTCTGGATTTCTATCAAGTACACATCTCTATCTACTTTATGTTACCGATATTTCCACTCACCAACATAAAGTGGGGAAAATATAGTCACAAAATCATGCACTTACTACTATAATTATACTGCCAAGTATGTTGTTTTATATATGGATATTGCGTAAGAAAAGTATTCACTAATGACCCATCCCCTTGTCCGATCATTAGTTTAGTTGGTATTTTGGTTATTGTTTGTCTTACATAGTCATCAATCACTAGTATAGTTCCCATCATCTCTCAAGGAGTCTTAGCTATCATTATTCACTCAATTTTCATCTCTAGTCTTTGATTAGGGTGCCTAGGGAGGGATTAGGGTGCCTGGAGCACCTTGGTCCTCATTTCTAGGTGCCCTAGTCCTTGTCACACTTGGTTCTAATTTATATGTTTGAGGTCGGTCTTTATGAGTTTCCCTCCCATTCCCCTAGGTACTAGTCAGCATGTCGGGTCATTAGTGTTGAAATTTGAGCAAGAGATCCCTATATAAACATAACATACACACTATCTTAAGGGTGTACTACTTCTAATAAGGGATGGCTATCTTCACAAAGCAAGGGATTACATTTGGGCACTATTATGCATCACACACTGCATAGGAAGGGGATTCTATTTTATTCCATCCACCATTCTACATTTTTATCTAGTTATTACTCGCTACTTTAGCATCATTGGCACGAGGGAACCCTAGGCACACCATTGCACGCACAAATACATAAAATTACATTGGGTCTAAGATGTAGTGTAGTGCTCTATCATAAGTTCATCCATTTGGCAGCTGAGGATAGTTTGACCCATTCATTTACATCTTTATATTTTAGGGTTTGATGTTTTTGTGTGGGGTTTTATAGGATATTATTCATTAGAGACTTACAATGACACCGGTGAACTAGGTGCAACACTAAACTGATCAAAGGTGAAGTAATGCAAAGGTTTAATGACCATATCAGATTTAGGTTTTGAGTCACCCCATAGACTAGGGTGGCCACATGCGCCTTGTCCTTCCCTAGGTGCCCCAAATGGCCATCGCATTTTCCACTTCTATAATTTTACTGGAGTTAGTTACGACACTCAACTCGATCACTTCATCATCATGTCCAATCTCAGATTATTGTGAGGTAAGTTCTTTTCAGGTTAGTACCTTTTCCCTCCTATTTCAATATTTCATTTTATTTACAATATCAAATAAACTATCTATAGATTTTAGATAATCGCAAAGAAAGCACAATAATTTCTTCCAAAGGGATTGATTAGAGAATCCCTAATTTCATGTGCAATAAATATAATATTAGCATCTAATAAATGAGGAAAGTGGAGAATTTGGACCGATTCTAGAGGCATCAATAAATTACTATCAATCACATAATTCCATTACCATGCATAGACAATTTGATGGACTATTTGAGAAGAGAAAAATACTTCACAAAAATTGATCTTTCTATTGGATGCCTCCTAATCAAAATCCAAGAAGGAGATGAGTGGAAATCTACATTTAATATGCAAGATGGATTGTATGAATGGTTGGTCATGTCATTTGGTTTAACCAATGTGCCAAGTACTTCATGTTTTTTTAGATAGATAAGTACTTCATGTTGTAGATAAAAGAAATGTTTAAATATTTTCTATTTTGATGACATTTTAATTTTCTATTTTGATGACATTTTAATTTTCAATAAGACGTTGAAGAGAACACACTAATATTAAGAGGGTGAGTGAATTAGTATTTTACAAAATTTTACTTATTTAAAACATTAATATCCATGACAACAAAAATCATACAATATCCAATAATTATGAAACACAAGATTTATATGGAAACCCTTCTGGGAGAAAACCAAAGAGAAAATACTACTTGGATCTACTGTCCAAATCCAGTCACAAAATTAAATGCTTTACAAAATTTTGCATGCACCAAGCTATTAGAGACATCAATCCCAAATGTTAGGTGCCAACTTAGACAATGTTTGAGCACTAACTCTCTGAAGACACCAATCCCCAATGAAAATTACAAAGTTAGCCAATTTGTTAGAACCAACTTACTAGAGACACCAATCCCCAATTACAAGAACCAACTTAACCAATTTTAAGCATCATGTTTAGAGATGTTTTGATTTTCTATATTAAATTAATTAAGTGAAACAATAAAAGCAAAACCGACCTCAGAAGATGTGGGGTTTACCGATACCCATGGAGATGGATGTTATAGCTAATGGATGAAATCTCCTTCCTTCTTTCGCCAATGGAGGAACCTATAGATCACAAAAACTAAGAAGAAAATGGGATTAGATAGATATATGCTAGATTAAATGGAAAATACCAATCCCTGGAAGTCAATGTAATTCCTTACAAGGATGTTAATTTGCATTCAAGAAATTAATCTAATAATGATAAGATAAAATGACGAATAGACAATATAACCAACAATGCAAAGGTAAAGGGACTGACGTGGTCCATGAATATATGATGGTTTGATGGTGATACCTGATCCAAAGGGAGTCTAGGGATCACAAAATGGCTCAAAGGAGAAAGGATGTAGATAGTTGTGTACTCACAAAGGTGAGCAAGATGATAGATTTGATTTAGATAATTGATAGAGTGTTATAAATGGCTCAAAGGAGATTGATATGACTGGACAAATACTTCCACGGGAACAATAGTGATAGGTGATGAGGTTTGGATGTATGAAAAGAAATATTAGGGGATTAAAGGATCTGAAAAGTAGGGATCTTTGACGATTGAGGTGAATCTCGTGTGATTGGGGCCAATCGTTGGCAATTAGGAGGAATCGCCGACGATTGTTGTAGAAATATGTAGGCTAATAAAGGATGGAGATAACCTTGGTTGAAACTTGTAAAGTATGAATGAATGCGATAATAATATGAAGGAGAAAGGTACTTACCTTGTAAATATTGATAAATGAAGATGAAGGGATAATGAACACGAGAGAGAATAAGATTGTAGATGTTGGCAGATCGTTGGATGTTTGAGTGGCCTCCAAAGGTTGGAGAAGAAAATGTTGATGCCTTGATTGTTTTTGTGATGAATCTAACTATGACACAACAAGATTACAATGGGGAGGACTTGAAGAACATCCAACCAATAAGTCAAAGTGGCGGAAGCTAACCCTGAATGAAGGTATGAGACACGTTTATATAAATTTTATGTTAACAAATGAGAATCGCCGACATTCCAGGAAATATGGGAAAATAGTTAAAACAACTTCCCAAATCAAGGCATTTTTTTGTTTTGACGAAGGATGTAGGTTGGAAAGAGGTTATGTAGGTTAGGAATGTTTTTAAATGGTTGAGAAGGTGTTTATTTGTTTTGTCTTATTTGATTATGGTTTCTAATTGGTTTTGGGTGGTTTAGGAGAGGGTAAATAGGATTTTGCAGCTGTAGAAGAATATTTTTGGGGAGTAAATATAATGGGAGGAAAAAGACTTAGGATAAGGATTTAATGGATAAAATGATGGTGATGTGATAATAGATTTAATGTATAATATGATAGTGATGTGATAGTGAAGGGGTGCTATCGACACGACGACATGGGGATTATTGGTGCTAATTTTAGGTGTCTACACACCAACTCACTAGAGACACCAATCCTAAATGTCAAACACCAAATCAACCAATTTGTGAGCACCAAATCACTTGAACCATTCACATTTCACTCCTCTTGTATTATTCACACACCCGCACTTCTCATACTTCAACCACTCTTATTCACTCATGTGTTGCTTGCTCTTCCTTCCTCTTCAACAACTTACTATTATTTCATTATAAAGTATTTACATGAACCTCAAAGAATGTCTTAATTAGTCGTTCCTCTATTCTCCTCTTAAAAATTCACACTTTTTTACTCACCAACACACTAAATTCATTTAAATATATCTTATTTTATACTTGTAGATATTATTTGTGACAAGCATGGGTCAGCCTATAAGTTAAATGCCAATAGAAAAATAAAGGAGAGTCACCAAAACAAGGGATTCGAATGATAGAGCCAAGACTGAGCATTAGTCGAATTAATATAGCTAGATCCATACCAAACAACCCACGAAATATAGAGTAATTATTTGCAAGCTTAGGACCAAGACCATTAGCTCTAGAGCATTTATATTCATAGCTCAAAATGACCAACACTGTAAGTGATCTCTAAACGATTAACATCTATTTTTCCTTTGTTCAGTGGGATTCCTAGACTTCCATAGATTTATTTTGTGTTTTCCTTTGTATTGTGGTATTTCATGACTTTTACGGCTTTCATTTGATCTTCACTTTGTTACTCATCATTCTTGGACCTCCACAACCCTTCCTTGACCTCTGGGTCAATTTTTTTGTCTTCCTCATCTTTCCCGACCTCCATAAACCACTTTTTTGACCTCCACGGTCTCATTTTGAAATTTCCTTTGTTGTGTAGGTATTTCCTTTCTAAAACCCATGAAACACTAAAAACTCATTCCCTTCAAAAATGACAGGACACTAACATATTATACCCCTTTATTATGCAGATTTGGAAACCCACGTAACATTGCAAAGTGAATTCCTTTTTGAGCGGCTCCGCAATACACTAAAAACCCACAAAAGACTACAAAATAATTTTCTTTGTTACAAGACATACATGATTCAAAGTGTATTAAATTCTTCATGATTGGTTCATTTCTTAGATATCAGTGACAATTATTTCCAACACATGAGACATGTAATCTAATTCCTTTGACATCTTTCTTTTACATCATCATTCCTTTGACATCAATGACAATATTTCCAATAATCTCCCCTTTGTCATTGGTGGAAATGTGTATAGGAATCATAAGTACATAATGTAATTTACCAATAACCTAAAGGAATAAACAAGAAATGTAATGCTCCCCGTGTTATACTTCTCCCCCTTTCGCAACTCTCCCCTTTGACATTAATGGAAAAGGAAAAAAACTATCAAAACATTCCCTCTTAGAATATGCAATAGCTGATCTCTTTCTGAATTGTCTTCACTATGGAGCTAAAATGATAATGAAATGATTATATCCTCCCTGAGTTTATGCTTCCCTTTAGTGATTGGATGAGAAAGATATCACACCTAACTTTTTTCTGAGATATTCAAATGTTTCTTTTAGAAGAGGCTTAGTGAAAATATCAGCAATATGTTCTTTTGTGGCAATATATTCCAACTTAACATGTTGTTATGCAACTTTCTCTCAAAAAATGATACTTGATGGGAATATGATTTGTTCTAGAGTGCATAACTGGATTCTTTGATATATTTATTGCACTAGTGTTATCAAAAAGTATGGAAATTGGAAAATCAAACTCTACCTTGATGTCCTTCAATGTTTTCTTCATCCATAAAACTTGTGTGTAACATGACACTACTGTAATGTACTCTACCTCAGTTATAGATAAAAAATAGAAGCTTAGTATCTTGTTAAATAAGAATACCAAGCTATTTCCCAAAAATAATGCTCCTCCACTTGTGTTCTTTCTATCATCAACAAAATTATCCCAATCTGCATATATATATGCTTTTAGAGTGAAATATTCATCCTTAGGATACCATAAGCCATAATCCAATGTACCTTTCAGATATTTGAATATTCTTTTGATAACTTGCACATGTTTCTTTTAGAGAAACTTGAAAACATGCTAATATACCTATCGATTGTAACACATATGGTCTTGATGTTGTCACATACAATAAACTTCTAATCATTGATCTATAAAGAGTCTAATTTGTTTCAGAGACTCATCATCCTTTCTCAACTTACAGCCTATGACCATGGGTGTACTAACTGGTTTGTAATATTCCATTCTAAACTTCTTTAACATCTCCTTAATATACTTAGTTTGTGAAATAAATATGCCTTTGTCTGATTAAGAAATTTGTAAAACTGTAGACATAAAATCACACACTTGGGTACATTTATAGGTCCTAAACACATACTAGCATTTATATAATTCCCAAGAAAGAAAACTTGTAATTGACGATTGTATTTGGACTATTTTCTTTGTTTCTTATTTTCTATTTATTTTTATACACCCTACAAAATTTCAGCTTAGGATTTTACTAATTTACCTTTTATGGCTACTGAGATACCGGTGATCAACCAATACAAAAACACACAGTGCTCTTATCCCCTCTAGATGCCCCCCGACCCTTTCTCAATGTAGACACAAAATCACGCACTTACTAATATCTACTATACCACTAAGTATGTTGTTTTATATATGGATATTACGTAAGAAAAGTATTCACTAATGACAAAATTCCTAGTCAATCTTCTTGTCTTGAGTGTCTTTAAGGTTTTTTATCTTTCACCCTCTCTCTTCTCGCATCTATTTTTGGTCAGTCACAAGGATCTCTACCTCTCAATCTTTGCACATATGTCGTCGGTTGTCTCTCGGTCACTAGCACCCGAGGAATGGACATTAGCACTTAGGCGCTCATGTCCATCATGGGCTCCCATGTCCTCTTTTTTTTTTTTTTTTTTTAACATTTGAGGTCGGTCATTTTAGTTTTCCACACATATCCCGAGGTATTACTCGAAAGTCTAGTCATTAGTGTCGAAATTAAAGCAAGAGATCCCTATATAAGCACAACATACATACCATTATAATAAAGGACAATTTTTATCAAGGGATATTTATCTACATATTTCAAGGGACTACATTTGGGTGCATTTTTTGCATACACACTGCATAGAAGGGGAAGTTCATTTTTCCATCCCACACATTTGCATTTTATCTAGCTATTGCCCACTATCTTGGCGTCATCGATGCGAGGGAAACCTATGAGCACTATTGCACACAAAATCACATATAACTACATTGGGTTTGAGATGTAGTGCAATGCTCATTGTAAGTTCACTAGTTGACAGTTGAGGACAATCCGACCCCTCATTTTGCATCTTTCTTTTTTAGGATTTGATGTATTTTTAGGGTTTTACAGGAGGATATTTGTGTTATAAATTTACAAGTACTCCCAAAGTCGAGTGTGACTTCCAGGTGATTAGTGGTGAAAAAGTGTGAAACACTAGCAACAATTTCAGAACTAGATCTCAATATTTTTCACGGTCATGATCCCACCGTGAGGTCTAGGGCACCAAGCAGCACCCTTCCCCTATCCAAGTGCAAGTGTTCAGAATTTTCAAGTACCTTTACATTTTTTTAAGTGATATTGTGACATTTTACATATCTTTTCTACCACATTCTCCAACCCAAACACACTTTGGGATAAGTGAAATCAAGGTAAGTTCCCTATCTCTTGTGTTTTCTTTCATAAATAAATCAAATAAATTTCCTAGCATCTGTATTTCATTATCTATCAGTTGTAGTAGCCATTGCTTTTAGATTTAATAAAATAAATCCAGATTTTATTGAATCATTTTGGTGACCCGTAGCTTAGAAATCCTTTCCCTAGGATCCACTAAAACCCTAATGGCTAAGAATAGCTCTTCTCCTCCTAGGAAATTCATGCCTCATGTGAGTGTTAATCCTATTTATGATGAAGAAATTATAGCTAAACTTAGCACTCTCTATCACAATACTATTCTTTTAGATGATACTCAAAGGAAATTATTGGCTAATGAATGCAATATTCCTACTAGCTTTGATCATTCTACTATTAGCATTGTTTCTGATCCCGTAAGCTTTTTAGGTTATAGACCTTGTTATTTAGTAAGCCATACTCCACCCTCTTCTATTTCTATTTGAGACTCTAGATGATGTTATTATCCATTTTATGTTTAGTCTTGATGATGATACTTTAGATAAAAAACATGATGAAAATATACATGTGCATGATGTTGTTTCTAATACTAGTCAGGATGATTCTATAGTTACATCTCATACTCATTGCATTTCTGAAAAGGTCTCCAATGATTGTAATGATACATCTCGTACTAGTTATCCTCCTACTTCATTGTATGTTGATGATATGTTGAATAAAATCTTCACATCTGAATCTTGGTCTAATATTGATGATACACATACTAGTAATGATTCTACTTCTTTTACATACTATTGAATGTGAATTCTCTACTAAGCTTTCATCTTCTTATGAGATCGTGTCTATTAACATGCATGTTGATTCATCTCCTAACAATCCTTTTGATGTATTATTAATTCTATTATTAATATTCCTATTTTTCACCACCTATCACCTCTCCAAAGCGTACATCTAGTGTGCCCATAGAATATACATCTTCCACTTCGACATCCATATGATCACTCATAATGGAAAGCTTCAACCACTTAATACACCATTTACATTTCTAACCATTACTTCACATGACATCTTATCACTCATGCATGTTATTGGCCAACAACAATCTCAGTCCAATCTCTCACACTTGAAAGCAAGGCCTATTTTGCTTCTATCATTAATAATTCTTTACATGACAATCATATTATGAAAAATATTCACAATTCATCATTTCATAAGGATTTCATTATGACTACATTTTCATGCTTTGATGGTACTTGCACTCCATATTTACATCTCAAGAATAATCGCCTAGCTATGGCTTCTTACTCCAATGATCGATTACTTAACAATTTTTTTCATAGTCTTACTAATGATGCTCTCTAATGGCACACACATCTCCCCTTTGTCTCTATTAGTACCTATAGTGAGATGGAATAGGCCTTCCTTCAACGATTTATACTTACCAATGACCCTAGAGGCACACATGATCCCTTACTTGGCTTACATCAAGGAAAGACTCAACCTATTATTGATTACATTTGGTGTTTCAATAAGATGAACCCCTGTTTTGCCATGTTTTATCCCATGTAAACCCCGTGTTGCCATAATATCATTTTGCACTATGTATAATATTGATGTTTTATAATTAATACTTTACTATGTTTTGGAAGGAAATGTTGTGCATATTTTTATTATTTTTATCTTGTTATTGCTTCTTCAAATATGGCTTAAATGAACCCTTTTATGAGTATTAACAATGTATTTGGAAAAGCATATGTTGATTCATCACAGGAGTTAATTATAGACTAACACAAGACTCATTGGTGCACCTTTGGCGCAGACTTGCCTCATAAAGATACGACTCACCTTTGCATTAGCGCATGACTTGCCATGGAGCGCAGGACTCATCCAGATCACTAATTCAGACTTCCTTGAAATAAGGAACTTGTGAAAAAGAGATAAATAGCTCGGATGGTTGAACTATGATTTGATACATCTGGCACATCAGTTAACACAATGACATGAGCATGAAACGTGTGTTACTACCTCAACCTTTATACAAATTACGAGGTCAAGGAAATCCCAGTTAACTTTAGTTGCTTGAAGACATGATGCCGACAAAAATTAAGTATTTATAATCATCACTATTATAAGAAATCAATTCGGGATCTCAAATATCTTTTGGTGTTAATTGACTATCTCAAAGGAGTCAATTATGGGTCTTATCTCAGTTAAAGAAATTAGTTCAATCCAAACATGACATAGATCGCTTCTCCTACCATGATTCTAATTCTTAGAATAGTTAGTTATTTTTTTAAAGCATCATCTAGTTAAGTAGATGTTGTTAATTACGAATAAACTAGTTCTCTCCGAAAGGGACTAGGATTTCTCTAATATAAAAGAGCAAATGTATTAGGATTCAAGAGTTTAATTTTCATTCAAGTAAACGATTATTGTAAAAATCAGTTATTTCAATTCAATAAAAAACTATAGATTTAGGGGAAAACATTATTGTGTGACTTGCAATGTTGAACCTGATCAAAGGGAAAGAGTAAGGCAAACTCCTCCCCAATGAGAAGGGAGAATTTATTGTTATTTCCTTTATGTTATTTTGCTTTCATTTAAATTTACGAATTGCATTATTTTCAAGCACCTTTAATTATGTCTTTAATAGTCCTTTACTTTCAATCCATTCCATTTCCTAATCGTAGTTAATATAGTATTCATTTAAATTCATTACTAAGTAACTACTGAGAACAATCTTGATTGTTCCCTTTGTTGCAAATAGCCATAAACACCACCTAGGACTGAAAAACATAATATAACTAAAGTATGAGTATCAACGATGCTTGCCACTTTTTGGTGCCATTTCCAGGAACTCAAGGTGTTATCAAAGGTTAAAGTGCTAGCTAGAAGTGTTTCCTAGTTTTTAGTAAGTTTCCATTCGAAATTTTATTTCCATAACTCTTTCTTTGAAGTAAGAAGACCTTGTAGTGACAACAAGAATCCTCTATGCTTTGGAGTATGTGGAACACAAACAATCAAGTTAAGTGTTGATAGTTAGGGAATTATCCTCAATATGATAGGATTTTATGTTTAGACCTAGAGACCATAGAGGTAGATTCATTAGAGTAAATTTTCAAAACCTCCCTCAAAACTAACCTATTCGACCAAGGAAGGATGAAAATGAAGTAGATAACCCTAATGGTACAGAGAATATAAATCCTCCACTTGGGAGAATGTTTACCTTTCCCATACAATCTGGATCTTAATGATTAGGATTCTATGAAAACATACCCCTTTCAATTTTAACAACCTTATGGGGATTAGTTTGAAGATCCTCGACCAGAGTTTCTTTTGGGATTCAAGGTCTTTTCCAAAACCTACGATTATAATTCTGATTCCCATAAGCTCAAATTATTTCCCTCCACTTTAAAATACACAACTATGAGATGGTTTATGGGATTAACCCCTAACTCCATCCATAGTTGGGAGGAGATGGAAAAAAATTTCTTGGATAAATACCAATGTTACTACAAATTCTATGATAGGAAGGAAGAAATTTTTAGAATTCAACAAAAGGAAGATGAGAGTGTGGAAGATTATCTTGATTGGTTCCTCTTCCTTCATAGGAGGTGTGGTACTGGTCGGATATTAATCTACTCAAAAATTTATTCCTCAAAGGATTGGATGAAGACACATAGGAAGCCTTCAATTTTATGGGAAAGGAAAACATGAAAAAGTTAGAATTTACAGAAATCATTGACCTCTGTAGGAATTACTCTCGAACTCGCCCCAACTTTCATAGATAGAAAGGAAAAATGGCTAGTGGTGATATATCCAAACTAAGGGAAGAAATTACAAATTTGAGAACATACCTCTTAGTTCAACTCAATACAACTATGGATAGGGAGAAATCTAGGAATACAAAGCCTTTGTTCATTTACTGCCCAAGATGTAGGGAAAAAAATGGGCTTAAGGAATGCCCCTTAGATAAGACAGGACATATTTCTTCTTTTGAACTAAAGCATGCCAAAGACTAATGTGGATGGCTTCCTTATCAAGAACCATCTAAAACAGTAACACCCAAGACAAACTGAGTTAAACTATATGGCTTAAAGGAAAAGAGGGAATTTTTCAGTCTAACCAAAATCAATCCTACATGCCAAAATAAAAATGGGTTCTCAATCAATGGAATGCACCATGGCCATATCCCCAACCTTGGGCTCAACAATTCCCACAAGAGTGGAGCCCTCAATGGAATGCACCACCAAGTTATTTTCATTAACCCTGAGCTCTATATCCAAAGATTCCACAATTTCAACAGTTTAATCCTCAATACAAACATTAGTGGAATGTACCTCAAGGATCTGGGTATTAATATTATAATCAAATAAGACCCCAAGGTTAACATGATTTTTTGAGTGAACCTACAAATTCTAACCCATCCGATGAACCTTCCCAACCACAAATACCAGCACAAACTTTGGAAAACCCCAAAAATGTGAGGTAGGGTAATCCAACATACACTGTAAAAACCAGATAAAAATCCCATATTAAACTATGTGGATTGTAAGAACATCTTGTTTTGTTCATGGAAGGTTACCTCAAAACCTTCATCTCCTGTCATAGAATAAATCCTGAAGATACAAAAATCCGGAGAAACACAACCCACTCCCTGTTATTGAAGAAACACCTCAACCAAGTGTTGATATTCCTTTTCCATCTAGACTCTTTGAAAAACACAACACTACAGTTCATGAATAACCGCAGTCATAATTAATTGTGGATTGAGGAAATTGAGTATTGGGATTCCCTTTTACAAGATCTTAAGGAAATTCCTGAATTAAACAAAACCATCAAAGAGATTTATTTTAAGACTCCATGAAGAAGAAAGAATCAACCTAAAACCAAAACTTGCTAGTATACTGGAAGGGAATATGACCCCTCCTAAATATGGAAACCTTGGAAATCCTATTGTTACAGTTTTCATAAGATAGGTCCATGACCCAAATGTCCTAATTGAACTAGGAGTTTTTATCAATGAGATGACTACAGATACCTTGTCTACACTATCACTTCCTGAACCATAGTCAACCTCCATAGTTTTACAAATGGAATTTAGTCTATAAACAAGCGAAAGGGTATTAAAGAAGATGTTATCATCACCATTGAATCATGGGATTATTCGGTAGACTTCATGATCATAAAAATGAAGAATATGAAGATTGGATACCCTCTAATCCTAGGATTCCCTTGGTTAGCCACTACCATCGCCCTCATTGATTGTAGAATAGGGAATATGGTGATTACAAATGAGAAAGATTCCAAAATTTATCAATTTACCCTACTGCAAAACCTTTTTCTACAAACAATAAACAATGTTGTAAGGACAATTCACAAGATTCAAAGAACATCATCTCTTCTCTTTCCATGGTCAAACTTCAAGAAAAATCAGATCAAATTCAAGATGGTGACCACGAGTCCTGTGCTGGACAAAGTATAAGTCCTATACATGAGTCTTGCGTTGGGGTTATTTTTTAGTCTTGCACTGAGTCCTCGTGACCAGGGTTATTGATGAGATCAAAATATGTCTCATTATATCACCAAATAAAACTCTTATTCTCTCTCTTAAAATCAAGCTTTCAAGTGAATTTAGATGTAGTTTTAATAACAGATAACATATTTAAGGTGGAATATAGGATTTATCTTATCATATCTTTAGAAATCTATTTGTAATCTAATTGTTTTTATTTCTTGATATTTATTCTAAAGTTGGAATGTAATAGTGTGTAGAAAATATGTCATAAACAACTCGACTCCAAGTTCATACATTGCAGCTACCAAAAGTCTTCACACAACTACTAAAAACCCAATTATTCATATATTGATGTTAGATTTTGCTACGAAATGCCCAACTAGTGAAAGTCTTTTGGTTTTTTCCAAAGTAATGTAAAGGAGCACCGAACTATTCAGCCCACTCTTTTCTTCCACGTCATCAACCAATAATACAAATCCAAACATGTGGCAATCCAAATTCATGCATGCATGTGGCGTTCCAAGAAGAATTCAAAGTCATGGACTTAACACTTCATTTTCTCTCCATGTTTCAAGGATGAGAAAATAGTGGAATAGTATTAGGAATGTTGAATAAGTACTCTCCCACTTTGTGTTCCTAGATTAAAGGGATGAGTTATTAGGAATGTTGAATAAGTACTCTCCCACTTTGTGTTCCTAGATTCAAGGGATGAGTTGTAGAAATATTCTCCACAATAAGTGGACTGTTGTAGTTAAGTTTGTTTAGGATTTATTGCTTTGAATAAATCCACCCAAGAATAGGTAGTTAGTTCTTGGTGTGTGGACTAAGTAAATTAGAATAAAGAGAAGATCAGATTGTATTCCCCAAAAAGAGGAGTTGGTTGGATGCATGAACTATAAATGCAACCTTCCACACTCTTGTATGTAATATTTTACCAAGTAATAAAAATCTGTTCTTTTCTCTCCAATATTATGAAGTTTTGAATTAAGATCTTGGAAGCATGATTTAAATCCTCTTCCAAGGAATGAGCTGACCACTCATTCCAAGGAAGATGGATCTGTGTATTTTTATTTTTGTCTTATAACAATTTATGTTTATGTTTATTCATTTTCCGTGATTATCATTTTGTTGTATTATTTTTCTCCTTGTATTGTAATTTTCATTTTCATTTAGTTTGTTGTGAACTTGTAGGTGTTTTATTTGATTAATTTCTAATTCAGAAATTTCCTTTCTGCAAGTGTGATTTTGATTTCTGCAAGTGTGCTTTTCCATTTCCGTAAGTGTGCTTTTCAATTTATGCAAGTTTGGATTGTGTTTGAAGGAGTTGTTTTCAAAATATCTCTTTATCCTATTACATGTAGCCATTGGATACCAAAAATAGATTGGAAGGAAAAATGCAAAAAAATGGGGCATTGCAGAGGAGGTGAAAGAAAATATTTAGCCGCGATAAGGAGTTTTTATGTGAAAAATAGCAGCATTTTCCAAATTCAAAGCGCTCACACTCATGCAAAGAAATATCTCAAAAAATTTATGGGTATTGTTATACATGATATTATCTTTCCATATAATTTTTAATCGCTTATTTTTGTTCATAAATGACCAAGATATCATAGTTTGAATGCACACTGCTAAAAAATAATAACATGTTGAAGACTATTTTGATAAACGAGTGTCTTCGATGCAAATTTATCACATCTCATATAGAAATAGCTCAATTTTTTTGTATCTTGTTCTACATGATCTAGAGCTTTCCAGATCATTTTGAATCGCTCATTTTTGTTGAGAAATGTTCAAGATATCGCAGTTTGAATGCACGATGCTAAAAAAATAACATGATGAAGGCTATTTTTTTTCTTTACAAAAATCTTATGATGAATCCAGTTCTTCTTCTAATAATACTCATTATCATACCCGATTCATTCCATGCTACCCTATTTGTCTCAATTTTTGTTGAGTTTTTCTTAAACTCATTTTCCCAACCACTGAAATCACTAAAAATTCTTCCGATATTTTGTAGGCAATGTTAATCCTTCTCACAACTTTAGAAAATACTCGGCTCAACTAGTATACGCTAATTGAAATGCCAACATACCATTTGTATTCAGGATCATATCCACATCCTATCATAATAAACCATCTATTCCTAATAAATGAAGAAGTCTCTAAACCATTCCATTTCCCGTAACAATTTACCATTGTTTCTCAATTTATAAATTGGCTTTCTAAACTGGTTCGATGTTGAGACACTTTGGAAGATTGCTTCTTGATTTTCCATCATGTTGGCATTTTTAAAATGATAGTGATTGGTTAGAAAACCAGCATCGACTAACCAATTTACTAAAAACAAAAAAACAAAGGGGAAAGTTAAAAACCGAGAAATGGTTATTTTTCCCAAACAAAAAAATTACACTTCAAAGTCTTTCGATACATCGATCGCTTCTCTTAGGCCAATTTGGTTGATAAAATAATCTTCTACTAAAAATTTCTATGTCACTAAGGCCTTGACTTCATATCTATTTGTTTTGTTTAACTATAGATGGAAATCAAGGTTATACAACATGATGAAAGAAAGGATAACTCCTGAGTATGGTATGGTAACTTCTATTTTTCTATTCTCAAATATTGTTATTTTTTGTTTTAATTACAAATAGATTCACTTCTAGAAATACTTTAAAAAGAGAAGAGAAAAAAAGAGATAAATTTGTCAAGATCTACATGTGTAGATGAAATCTCTCCAGTTTACAACAATTGGGACCTATAAATTTCGCTAAAAATACGCTTTTATATGAGGGCATGAATAGAGCTAAGTGTTAACTCAATTCCACCCCCGTATGACGAAGTCACCCGCATGATGATTCGCTTCATATCCTTAGAAGGCAGGTTTGTTACTGTCCCTGCCAAGCACCTTGTCTTTTTGAATCACTTTCGTAGGAGTAGGTTGGTTTGCTTCCCTCACTATCTGTTAAATTCTCTTGAACGCTCCATTATGGAGTTCCAGAAGCATACCCGGGCAGTTCCTTACACCAAGGGCTTATTTTGCTTATTCACAAGCACTTTGCCTTATTAAATTCCTGTCTCCCTTCCTCTCCCGCCCGGCTTTGTTGGGTTCCACTTGCTGGGCCTCCTGTCTCCCCGCTGCCCCCGCCTCCGGTGCTGCTACACCCATGCCGGCTGCTCATGCTTCTCCTTCTTCTCCTCCTGTTGCTGCCCCTGCCACCCACCCTGTCTCTACCTCTAAACGTGTCACTGGGGGCTTCAGGAGACTCAACCTTGAGTCTATTGGCTTTGAGGGGTTGAACCTTTGGAGGACGTTGCTCGTGATCTGCTGAACATTAGTAGTGCCAGTCCCCAGGCGGCACCAACGGACAACCCTTCTAGGAGATTGGAGGCCTTAGAGGCTGAGCTCAATTTGCTGAAGGATGAGGTTAAAAACCTTGCTAAGCAAAAAGGCAAACAAAGCATTGAGGGGGAAGGGAGCATTGGCATAGCTTGATTGATGACATATATAAAACCGACCTCCTTAGATTCCCGCCTAGGGAAGATGAAGACTAGGCATGAGTATAATATTGCAGCCTTCTGTGGCCATCGAGGAGTTCATCAAGGTCATGCAAGAAGTGTTTCATGACTTAGCGGTGTCCCAGGCTACACTTTGGGGCAATGAGAAAGAGAGCAAAAGAACCAGAGAGGAGCTCGATAAGACGGATGCTGCTCATATGACTACGCCTGGGCATGTATCATGCTTGGAAAAGAGTAAAGATGAGTATTGATCAAGCGGCCAAGAAGTAGTCCCGACTACTTTTGCTGGTCCTTATTGTTTTTTACCGCTTTGGCCGTAGGCTTCTTGTTTTTTTTGCCGTTGTTTTTTGTTAAGTCTCGTTTGTGTAGCTGTTTCCGGCTTCGTTGTTCTTTTTGTAGCTTTTGTGCTTTGCTACATGCCTTCTCTCGCTCCTCTCTCTTATTCCGGCTTTTAGGCCTTCTTTTGTACACAAGGGTATAGTCCCTTTCAAAAACTATTTACCAATATTAAAAAAATAGAGCTAAGTGTGGGGAGACTCACTCTCTTCCAAATCATTTTAAGAATGCATGAGAAAATAAAGATCTACATAGAGGGGGAAAATCTCTCTACATTATCGAAGAAAAACCTCATGAGAGTATGAATAAGAAGGAAGTAAAATTTTTACTTCTAGACATCTCACTTGCTTTTATCATGAAAATAGGAGAAAAAAAGTGAAAGATGCAAAATTATTGACAAAATCAAATTCTATAGGAAGATCAAGTAGCTTGCATGAGGGCATGTAAGAAGTTAAGTGTGGGGAAATTATGAGACAAAAATATGTCTCATTATATCACCAAATAACACTCTTATTCTCTCTCTTAAAATCAAGATTTCAAGTGAATTTAGATGTAGATTTATTAACGGATAGCATATTTAAGGTAGAATATAGGATTTATCTTAGCATCTCTTTAGAAATCTAGTTGTAATCTAATTGTTGTTATTTCCTGATATTTATTCTAAAGTTGGAATGCAATAGTGTGTAGAAAACAATTCTTAAGCAACTCTACTCCAAGCTCATAGATTGCAGCTACTGAAAGTCTTCACACAACTACTGAAAGGCCCAATTATTCATAGATCGTTGTTAGATTTTTACTACATCGAAAATCTTTACATAACTACGGAAACGCCCAACTAGTGAAATTCTTTTGGTTTGTTCCAAAGTAATGTAAAGGAGCACTAAACTATTCAACCCACTCTTTACTTCCATGTCATCAACCAAGAATACAGATCCAAACATGTGGCAATCCAAAGTCATGCATGCATGTGGAGTTCCAAGAAGAATTCAAATTCATGGACTTAACACTCCTCCATTTTCTCTCCATGTTTCAAGGATAAGAAAATAGTGGAATAATATTAGGAATGTTGAATAAGTACTCTCCCACTTTGTGTTCCTAGATTTAAGGGATTAGTTGTAGAAATATTCTCCATGATAAGTGGAATGTTGTAGTTAAGTTTGTTTAGGATTTATTGCTTTAAATAAACCCGCCCAAGAATAGGTAGTTAGTTCTTGGTGTGTGGAATAAGTAAATTAGAATAAAGAGAAGATCAGATTGTATTCCCAAAAAGAGGAGTTGGTTGGATGTATGAACTATAAATGCAACCTTCCACACTCTTGTATAAAATATTTTACCAAGAAATGAAAATTTTGTTCTTTTCTTTTGAATATTATGAATTTTTGAATTAAGATCTTGGAAGCATGATTTAAATCCTCTTCCAAGGAATGAGCTAACCACTCATTCTAAGGAAGATGGACTGTGTATTTGTTTTTTTGTCTTTAAAAAATTATGTTTATGTTTATTCCTTTTTTCTGTGATTATCATTTTGTTGTATTGTTTTTCTCCTTGTATTGTAATATTCATTTTCATTCAATTTGTTGTGAACATGTAGGTGTTTTATTTGATTAATTTCAATTTAGAAATTTCCTTTATCTGCAAGTGTGATTTCTTTTATACAAGTGTGATTTTGATTTATGCAAGTGTGCTTTTCCATTTCCGTAAGTGTGCTTTTCAATTTATGCAAGTTTGGATTGTGTTTGAAGGAGTTGTTTTCCAAAGATCTCTTTCTCCTATTGCATACAACCATCGGACACCAACCCTGGATTGACATTATTAATGAAGAGGATTGATGACACTCATCATTTATTTATAGTTCTATACCATAATTAATTGAAACAAGAGATGATTTTATGGATGAAAACAACTAACCTATTATCCATCCTTTTACACGAAATATAGATCTAACCAAGTTCATCTTTCAAATATTAGTACTATTTACAAATTACTTCCCCACAGGTGTTCATTGAATGCATTATTAAGAGAGTTCCTGTTGTGGATTCTCTTCATCCAGATACCAAACAAATACCTATTTTCCTAGGGAAAACATTGTTAGTCAATAGTTGGCTAAATAGTCAGGAAGAGAATACCTTGTTTAAAATCTTATGCTCTCATCCTCAAGCTTTTGCTTGGGAATATAGCGATATGAAGGGTATTCATCCTAGTATTTGTACACACCACATATACACTATTGATTCCAGACCATTTAAACAACCTCAAAGAAGGATAAACCCTTCCTTAAGAGACATTATAAAAACTAAAATTGAAAAAATTTGAAGGTAGGATTCATTTATCCGATCTTAGATAGATTAAAGTGGGTTTCTCCATTATTTATAATTCCTAAAAAGAATGGAAAATTGAGGGTTTGTGTGGATTACATGGAATTAAATAAGGTAACACATCGGGATTATTTTCCATTACCGTTTATTGATCAATTCTTAGATAATTTATCTGGAAAAAGGTATTTTTCATTCATGTATGGATTCAACAGTGATGACAGATATAACTAAAATCACTTGAGGACCAAGACAAAACAACTTTTACTTGCCCTTGGGGAACATTTGCTTACATGGTGTTTAGTTTTTGGTTTATGTAATGCTCCTACCACTTTTCTAAAAAGAGTCGTGTTGACAATATTTTCAAATCTCACCCATGATTACGTAGAGATTTACATGGATGAATTCACTATTTATGGAAAAACATTCCAAGAGGCAATTGACAATCTAGAAAAATTCCTATCTAAGTGTGAAAAAACATCAATTATCCTTGAACCATGAATTTTTTTATTTATGATGGAGCAAGGAATAGTTTTAGGCCATCACATTTCAGGTGAAGGGATCAAGGTAGACCCAGAAAAGGTTAGTATCATTGTAAAGCTCCCATATCCCACAAACCAAACAGAGGTAAGAAGTTTTCTTGGCCATGATGGTTACTATAGAAGGTTTATTTCAAACTTTAGAAAGATAGATTTTCTATTTTTTTCTCTCCTAATTAAAGACTCTGAATTTGAATAGATAGAAGAATGCCAACAATCTATTGATACTATCAAAGATAAATTGATAAAACACTAGTATTGAGAGGTCCAAATTGGAAGCTTCCTTCCATATACAAATAGATGCTTCCAATGAAGTAGTAGGGGTTTTCCTTGGACAATAAGAGGAAGGAGAACCTATGAATGTTATTTATTATATCAGTAAAAACTTATCCCTACTTAAAAAATAAATTACACCACCAAAAGAAGGAATTTCTTATAGTTTTATATGAACTTAAAAAGTTTTTTCATTATATCACAAATCCCTGGCTTATGAAGTGATTGTTCACACCGATCACTCGTTATTAAGTATCTAATGAACAAACCTTTAGTGCATAACAATATTGTAAGGTGGTGATTAACTAAAATATGAATTTTAACATTTAATCTAAGAAGTACATCAATGAAATAAATGATATAAATTGAAATATAAATGCTAAATAATTTACTTGATATTTTAAATGAAGTGAAATAATTGAAATAGAAGGGAAAAGGTACTAACCTAAAAATGAATTACCTCACCGTGATCTAGAGTGAGTGAGATGATGGATAGGCGGTTCAAAGTAACACAACACACCTCGAAATTTGTAGTAGGGGCAGATTTGGTTAGTCGGGATACTTGGGGAAGGATTAGGATGTCTTCAAGCACATCTATCCTAAATCAATTAATTTCCCTTCCTCATTTCCCACAAAATACACTTCGAATTAATCAAATATAATTTGATTAATTATCCATTTCCAAATCTAAAAATAATCTAATCCTCACAACATGTCATTATTCTCCATGTTTTTCCACTATTGAATTAAAAATTCAAATTCAAATCCTCACCCACCATTCGTGGTCCCCACTCACCTAAAATCCTCCACTTATGAATTAAAAATATAATTCAAATCCTCACCCCCATTCTTCGTGGCCCCCACTCACCTAATATTGCCCACATTTTCAAACCATCCACCTAATCTTGCCCACATTTTCAAACCATCCACCTAATCTTGCCCACATTTTCAAACCACCCACTTAATCTTGCCCACATTTTCAAACCATGATTACTTAAATTAATCTAAGCTAATCACTCCTCAAAGCTATAAATACAACCTTACCCCTCCCCTCTAAACACACTGAGAATAAGCTTTCATGCCATATCTAAGTTCTTGCATCCTTTGAGCAAAGAACATCATTCGCCTTGTCCTAATGCCAAAATAGCCTCATAATCCTTTTTCCCATCCAAAAGGTGCAAAGTAAGAGGAGGATCATTGTGCAGAAGGTCTTGCTCCGTCTCAAGAAAAGCACCTACATATCACAAAATCGTGGCTCAATCCAAGTTTCCTAGCCCATTCTCGAGGTTTGCTACGAACGCGAAGGAGGAGGTATGATTATTGGTATTTTACTTCCTGTTAGTAGTGTATTTTTCATAGCTTACATTCTCGCACGCCTGCTACTTTCGACCGTTACCATTATTTTTCAATTAGTGGTTTTATCTGCTCTTTTGTTTATTATTGTTTATTATTATTTCTTTTTCTATTCCTTTTGGTCTTCTTTGGTTAACCTTCACGCTTTGGGTAGTGTTTTTGTTGTGTGGTGTCTTGTGGTGTATCTCGCAGTTATAAAGAATAATGAAACTACGCAGCTCATCCCGTCTTTGATCTCCTGCTTTTGTGTGTTTAGTAGTTCTGATTTTTCTATTCACTCGTAATCTATAGAAACACAAGCACTAATCATTAGTTTATCATATTAGTGTCATGGGACAACCAATCCGGAAAATATATTTATTTATTTCCTTTTGCTAAAATAACTGTTTTGTAGGAAGTTAATCATTTACTATTTTTTTCTTTCTTTTATTTTAGTCAATCATTTTATGATCTAACTCTTTCTTTCTATTTATTTTTATTTTTTAACCTTGCTGTCAAAATTTTAGCTTCTCAGGTGAAGTATAGAAGTCAGAAAATAAAAACCAGCTCCCGGGACGTTTTTCTCACGTTTAAAATTTTCATTCAGAGCGTTCTCGTAGCCCATCTTCCGGAAGCCATAACTTTTGCTCCCGAACTCGGAATGACTTCATTTTTTTTTTAACAGAAAGGTATTGAAAAGATCTATGCAATGCAAAAATAATTTTTAGATTTAGACTTACAAAAAATTTTGGTTTCATTTCTTCTAACACCTGTCTTTTTTGCAAAAAAACAACAAAATTATAATTTTATTTATTTTTATTTTTTAATTTTTATTTCACGAAACATCCTCACACGTATGCTCTTTCCTCGCACTTCAAAAGTGATCTTGGAAATCAGAAACGTGAGGCCACTCAAGCTTTAGAAAATAATTTTTATTTTTAATTTTTTGCCTTACATTTAAATTTTCCACGAAAACACTTCTAATAACGTTTTCACCCTCTTCTTTCATCATTTTTTTTTTTTGTGAACATAATCATTATCGCTATTTCACAATCATGATTAATTGCAATAATTATTAATATTTATTTTTTTAAAAAAACTATTTCAATCAGATCCGCGTATGCTCTTTTTCGCGCTTCTTCGAGATCGATCTAGAAAATCAAACGGTCACAATTTTTTTAGTTTTTTGTTTCTAACATCAGCAGATCCTCTAGCTTTGTTTTTCAACCGTCATTTTAATAATTATTTTCCTTTGTCATATTCTTAATATTTGTTTGGTCGTTGGTGTGTATGCTCTTTTTCGCGCTTTCTTTGAGCGATCCGCAAATCAAAAACAACCACGATCACTTTTCTAACATTTCATTTGCAGGATAACTACTAATTTGTTTTTTGTAGAACCGCGTTGCTGGAATATTGTCAAAAACAAAAACAAAAAAAAAAAACAACAAAAATCCCGCAAAAATACCACCATTTAAAGACAATTGCTGAAAAAAAAAAAAAAAGTACGCCTGTGCACGCAATTATTTTTTCGCTAGTGATTTATTTCAAGTTGGAAAGAACCCCGCGTTTAATCACTTTATCATATTGTTTTTGCACGTAGACAAGGTGGATTTCATCACCACCAAAGCTACACGGTGACGGACTTGACTACCACGCACCAACAAGATTTCAGATCCGCATTGCACTTTGAGACCTAGTCTCATCACAGCTGTTTCGTATTTACCTCGCCGCCGCTTCTTCACTTACTGTGTAATGTGCTGTGCTGCAGGCCGCATGCGAGTCACGCCTAAATAGTCAGAATAACGAAGCTCGGGCATCGCCTCGTAAATCTTCTCGGGGGAGTTATAAGGACACCATACACATTCATCCCTCCATCACCTTCCACCTTTTCACAAAACCTCGTTCTCGACGTGGTGATTCACTCAAACAGTGCAAGTAAGAATTGGTGAGTCTCCTCCAAAGGTTTCTAAGGGTTCTCGCACTCACCCCGTCCCCGCATGCACTAGGTATATCAGACTAGGGTATATCTGAGGACGATCTTCTTCGAGTAATAAGAGCCTCGCATCCACCATTTCACAAAGATACTTGTATGATCGCATGAAACAATGATCATTCCCAAGAAGTTACCTCATAAGCCAAAACAATCAATCCACATGATGATCATTGTTTGAAAACACAATAGTTTAGCATTTTTTTATCATAAAACTTGGCTGATATCAATGTGTTCATCAGAAAAGTTCAGACCCTAGTTGTGTTCCACAAAAATCAGTTCTCACCAATTCAATACCAAGCGAAAACATCCAAACAATCCAACAACAGTACTCAAAACATCACACCAATTTCATTAGCTCACTTTAGCTAATAATACATCTCGTCATAGCTTGTCTTCACTATATCCAATAGATATTGAGTGACTTGCATTCACTCCTTATCTCATCAATTGTCAGAACATTCTTTCTAGCTTGTTTCAAGCTATATCAAAATGACATTGAGTGACTTGTTTGAGTTCACTCATTATTTCATCAGCTATCGAGTTTAACAAAATCCCATCCGACACAAATCCCTTCAAAACTCATTTTGAGTTCACAATTGTGTTGAGTCACTTGTTTGAGTTACTCTTCCTATCAAAAATCTAGAGCTTGTTAAAGCCAAACCAATCAACATATTCATCATAGCTTGTTTGAGCTACATCCCACTTGTATTGAGTACCTTGTTTGAGTGTACTCCTTACATTTTCATCTACTAAGCTTGTTTAAGCCAAACCAATCAACATATTCATCATAGCTTGTTTGAGCTATATCCCACTTGTATCCCGTACTCCTTACAGTAGCTTGTTTAAGCTTACTCCTTATAGTTATATCCCACTTGTTAAAACTTTGAGCTTACTCCTTATAGCCTTGTTAAAACTTGATTGATAAAACAAAGATCATAATCAATAGGTTGATTTCTTCATCGCACATTTCTTCGCATTCTCCTCTCTTTCAAACATGAAGAATTCACTTAAAAACATCACACAATGAGCTATTAGAACAAATTAATAAGATGACAACACAACTCTCTCATATGGCTACCCAAATCAGCTGAGCGATCACCCAAAAAGCCGATCATACAACCTCACGAAGAAATCAGTTCACGTAAAGTCCAACGCCGCTTTACCCTCGAGAAAGTCTCTAGTGTTTTTCATCAACTAAAAGAGGCTAAACCGATAAAATATCCAATTACAAAACCCTTTGTCAAAGGGGAAGCTAAGCCATGCCGGTACAAACCTAACACATACCGTGACTTTCATCGCATTGATGGTCATCACATAGATAAATGTGTACGATTTAAGAATTACGCCCAAGACTTAATTGACGACGACATCATCTCGTCAGAGAACTTGATGACAATGCTTCGCAACCAACGACACATCCAATACCACAACTTTCCATGAAGAGTCGATCATCGCCGAAACTCCTATATATATCGAAATTCCACGAGATCATGACGACAACAACCAAGACTCTCTAATTCCAAACCAATCCATATCTTCTTCAAATTTCCTTCCATTAGTTCAAACATACATTGAACCTGTTTTGGACAACAACATTCTTCCAACATCTACTGAGCACTTGAACTTATTTCAAGACTCTCTTTCAGCCCAAACATATATTGAACCTGTTTTGGATGACAACATTCTTCCAACATCTAACGAGACCTTGATCTCATTTCAAGACTCCCTTTCAAACCTTGATATTACTGTAGACACTACAGACGAGGTTCCATCAACAGGTACCATTAAGTTTGATTCTATTCTTCCAATATTGGCTCTTATGCCTAACATCTCTAGCCTTTTTGTCGAAACACAACCACATCAAGTTTGGACACTTGCAACAATGCAACCTGTCATGACCATCATACTTTCAACGATCGATCTTGCAGGCATCTCATCACTAATGATTCTCACCTATCAAGACTTCTATGTGCATATATTCTACGAGGTATGTATACCTAGGAATATCTTTATGCCACCTTTTCCATCTTTAATTTTGAATCTATCGTCAAATCAATTAATTCATGGACAAACAAATGAAGCAAAAATCAAACAATGCAAACTGAGGCCACTCCCTTCTCCTTGTTTATGGTGGGGAAGATATTTTACATGTCAAGGTTGAATTCCCATCCTTTAGAATATCCCTCAAAGACGTAATCAATAAAGATTATTATCAACATTCACGCCTTAATGAACTCGAGCTTCTTGATGAAAAACGACTTAATGCCCTAGATCATCTTCAAGTATATCAAAATCAGCTACTTACATACTACCATAAAAATTCAAACCTAGAAAATTTAAGGTCAATCATTTCATTCTCAAAGAAAATCGAAAGAACACACCCAAAGAACGAGACAAACAAGACAAATTTGAGCCCAACGAAATCATAGATAAATTTGGCTCTGGAGCCTATAAATTGGCCACTGCAGATGGTCAAGATCTTGATGAACCAATGAATGTAGTTCATTTAAAGAAATTTTATCCTTGAGATGTTCACTATTCCAGGATACAACGTGTACATTGTTCCTTTTGTCTTTCTTATCTCCGAATAATTTAAATTTATTCATTTCCATCGCGATATTTTCTTTATCAAAATCACATCTTCATATTTATCATCATGAGACAAGTGCTAATATAAATCCTATTAAGTTTGTGAGCATCATACTTCTTCCACTTTCGCCGCTTTCCTCTATGGTCATACCTACCTAAGCTTATCGATGGTAATATATCCCCTTCTAATACATTTCTCTTTCATAACAAAGCTCTAAACTTCGTTACCTAGCCTGTTTGGTCGTCCATCTCGCCTTTCTGTTGTCAACCTCGCCCTACTAGTCGTGGGGCTGAGATTGGGGGCAGATGTTTCTTCCCAAATACAAAGCACTATTGTAAAAAAATCCATCAATTCAATAACTTATGAATAATTCATTGTCACATCTTTCGTCCTTCATAGTCTTTGGTGTTGAGCCCACACTTCTTACTAGTAGTGTGAGACTAGGAATGGAGGAAGGTGCCCTTACTCGTCTACGTCTTGTCTTCGGTGATAAACCCTTGCCTCTTACAAGTGGCATGGGGCAAAGCGTAGAGGGTCATTCTCATACAAGCATAAAAACATTGCAAAATATTCAAAAAAAAAAAAAAAAAAAAAAAAAAAAAAAAAAAAAAAAGACAAAAAGAAATTCACTCGCCTATATTTTGCCTTTGGTGATGAGCCCTTGCTTCTCACTAGTAGCATGGGGCAAGGCATAGGGAGTCATTTCAAAAATACAAAATCTTACAAAGTGCTTACAAATTATGTAATCCCCAAACACGTAATTTAGATGCCTAAGTGAAGAGAGAACTATCCCTTAACCTCATATCTTATCAATCAACAGGCCACATAACCTGTCTAAGTCTAAAGATGTGACTCATAAAGTGAAAGCCATTTTTGAAACCGGTTCAGTACCATTATGAAGAATGGAGTCACAATTTCCCAAAGGGATTGTTGTTAGCATTTGTCTCTATATTCATTATCTACCTCCTACGCCCTTCGATTCTTGGTGATGAGCCCACACATCTTACTTGTGTGGAGTCAAGAATGGAGTTGGAATTCTTTTCATCATATCATCACCACCATATCATGCCAATGGAAAGTGAATTTATGTTATTTTGAGCATAAGTTACAATGCGGAACACGGTACATCGTCTCTCAAAATAAGTCTCGCACTGGGTCCATAAATTGTCAATCACAATGTAAAATCAAAAACATTTGAAAATCGTAAAAATCCAAAATCAAAAAACAATAAAAAATTGAAAAATCCAAAAAATTTCAAAATCATTTGAAAATCTAAAAATCCAAAAACAAAAATCAAAAAATCTAAAACAAAAAATTCAAAATCCAAAAACATTTGAAAAATCCAAAAACAAATCAAAAACATTAAAAAAATCCAAAACAAAAATCCAAAAAAAACATTTGAAAATCATCAAAAATTCAAAAACAAAAAATGTAAAAATCATCAAAATCCAAAAACATTTGAAAATCGTCAAAATCCAAAAACAAAATGTAAAAACAAATAAAACATCATAAAAATTCAAAAACATTAGAAAATCCAAAAAAAATATAAAATTCAAAAACAAACATTAGAAAATCAAAAATCCAAAAACAAAAACATTAGAAAATATCCAAAATACAAAAACATTTGTAAAATTTTCAAAAGACCAAAAACATCCACAAAATTGTAAAACTCAATAAGTAACACAGCTTCATCCTTTCAACTATTATCCCAAACGAATGGTCCAACCACCTTATGACTACCAATTTCAAACCACTTCTCCTCGCGTGAATCCTCGCTGGGGAAATCCGCTCTCATTGTTTCCTTGTTTGAGGAGACTCGCCCAATCCTTTTCAGACTCTCGCTGGGGGCACATCTAATCAATCATCACCGTGGAACACGTTAGGGACATGTTTACTAGTTCTTGTGTTGCATTATTAGTGGCAAATTATTAATTGCTTTCAGTATCTTGATATATTACAGGGGCATCTTGATTTTATATATCCTGTTCTCTCGTAATATTCTTATGTTATCTCGATCGCATGTCGATCGGGCATCATACTTTCGATGGCCTCTCGCCTATGCTCTCTTCCATTTCAGCATATCGCATCGGGCATCAAACCTTTTGATGGCCCCCGCCTATGCTATCACGCATATTACGCCTAGTCATCCCGATCTTTTATATCACGATGCATCCTCGTTATGTGCTATATTAAAATTAAGATGCTTTTCGTCACGTGAGTATCTTCCCGCATGATCAACATCTTACTTTGCACCCCATCCATTCACCCATACTAATGCATTCTCCCAGCTTGCCATAATCCTACTTGATCATCACTGTTGCAGCCATGAATCCTACTTGACGATCTTTCTCAAGTAGCATTCACTATCCAAAGCAGCTCCTTCTCCCCACCATGATCACCATGTATTTGATCCATTCATTCTCACTTCTCATTTTTACTCCTCCGCCGCTTATACCCATATTACCCTTCTCACCATTCCCGTCCCCTCTCACCCATCGTATTCTTTCCTTTCACCCGCTTTTCCGCTGACAATCTTACTTAATAACCCCTTCTATATGGAATCCTCAGTGGAGGTTTACCCTCTCCCTAAGATCTTCCCGCTGTAGAAGCTTCTTCACCACATGCCCTCTCATCAAATAACCATCACCACCAAACACATCTTCCAACTCCACCTCTTCTACTTCCCATTCCCGCATCATTACTCTCACCACGTGGGCATCCCAATTAAGGATTCCCTCACACTCTCCACCCTCCACTGCATATATTCCTTCATCCATTCATGTTATACTCCTTTGTGTCCTTTCTTTCTTATTATCACCTCATCTCATATCATATACCACTTAGGCATACCTCACTCACTCTTTTCTCATCCTTCCCCAAATCCACCTTATGCCTGGTCATCCTACTTACACGCTCTCGTAGTATGGCAAATTCACTGAGGGTTCCCCTTCACCCATTTTGTCATACCCTATTCCCACCAACTCTAACATCATCCTTCTTCCTCGCCCGCGATCTTACTTAACCATCCCACCGCATGGCAATCTTACTTAAGACTTCTACTTAAGGTTGATCCGTCCCGTGGCCTTCCCCATCCCATCATATTTCGCCCATCTTATTTCTCCCACCTCTCATCGTGATCATCTTCTTCACCCTACCATTCCACCCCTATTCCCAATATCATTTTGTCTTTTTTCGCATATCATCCCTCGCCGGTGGGTGACCCTACGAAACTTCTCCAAAGAAGATGACGATCTTACTTAAGAGATTCTTAAGCATGACATGTCATCTTACACTCGCCCATCACTCTCCAATCTCACCACCATATTTCCTCTTCATTCCCCATCATCACATCTTTTACCACCACTATCACCCTCCTCTCGCTGGCAATCTTACTTAACCACTCACCCAAAGATGGCGATCTCACTTAAGAGTCCCTCTTAAGGATGATCTGTCTCCTTGCCTTTCCCCATCACTACCCACCCTTCACCCTTCATTTTTTCTCAAAGCATTCCCATTATCACATCCTTTCACCTCCTTTTCGATTCTCGCAAACACCACTTCGCTTGACCATTTGTCATCTCCAGCTTTGCTCACATGGCAATCTTACTTAACCACTTCCGTCACATGACAATCTTATGTTAGTGGTCCTCCCTACACTTAACTTGTCATCGTGAACTTCTCCCCGCCTCATTCTTAGTTCACTTTATCGATCGCTTCTTCCACCTCGGTATCTCCTATTACCCACTTTTTCCTCCTACTATTATCCTTTCTCCACATATCTTCTTTACAACATACACCTCATCTCTTCCACCTACAATCACATTCTTTTCCCCATTTTCCCCTCCTTGATCCATCATCCTTCATACCATTTCTTCCCATTCTTTTCATGTCTTGGTTCTTCATCCTCACCTCGCTCATCCTCATCACCCCCATCCTCTCCTCGCTTTCACTTCGTCCCAACTCCTCCCTCCCATCTTCTTCACTCTTTCCCCTTCATCTTCTCACATTCCCCTACATTTCTACCCACACACATATTCGCCATTATCGTTAATACTCCTATATCATTCTTTCATCATCATCTTCTTCCCGCACTCATAATCACAACGGGTTTTCCTAAAATTATCAATCCTCATTCCGCACGACCTCATTCACTCCTCGACCTTCTAGAGTTTCCTTCATTCCTTCCTCTTCTAAGCCCACCACTCATGGCAACGGGTTTTCCTAACGCCCCTTTTTGTTGCGCAGTTCTTTCCGGCCTCTCTCATTCGCTTTCTTTTTCATTTTTTTCTTTCACCCTTCCCCACCACTCATTTTCAAGAGGATTTCCTAACATCCTTTCATTGGCATTGCCTCTTCTATCCCCCATTCTCTTTTCTCTCCTATTCTTTTCCCTCACTCCCACCCTTTTTCGTCGCTTCTTACCCATCTCTCCATCTCCTCTTCGCCCTCTTCACTATCTTTATTGTCTTCATCATACATCCTTTTTCTATTTTCCCATCATCCTAGTATCCTCATTTCATGCATCTCCATATCTTTTCCAATCGATGTCATTCCTCCCCTCTTTCTTCTTTCCACATTCCTTCTACCATTTCCTTTTCACTTATTACCCCCTTTTCGTATTCCCTTCCTTCTCCATCATTTTCTTTGTTATCCTCTTCTCTCTCCCACCCTCGCCTTATTTTACTTCCCTATATCATCTTCTTCTTCCCTTTTTCCATCACGCTTCCTCCTTACATCCCCATCGATAACCTCGGTTGTTCGGGCCGTTGTCCTCCTCTTTTTATCATCCCACTCTCCACATGCATCTCCATATACGGCTCTGCTCCATATTCTTTGCCTTGGTCTTCCTCGCAATGACGTGATTCCTTCAATCTTCTCCTTGTATTCGCTTCTATCTTCCTTTCTCCCCTAATTTTCACGCTTTTCCGACCACTTCCCTTTTCTCTACCACCCCTACTTTTTGTTCATTCTCGTATATGTTTCTCTTCCTTTCTCTCCTCTTTTTCACACTTTCTCGCCCTCATAGTTTTTTTTTTTTTTTTTCTCCGTTCTACTTCTTCTTTTGTCCTCTTTCCATTTCCTCCATTTCACCCCCCTACTCCCACCTCGTTTTCTCCTTCTTATTTATCCTTTCCCATTTCCTCCTTTTCTTCACTCTCTCATTTATTTCACCGCCACGTATCCTCTTTACTATCTCTCTGCTGCTTCCTTCATTTTGCACATCTCTATTTCATCCCTTCACCCTCTACTCGTCATTTTTCTCTTTTTTCCTTGTTTTTGTCCTTCATCATTCCCTTCTTCCCTATCATCCCTCTCTTATTTCTACCTCTTTCATTCCTTTTTTTTCCCCTCCCCTATCTCCCTTACTCTTCTCATAATCAACCCCCAACCCTATCCATTCCCTTTTCTCTTTCCACACACCCTCACACCTAGCATTCAAGGTCGATCAATCCTTCCTCCATTTCGCATCATGCGGTCATTCCAGCCTCTTCCACTCCATTACCGTCCTCTTCTCCACCAAATCCATTTCCTTTCTTTTCGAGAGTTTTGTCGTATATTTCATTCTCGCCAATCCTCTCGAGGGGGCATCACCACATCTATCCATAATCACATCTTCTCATGACATTTTTGTCTTGAGGATACCATGACATCCGTCACTCACCACTTTCTATTCTCCCCAACAAACATTCACTCTACCTTTTAAAAAGTAGATTGAATTCTTCCCCATACTGTTCTACTTTCTTTCAAAGGACACTACTTTCATAAGTACCCTAAAGAGGGGCAAATGTAGACACCCCAATTTCACATCTATCCTAAATCAATTAATTTCCCTTCCTCATTTCCCACAAAATACACTTCGAATTAATCAAATATAATTTGATTAATTATCCATTTCCAAATCTAAAATAATCTAATCCTTACAACATGTCATTATTCTCCATGTTTTTCCACTATTGAATTAAAAATTCAAATTCAAATCCTCACCCACCATTCGTGGTCCCCACTCACCTAAAATCCTCCACTTATGAATTAAAAATATAATTCAAATCCTCACCCATTCTTCGTGGCCCCCACTCACCTAATACCATTTTCAAACCATCCACCTAATTGCCCACATTTTCAAACCATCCACCTAATCTTGCCCACATTTTCAAACCATCCACCTAATCTTGCCCACATTTTCAAACCACCCACTTAATCTTGCCCACATTTTCAAACCATGATTACTTAAATTAATTTAAGCTAATCACTCCCTCAGGCTATAAATACAACCTTACCCCTCCCCTCTAAACACACGGAGAATAAGCTTTCATGCCATATCTAAGTTCTTGCATCCTTTGAGCAAAGAACATCCTTTTGCCTTGTCCTAATGCCAAAATAGCCTCATAATCCTTTTTCCCATCCAAGGCAAAAAGCAAAGATCGATCATCATTTGCAGAAGGTCTTGCTCCGTCTCAAGAAAAGCACCTACATATCACAAAATCGTGGCTCAATCCAAGTTTCCTAGCCCATTCGAGGTTTGCTACGAAATCACTCCTCAGCTATAAATACAACCTTACCCCTCCCCTCTAAACACACGGAGAATAAGCTTTCATGCCATATCTAAGTTCTTGCATCCTTTGAGCAAAGAACATCATTTTGCCTCGTCCTAATGCCAAAATAGCCTCATAATCCTTTTTCCCATCCAAAGCGCAAAAAAGTAAGAGGATTTCAGTAGGAAGGTCTTTTCCGTCTCAAGAAAAGCACCTACATATCACAAAATCGTGGCTCAATCCAAGTTTCCTAGCCCATTCTCGAGGTTTTAACGCGAAGGAGGAGGTATGATTATTGGTATTTTACTTCCTTGTTAGTAGTGTATTTTTCATAGCTTACATTCTGGCACGCCCGTTTACTTTCGATCTGTTACCATTAATTTCCCAATTAGTGGTTTTATCCGTTCTTTGTTTATTATTGTTTATTATTATTTCCTTTTCTATTCCTTATGGTCTTCTTTGGTTAACCTTCACGCTTTGGTTAGTTTGTCTTTGTTGTGTGGTGTCTTGTGGTGTATCTCGCAGTTATAAAGAACAATGAAACTATGCAGCTCATCCTGTCTTTGATCTCCTGCTTGGTGTTTAGTAGTTCGATTTTTCTATTCACTCGTAATCTATAGAAACACAAGCACTAATCATTAGTTTATCATATTAGTGTCATGGGACAACCAATCCGGAAAATATATTTATTTATTTCCTTTTGCTAAAATAACTGCTTTGTAGAAAGTTAATCATTTATTATTTTTTTCTTTCTTTTATTTTAGTCAATCATTTTATGATCTAACTCTTTCTTTCTGTTTATTTTTATTTTTTAACCTTGTTGTCAAAATTTTAGCTTCTCAGGTGAAGTACAGAAGTCAGAAAATAAAAAAACCACTCTCCCGGACGTTTTTCTCACGTTCAAAATTTTCATTCAGAGTGCTACCGTAGCCCATCTTCCGGAAGCCATAACTTTTGCTCCCGAACTCGGAATGACTTCATTTTTTTTTAACGGAAAGGTATTGAAAAGATCTATGCAATGAAAAAATAATTTTTAGATTTAGACTTACAGAAAAATTTTGGTTTCATTTCTTCTAACACCTGTCTTTTTAACAAAAAAACAACAAAATTATAGTTTTATTTATTTTTTATTTTTAATTTTTATTTCACGAAACATCCTCACACGTATGCTCTTTCCTCGCACTTCAAAAGTGATCTTGGAAATCAGAAACGTGAGGCCACTCAAGCTTTAGAAAATAATTTTTATTTTTAATTTTTTGCCTTACATTTAAATTTTCCACGAAAACACTTCTAGGTAACGTTTTCACCCTCTTCTTTCATCATTTTTCTTTTTTGTGAAAATAATCATTATCGCTATTTCACAATCATGATTAATTGCAATAATTATTAATATTTTTTAAAAAAAAAAAACTATTCCAATCAGATCCGCGTATGCTCTTTTTCGCGCTTTCAAGCGATCTAGAAAATCAAACGTCACAATTTTTTTAGTTTCTTGTTCTAATATCAGCAGATCCTCTAGCTTTGTTTTTCAACCGTCATTTTAATAATTATTTTCCTTTGTCATATTCTTAATATTTGTTTGGTCGTTGGTTGTGTATGCTCTTTTTCTCGCGCTTTGAGCGATCTCGCAAATCAAAAACAACCACGATCACTTTTCTAACATTTCATTTGGCAGGATAACTACTAATTTGTTTTTCGTAGAATCGCTGTCGGAATATTGTCAAAACAAAAAAAACAAAAACAACAAAATCCCGCAAAAATACCACCATTTAAAGACAATTGCTGAAACAAAAAAAAAAAAAGTACGCCAGTACGCAATTATTTTTTCGCTAGTGATTTATTTCAAGTTGGAAAGAACCCCCGTTTAATCACTTTATCATATTGTTTTAAAGCACGTAGACAAGGTGGATTTCATCACCACCAAAGCTACACCGGTGACGTGGACTTGACTACCACGCACCAACAAAGATTTGCATTCGTGCATTGCACTTTGAGACCTAGTCTCATCACACAAGCTTTCGTATTTACTCGCCGCCGCTTCTTCACTTACAGTGTAATGCTGCGTGCAGGCCGCATGCGAGTCACGCCTAAATAGTCAGAATAACGAAGCTCGGGCATCGTCCCGTAAATCTTCGGGAGTTATAAGGACACCATACACATTCATCCCTCCATCACCTTCCACCTTTTCACAAAACCTCTTCTCGACGTGGTGATTCACTCCAAAAACAGCAAGTAAGAATTGGTGAGTCTCCTCCAAAGGTTTCTAAGGGTTCTCGCACTCACCCCGTCCCCGCATGCACTAGGTATATCAGACTAGGGTATATCGGAGGACGATCTTCTTCGAGTAATAAGAGCCTCGCATCCACCATTTCACAAAGATACTTGTATGATCGCATGAAACAATGATCATTCCCAAGAAGTTACCTCATAAGCCAAAACAATTCAATCCACATGATGCTTGTCATTGTTTGAAAACACAATAGTTTAGCATTTTTTTATCATAAAACTTGGCTGATATCAATGTGTTCATTGTAAAAGTTTAGACCCTAGTTGTGTTCCACAAAAATCAGTTTCGACCAATTCAATACCAAGCGAAAACATCCAAACAATCCAACAACACAGACCAAAACATCACACCAATTTCATTAGCTCACTTTAGCCAATAATACATCTGTCATAGCTTGTTTTCAGCTATATCCAATAGATATTGAGTGACTTGCATGTTCACTCCTTATCTCATCAATTGTCAGAACATTCTTTCTAGCTTGTTTCAAGCTATATCAAAATGACATTGAGTGACTTGTTTGAGTTCACTCATTATTTCATCAGCTATCGAGTTTAACAAAATCCCATCCGACACAAATCCCTTCAAAACTCATTTTGAGTTCACAACTGTGTTGAGTCACTTGTTTGAGTTACTCTTCCTATCAAAAATCCAGAGCTTGTTAAAGCCAAACCAATCAACATATTCATCATAGCTTGTTTGAGCTACATCCCACTTGTATTGAGTACCTTGTTTGAGTGTACTCCTTACATTTTCATCTGCTAAGCTTGTTTAATCCAAACCAATCAACATATTCATCATAGCTTGTTTAAGTTATATCCCACTTGTATCCCGAGTAGCTTGTTTGAGCTTACTCCTTATAGCCTTGTTAAAACTTGATTGAGCCAAAACAAAGATCATAATCAATAGGTTGATTTCTTCATCGCACATTTCTTCGTTCTCCCTCTCTTTCAAACATGAAGAATTCACGAAAAACATCACACAATGAGCTATTAGAACAAATTAATAAGATGACAACACAACTCTCTCATATGGCTACCCAAATCAGTGAGCGATCACCCAAAAAGCCGATCATACAACCTCACGAAGAAATCAGTTCACGTAAAGTCCAACGTCAGTTTACCCCCCTTGGAGAAAGTCTCTCTAGTGTTTTTCATCAACTAAAAGAGGCTAAACTGATAAAATATCCAATTACAAAACCCTTTGTCAAAGGGGAAGCTAAGCCATGCTGGTACAAACCTAACACATACTGTGACTTTCATCGCATTGATGGTCATCACATAGATAAATGTGTACGATTTAAGAATTACGTCCAAGACTTAATTGACGACGACGTCATCTCTGTAGAACTTGATGACAATGCTCTTGCAACCAACGACACATCCAATACCACAACTTTCCATGAAGAGCTGACTACTGTCGAAACTCCTATATATACTGAAATTCCACGAGATCATGACGACAACAGTCAAGACTCTCTAATTCCAAACCAATCCATATCTTCTTCAAATTTCCTTCCATTAGTTCAAACATACATTGAACCTGTTTTGGACAACAACATTCTTCCAACATCTACTGAGCACTTGAACTTATTTCAAGACTCTCTTTCAGCCCAAACATATATTGAACCTGTTTTGGGTGACAACATTCTTCCAACATCTAACGAGACCTTGATCTCATTTCAAGACTCCCTTTCAAACCTTCCAACATCGATCACATCGTAGACACTACAGACACGAGGTTCCATCAACAGTACCATTAAGTTTGATTCTATTCTTCCAATATTGGCTCTTATGCCTAACATCTCTAGCCTTTTTGTTAAACACAACCACATCAAGTTTGGACACTTGCAACAATGCAACTCGTCATGACCATCATACTTTCAACGATCGATCTTGCAGAATCTCATCACTAATGATTCTCACCTATCAAGACTTCTATGTGCATATATTCTACGAGGTATGTATACCTAGGAATATCTTTATGCCACCTTTTCCATCTTTAATTTTGAATCTATCTCAAATCAATTAATTCATGGACAAACAAATAACAAAAATCAAACAATGCAAATCTAACCGAGGCCACTGCACATCTTATCTCCCTTGTTTATGGTGGGGAAGATATTTTACATGTCAAGGTTGAATTTCATCCTTTAGAATATCCTCAAAGACGTAATCAATAAAGATTATTATCAACATTCACGCCTAATAATGAACTCGAGCTTCTTGATGAAAACGACTTAATGCCCTAGATCATCTTCAAGTATATCAAAATCAGCTACTTACATAACCTACCATAAAAATTCAAACCTAGAAAATTTAAGGTCAATCATTTCATTCTCAAAGAAAATCGAAAGAACACACCCAAAGAACGAGACAAACAAGACAAATTTGAGCCCAACGAAATCATAGATAAATTTGGCTCTGGAGCCTATAAATTGGCCACTGCAGATGGTCAAGATCTTGATGAACCAATGAATGTAGTTCATTTAAAGAAATTTTATCCTTGAGATGTTCACTATTCCAGGATACAACATGTACATTGTTCCTTTTGTCTTTCTTATCTCCGAATAATTTAAATTTATTCATTTCCATTGGCAGATATTTTCTTTATCAAAATCACATCTTCATATTTATCATCATGAGACAAGTGCTAATATAAATCCTATTAAGTTTGTGAGCATCATACTTCTTCCACTTTCGCCGCTTTCCTCTATGGTCATACCTAAGCTTACATCGATGGTAATATATCCCCTTCTAATACATTCTCTCTTTCATAACAAAGCTCTAAACTTCGTTACCCAGTTCTGTTTGGTCGTCCATCTCGCCTTCGGTGTCAACCTCGCCCTACTAGTCGTGTGTGGGGCTGAGATTGGGGGCAGATGTTTCTTCCCAAATACAAAGCACTATTATCAAAAAAATCCATCAATTCAATAACTTATGAATAATTCATTGTCACATCTTTCGCCCTTCATAGTCTTTGTGTGTTGAGCCCACACTTCTTACTAGTAGTGTGAGACTAGGAATGGAGGAAGGTGCCCTTACTCGCCTACGCCTTGTCTTCGGTGATAAACCCTTGCCTCTTACAAGTGGCATGGGGCAAAGCGTAGAGGGTCATTCTCATACAAGCATAAAAACATTGCAAAAATATTCCAAAAAAAAAAAAAAAAAACAAAAAAAACAAAAAAAAAAAAAGACAAAAAGAAATTCACTCGCCTATATTTTGCTTTTGTGATGAGCCCTTGCTTCTCACTAGTAGCATGGGGCAAGGCATAGGAGTCATTTCAAAAATACAAAATCTTAAAGTGCTTACAAATTATAGTAATCCCCAAACACGTAATTTAGATGCCTAAGTGAAGAGAGAACTATCCCTTAACCTCATATCTTATCAATCAAGAGGCCACATAACCTGTCTAAGTCTAAAGCATGTGACTCATAAAGTGAAAGCCATTTTTGAAACCGGTTCAAGTACCATTATGAAGAATGGAGTCACAATTTCCCAAAGGGATTGTTGTTAGCATTTGTCTCTATATTCATTATCTACCTCCTACGCCCTTCTTGATTCTTGGTGATGAGCCCACACATCTTACTAGTTGTGTGGAGTCAAGAATGGAGATGGAATTCTTTTCATCATGTCATCACCACCATATCATGCCAATGGAAAGTGAATTTATGTTATTTTGAGCATAAGTTACAAATGAACACGGTGTTTATCGCCTCTCAAAATAAGTCTCGCACTCGTCCATAAATTGTCAATCACAATGTAAAAATCAAAAACATTTGAAAATCGTAAAAAATCAAAAAATCAAAAAACATTTGAAAAATCAAAATCCAAAAATTTGAAAATCAAAAATCCAAAAAAACATTTGTAAAATCAAAAATCAAAAAACATTTGAAAATCTCAAAAATCCAAAAACATTTAAAAAATCATTTGAAAAAAATCCAAAAATCCAAAAACATTTGAAAATTCAAAAATCCAAAAACATTTGAAAATCATCAAAATCCAAAAACATTTGTAAAAATCATTTCAAAAAATCCAAAAACATTTGAAAATCGTCAAAAATCCAAACACAAAGTGTAAACATCATAAAAATTCAAAAACATTAGAAAATCAAAAAAAAAATTATAAAATTCAAAAAAACAAACATTAGAAAATCAAAAATCCAAAAACAAAAACATTAGAAAATATCCAAAATACAAAAACATTTGTAAAATTTTCAAAAGACCAAAAACATCCACAAAATTGTAAAACTCAATAAGTAACACAGCTTCATCCTTTCAACTATTATCCCAAACGAATGGTCCAACCACCTTATGACTACCAATTTCAAACCACTTCTCCTCGCGTGAATCCTCGCTTGGGGAAAATCCGCTCTCATTGTTTCCTTGTTTGAGGAGATCGCCCAATCCTTTTCAGACTCCGCTTGGGGGCACATCTAATCAATCATCACCGTGGAACACGTTAGGGACATGTTTACGGTTCTTGTGTTGCATTATTAGTGGCAAATTATTAATTGCTTTCAGTATCTTGATATATTACAGGGGCATCTTGATTTTATATATCCCGGTGTTCTCTCGTAATATTCTTATGTTATCCGATTGCATGTCGATCGGGCATCATACTTTCGATGGCCTCTGCCTATGCTCTCTTCCATTTCGCATATCGATCGGGGCATCAAACCTTTTTGATGGCCCCCCGCCTATGCTATCACGCATATTACGCCTAGTCATCCCGATCTTTTATATCACGATGCATCCTCGTTATGTGCTATATTAAAATTAAGATGCTTTTCGTCACGTGAGTATCTTCCTGCATGATCAACATCTTACTTTGCACCCCATCCATTCACCCATACTAATGCATTCTCCAGCCATGAATCCTACTTGATCATCGTTGCAGTTTGCATAATCCTACTTGACGATCTTTCTCAAGTAGCATTCACTATCCAAAGCAGCTCCTTCTCCCCACCATGATCACCATGTATTTGATCCATTCATTCTCACTTCTCATTTTTACTCCTCCGCCGCTTATACCCATATTACCCTTCTCACCATTCCCGCCCCTCTCACCCATCGTATTCTTTCCTTTCACCCGCTTTTCTTCCCGCTTGACAATCTTACTTAATAACCCCTTCTATATGGAATCCTCATGGAGGTTTACCTCTCCCTAAGATCTTCCCGCTGTAGAAGCTTCTTCACCACATGCCCTCTCATCAAATAACCATCACCACCAAACACATCTTCCAACTCCACCTCTTCTACTTCCCATTCCCGCATCATTACTCTCACCACGTGGGCATCCCAATTAAGGATTCCCCTCACACTCTCCACCCTCCACTGCATATATTCCTTCATCCATTCATGTTATACTCCTTTGTGTCCTTTCTTTCTTATTATCACCTCATCTCATATCATATACCACTTAGGCATACCTCACTGACTCTTTTCTCATCCTTCCCCAAATCCACCTTATGCCTAGGTCATCCTACTTACACGCTCTCGTAGTATGGCAAATTCACTTGAGGGTTCCCCTTCAGTCCATTTTGTCATACCCTATTCCCACCAACTCTAACATCATCCTTCTTCCTCAGCTTGGCGATCTTACTTAACCATCCCAGCCGCATGGCAATCTTACTTAAGACTTCTACTTAAGGTTGATCTGTCCTGTGGCCTTCCCCCATCCCATCATATTTCCCATCTTTTCTCCCACCTCTCATCGCGATCATCTTCTTCACCCTACCATTCCACCCCTATTCCAATATCATTTTGTCTTTTCTTTGCATATATCATCTCGCCTTGGGAGACCCTACGAAACTCTCTCCAAAGAAGATGACGATCTTACTTAAGAGATTCTCTTAAGCATGACATGTCATCTTACACTCGCCCATCACTCTCAATCTCACCACCATATTTCCTCTTCATTCCCCATCATCACATCTTTTTACCACCACTATCACCATGGCAATCTTTTAACCACTCACCCAAAGATGGCGATCTCACTTAAGAGTCCCTCTTAAGGATGATCTGTCTCTCTTGCCTTTCCCCATCACTACCCACCCTTCACCCTTCATTTTTTCTGCATTCCCCATTATCACATCCTTTCACCTCCTTTTCGATTCTCGCAAACACCACTTTCGCTTGACCATTTTTCATCTCCAGCTTTTGCTCACATGGCAATCTTACTTAACCACTTCCATCACATGACAATCTTTGTGTCGTGGTCCTCCCTACACTTAACTTGTCATCGTGAACTTCTCCCCGCCTCATTCTTAGTTCACTTTATCGATCGCTTCTTCCACCTCGGTATCTCCTATTACCCACTTTTTCCTCCTACTATTATCCTTTCTCCACATATCTTCTTACAACATACACCTCATCTCTTCCACCTACAATCACATTCTTTTCCCCATTTTCCCTCCTCGATCCATCATCCTTCATACCATTTCTTCCCATTCTTTTCATGTCTTGGTTCTTCATCCTCACCTCGTTCATCCTCATCACCCCCATCCTCTCCTCGCTTTCACTTTGTCCCAACTCCTCCCTCCCATCTTCTTCACTCTTTCCCCTTCATCTTCTCACATTCCCCCTACATTTCTACCCACACACATATTCGCCATTACTGTTAACACTCCTATATCATTCTTTCATCATCATCTTCTCTTCCCGCACTCATAATTGTCAACGGGTTTTCCCTAAAAATTATCAATCCTCATTCCGCACGACCTCATTCACTCCCTTGGACCTTCTAGAGTTTCCCTTCATTTCTTCCCTCCTCTAAGCCCACCACTCATTGGCAACGGGTTTTCCCTAACGTCCCTTTGTTGGCGTACCCTTTTCCCTCTCTCATTCGCTTTCTTTTTTCATTTTTTTTTTTCACCCTTCCCCACCACTCATTGTCAAGAGGATTTCCTAACATCCTTTCATTGGCATCGCTCTTCTATCCCCCATTCTCTTTTCTCTCCTATTCTTTTCCCTCACTCCCACCCTTTTTGTCGCTTCTTACCCATCTCTCCATCTCCTCTTTCCCTCTTCACTATCTTTATTGTCTTCATCATACATCCTTTTTCTATTTTCCCATCATCCTAGTATCCTCATTTCATGCATCTCCATATCTTTTCCAATCGATGTCATTCCTCCCCTCTTTCTTCTTTCAACATTCCTTCTACCATTTCCTTTCCACTTATTACCCCCTTTTTGTATTCCCTTCCTTCTCCATCATTTTCTTTGTTATCCTCTTCTCTCTCCCACCCCTCGTCTTCTTTTACTTCCCCTATATCATCTTCTTCCCCTTTTTCCATCACGTTTCCTCCTTACATCCCCATCGATAACCTGGTTGTTCAGCGTTGTCCTGTCTTTTTTATCATCCCACTCTCCACATGCATCTCCATACGGTCTGTTCCATATTCTTTGCCTTGGTCTTCCTCGCAATGACGTGATTCCTTCAATCTTCTCCTTGTATTCATTCTATCTTCCTTTCCTCTCCCCTAATTTTCACGCTTTTTCCGACCACTTCCCTTTTCTCTACCACCCCTACCTTTTTGTTCATTCTCGTATATGTTTCTCTTCCTTTCTCTCCTCTTTTCACACTTTCCTCGCCCTCATAGTTTTTTTTTTTTCTCCATTCTACTTCTTCTTTTGTCCTCTTTCCATTTCCTCCATTTCACCCCCTACTCCCACCTCGTTTTCTCCTTCTTATTTATCCTTTCCCATTTCCTACTTTTCTTCACTCTCTCATTTATTTCACCGCCACGTATCCTCTTTACTATCTCTCGCTGCTTCCTTCATTTTGCACATCTCTCTATTTCATCCCTTCACCCTCTACTCGTCATTTTCCTCTTTTTTCCTTGTTTGTCCTTCATCATTCCCTTCTTCCCTATCATCCCCCTCTCTTATTTCTACCTCTTTCATTCCTTTTTTTTTTCCCCTCCCCTATCTCCCTTACTCTTCTCATAATCAACCCCCAACCCTATCCATTCCTTTTTTCTTTCCCACACACCCTCACACCTAGCATTCAAGGTCGATTGAATCCTTTCTCCATTTTGGCGCATCATGCGGTCATTCCAGCTCTCTTCCACTCCATTATCGTCCTCTTCTCCACCAAATCCATTTCCTTTCTTTTTCGAGAGTTCTGTCGTATATTTCATTCTCGCCAATCCTCTCGAGGGGGCATCACCACATCTATCCATAATCACATCTTCTCATGACATTTTTGTCTTCGAGGATACCATGACATCCGTCACTCACCACTTTCTATTCTCTCCCCAACAAACATTCACTCTACCTTTTAAAAAGTAGATTGAATTCTTCCCCATACTGCCTACTTTCTTTGAAAGGACACTACTTTCATAGTACCCTTCCAAAGAGGGGCAAATGTAGACACCCCAATTTCACATCTATCCTAAATCAATTAATTTCCCTTCCTCATTTCCCACAAAATACACTTCAATTAATCAAATATAATTTGATTAATTATCCATTTCCAAATCTAAAAATAATCTAATCCTCACAACATGTCATTATTCTCCATGTTTTTCCACTATTGAATTAAAAATTCAAATTCAAATCCTCACCCACCATTCGTGGTCCCCACTCACCTAAAATCCTCCACTTATGAATTAAAAATATAATTCAAATCCTCACCCATTCTTCGTGGCCCCCACTCACCTAATATTGCCCACATTTTCAAACCATCCACCTAATCTTGCCCACATTTTCAAACCATCCACCTAATCTTGCCCACATTTTCAAACCACCCACTTAATCTTGCCCACATTTTCAAACCATGATTACTTAAATTAATTTAAGCTAATCACTCCCTCAGGCTATAAATACAACCTTACCCCTCCCCTCTAAACACACGGAGAATAAGCTTTCATGCCATATCTAAGTTCTTGCATCCTTTGAGCAAAGAACATCATTCTGCCTTGTCCTAATGCCAAAATAGCCTCATAATCCTTTTTCCCATCCAGTGCAAAGTAAGAGGATCGTTGTTGCAGGAAGGTCTTGCTCCGTCTTGAAGAAAAGCACCTACATATCACAAAATCAGGGCTCAATCCAAGTTTCCTAGCCCATTCTGAGGTTTGCTACGGAACGCGAAGGAGGAGGTATGATTATTGGTATTTTACTTTCTTGTTAGTAGTGTATTTTTGTCTTGTGTGTGTTTGTGGTGTATCCTAGTTATTTGACATATGCACTCACCACTTCTTTCCATCTCCTCAACAAACTTGGTGTTTAGTAGTTCGATTTTTCTATTCACTCGTAATCTATAACACAAGCACTAATCATTAGTTTATCATATTAGTGTCATGGGACAACCAATCCGGAAAATATATTTATTTATTTCCTTTTGCTAAAATAACTATTTTGCAAGAAATTAATCATTTACTATTTTTTTCTTTCTTTTATTTTAGTCAATCATTTTATAATCTAACACTTTCTCATTTCTATTTATTTTTATTTTTTAACCTTTTGTCAAATTTTAGCTTCTCGGTGAAGTATAGAAGTGAGAAAATAAACAAAACCAACTCCACGGACGTTTTTCTCACGTTTAAAATTTTCATTGAGCGTTTCGTAGCCCATCTTAGGAAGCCATAACTTTTGCTCCCGAACTCAGAATGACTTCATTTTTTTTTAACGAAAAGGTATTGAAAATATCTATGTAATGCAAAAATATATTTTAGATTGAGACTTACAGAAAAATTTTGGTTTCATTTCTTCTAACACCTGTCTTTTTTGCAAAAAAACAACAAAATTATAATTTTATTTATTTTTATTTTTTAATTTTTATTTTACGAAACATCCTCACACGTATGCTCTTTCCTCGCACTTCAAAAGTGATCTTGGAAATCTGAAACGTGAGGCCACTCAAGCTTTAGAAAATCATTTTTATTTTTAATTTTTTGCCTTACATTTAAATTTTGAATGCCGAAAACACTTCTCGAGAGTAACGTTTTCACCCTCTTCTTTCATCATTTTTTCTTTTTGTGAACATAATCATTATTGCTATTTCACAATCATGATTAATTGCAATAATTATTAATATTTATTTTTTTAACAAAAACTATTTCAATTGTATCCGCGTATGCTCTTTTCTTGCGCCTTCAAGCGATCTAGAAAATCAGAAACGGTCACAATTTTTTTTAGTTTCTTGTTCTAACATTGCAGGATCCCCTAGCTTTGTTTTTCAACTGTCATTTTAATAATTATTTTCCTTTGTCATATTCTTAATATTTGTTTGGTCGTTGGTTGTGTATGCTCTTTTCCTGCGCCTTTGAGCGATCTGGCAAATCAAAAACAACCACGATCACTTTTCTAACATTTCATTTGCAGGATAACTACTAATTTGTTTTCTGTAGAACCGCGTTGCTGGAATATTGTCAAAAACAAAAAAAAAACAACAAAATCCCGCAAAAATACCACCATTTAAAGACAATTGCTGAAACTAAAAAAAAAGGACGCTCAGGTACGCAATTATTTTCTGCTAGTGATTTATTTCAAGTTGGAAAGAACCCTGCGTTTAATCACTTTATCATATTGTTTTTGCACGTAGACGAGGTGGATTTCATCACCACCAAAGCTACACCGGTGACGTGGACTTGACTACCACGCACCAACAGCATTTGCATTTGCATTGCACTTTGAGACCTAGTCTCATCACAGCGTTCGGTATTTACCTCGCCGCTGCTCTTCACTTACTGGGTAATGCTGTCGTGCAGCGCATGCGAGTCACGCCTAAATAGCTGTAACAACGAAGCCTGGGCATCGTCCCTGTAAATCTTCGAGGAGTTATAAGGACACCATACACATTCATCCCTCCATCACCTTCCACCTTTTCACAAAACATTACGGACGTGGTGATTCACTCCAAAGCAGCAAGTAAGAATTGGTGAGTCTCCTCCAAAGTGCTCTAAGGGTTCCCGTACCACCCTTGTCCCGTCATACAAAATTAGGTATATCAAGACTAGGGTATATCGGAGGACGCATCTTCTTGGAGTAATAAGAGCCTGCATCCACCATTTCACAACATACTTGTATGATTGCATGAAACAATGATCATTCCTGAAGAAGTTACCTCATACGCCAAAACAATTGAATCCACATGACTACTTGCTGTTTGAAAACACAATAGTTTAGCATTTTTTTTTTTTTAATCATAAAACTTGGCTAATATCAATGTGTTTATTGTAAAATTAAAATCCTAATCGTGTTCCACAACACCATTTCTCGACCAATTCAATACCAAGCGAAAACATCCAAACAATCCAACAACACAGACCAAAACATCACACCAATTTCATTAGCTCACTTTAGCCAATAATACATCTGTCATAGCTTGTCTTCAGCTATATCCAATAAATATTGAGTGACTTGCGTTCACTCCTTATCTCATCAATTGTCAGAACATTCTTTCTAGCTTGTTTCAAGCTATATCAAAATGACATTGAGTGACTTGTTTGAGTTCACTCATTATTTCATCAGCTATTGAGTTTAACAAAATCCCATCCGACACAAATCCCTTCAAAACTCATTTTGAGTTCACAACTGTGTTGAGTCACTTGTTTGAGTTACTCTTCCTATCAAAAATCCAGAGCTTGTTAAAGCCAAACCAATCAACATATTCATCATAGCTTGTTTGAGCTACATCCCACTTGTATTGAGTACCTTGTTTGAGTGTACTCCTTACATTTTCGTCTGCTAAGCTTGTTTAATCCAAAACAATCAAGATATTCATCATAGCTTGTTTGAGTTATATCCCACTTGTATCCCGAGTAGCTTTTTTTAAGCCTTCTCCTTATAGACTTACTTGTTAAAACTCGATTGAGCCAAAATAAAGATCATAATCAATAGGTTGATTTTTTCATCGCACATTTCTTCGTTCTCCCTCTCTTTCAAACATGAATAATTCACGAAAAACATCACACAATGAGCTATTAGAACAAATTAATAAGATGACAACACAACTCTCTCATATGGCTACCCAAATCAGCGAGCAATCACCCAAAAAGTCGATCATACAACCTCATGAAGAAATCACTTCAAGTAAAATCCAACGTCAGTTTACCCCCCTTGGAGAAAGTCTCTCTAGTGTTTTTCATCAACTAAAAGAGGCTAAACTGATAAGATATCCAATTACAAAACCCTTTGTCAAAGGGGAAGCTAAGCCATGTTGGTACAAACCTAACACATACTGTGAATTTCATCGCATTGATGGTCATCACATAGATAAATGTGTGCGATTTAAGAATTACGTCCAAGACTTAATTGACGACGACGTCATCTCTGTAGAACTTGATGACAATGCTCTTGCAACCAACGACACATCCAATACCACAACTTTCCATGAAGAGTTGACTACTGTCGAAACTCCTATATATACTGAAATTCCACGAGATCATGACGACAATAGTCAAGACTCTCTAATTCCAAACCAATCCATATCTTCTTCAAATTTCCTTCCATTAGTTCAAACATACATTGAACCTGTTTTGGACAACAACATTCTTCCAACATCTACTGAGCACTTGAACTTATTTCAAGACACTCTTTCAAGCCAAACATACATTGAACCTGTTTTAGACAACAACATTCTTCCCACATCTACTAAGCACTTGAACTTATTTCAAGACTCTCTTTCAGCCCAAACATATATTGAACCTGTTTTGGGTGACAACATTCTTCCAACATCTAACGAGACCTTGATCTCGTTTCAAGACTCCCTTTCAAACCTTGATATTACTGTAGACACTACAGATGAGGTTTCATTAACAAGTACCATTAAGTTTGATTCTATCATTCCAATATTGGCTCTTATGCCTAACATCTCTAGCCTTGTTGTCGAAACACAACCACATCGAGTTTGGCCACTTGCGACAATGCAACCTATTGTGTCCATCATGCTTTCAACAATCGATCTTGCAGGAATCTCATCACTAATTATTCTCACCTATAGAGACTTCTATGTGCATACATTCTATGAGGTAAGTATACCCAGGAATATCTTTACGCCACTTTTTCCATCTTTAATCATGAATCTATCCTCAAAACAATCAATTAATGGACAAATAGAAGCAACAAACCAAATAACACAAACCATCATTGTCAACACACATGGAAGCTATTGGCTTAACCAAATCTATCCCACTCTTTGGGTTTACCGCACATCTTATCACACACCTATTGGAGCCACTCCCTTCTACTTTATTTATAGTTGGGAAGCTATTTTACATGTCAAGGTTGAATTTTCATCCTTCATAATATCCTTCGAAGATGTAATCAATAAAGATTATTATCAACAGTCACGCCTTAATGAACTCGAGCTTCTTGATGAAAAACGACTTAATTCCCTAGATCATCTTCAAGTATATCAAAATTGGCTACGACATAACCACCATAAAAAATTCAAACCTAGAAAATTTAAGGTCAATCATTTCATTTTCAAAGAAACTCGAAAGAACACACCCAAGGAACGAGACAAACAAGACAAATTTGAGCCCAACAAAATCATAGGTAATTTTAGGTTTGGAGCTTATAAATTGGCCATTGACACAGGCCAAGTCCTTGAAAAACCCATGAATGCATTCCATTTAAAGAAATTCTATTCTTGAAAGCACTCTATATTCCGGGAAACAACAATGTGTACATTGTTCCTTTTGTCGTGCTTATCTCCAAATAAATTTATTCATTTCCATTGGCAGATATTTTATTTATCAAAATCACATCTTCATATTTATCATCATGAGACAAGTGCTAATATAAATCCTATTAAGTTTGTGAGCGTCATACTTCTTCCACTTTCAGTCGCTTTCCTCTATGGTCATACCTAGAAGCTTACTGATGGTAATATATCCCCTTCTAATACATTCTCTCTTTCATAACAAAGCTCTAAACTTCGTTACCCGATTCGTTTGGTCGTCCATCTCGGTCTTTTGGTGTTGAACCCTCGCGTCCTACTAGTCATGTGGGGCTGAGATTGGGGCAGACGTTTCTTCCCAAATACAAAGCACTATTGTAAAAAAATCCATCAATTCAATAACTTATGAATAATTCATTGTCACATCTTTCGTCCTTCATAGTCTTTGGTGTTGAGCCCACACTTCTTACTAGTCTTTGGGGAAGGATGAGAAAAGAGTGAGTGAGGTATGCCGAAGTGGTATATGATATGAGATGAGGTGATAATAAGAAATAAAGGACACAAAGGAGTATAACATGAATGGATGAAGGAATATATGTAGTGGAGGGTGGAGAGTGTGAGGGGAATCCTTAATTGGGATGCCCACGTGGTGAGAGTAATGATGCGGGAATGGGAAGTAGAAGAGGTGGAGTTGGAAGATGTGTTTGGTGGTGATGGTTATTTGATGAGAGGGCAGGTGGTGAAGAAGCTTCTACAGCGGGAAGATCTTAGGGAGAGGGTAAACCTCCACTGAGGATTCCATATAGAAGGGGTTATTAAGTAAGATTGTCAAGCGGGAAGAAAAAGGGTGAAAGGAAAGAATACCAATGGGTGAGAGGGGACAGGAATGGTGAGAAGGGTAATATGGGTATAAGCGGCGGAGGAGTAAAAATGAGAAGTGAGAATGAATGGATCAAATACATGGTGATCATGGTGGGGGAGAAGGAGCTGCTGGATAGTGAATGCTACTTGAGAAAGATCGTCAAGTAGGATTCGCAAACTGCAACGGTGATCAAGTAGGATTCGCAAATTGGAGAATGCATTAGTATGGGTGAATGGATGGGGTGCAAAGTAAGATGTTGATCATGCAGGAAGATACTCACGTGACGAAAAGCATCTTAATTTTAATATAGCACATAACAGGATGCATCGTGATATAAAAGATCAGGATGACTAGACTGTAATATGCGTGATAGCATAGACAGGGGCCATCAAAAAGGTTTGATGCCCCAGTACGATATGCAAATGGAAGAGAGCATAGACAGAGGCCATCAAGAAAGTATGATGCCCCAGTACGACATGCAATCAGATAACATAAGAATATTACAGAGAACACCAGGATATATAAAATCAAGATGCCCCCTGTAATATATCAAGATACAAGAAAGTAATTAATAATTTGCCACTAATAATGCAACACAAGAACTAGTAAACATGTCCCTAACGTGTTCCACAGTGATGATTGATTAGATGTGCCCCCAAGCAGGGGTACAAGGGATTGGGTCAGTCTCCTCAAACAAGGAAACAATGAGAGCCGGATTTTCCCCAAGCGAGGATTCACGCGAGGAGAAGTGGTTTGAAATTGGTAGTCATAAGGTGGTTGGACCATTCGTTTGGGATAATAGTTCAAAGGATGAACTGTGTTACTTATTGAGTTTTTACAATTTTGTGGATGTTTTTGGTCTTTTGAAAATTTTATAAATGTTTTTGTATTTTGGATTTTTTCTAATGTTTTTGTTTTTGGATTTTTTGATTTTCTAATGTTTGTTTTTGAATTTTATATTTTTTTTTGGATTTTCTAATGTTTTTGAATTTTTATGATGTTTACACTGTGTTTGGATTTTTGACGATTTTCAAATGTTTTTGGATTTTTGGATTTTTACACTGTTTTTTGGATTTTTGACGATTTTCAAATGTTTTTGGATTTTTGACGATTTTCAAATGTTTTTGGATTTTTGACGATTTTCAAATGTTTTTGGATTTTTGACGATTATCAAATGTTTTTGGATTTTTTTACGATTTTCAAATGTTTTTTGATTTTTACATTGTGATTGACAATTTATGGACCAGAGTGCAGACTTATTTTTGAGAGACGATGTACCGTGTTCCGCATTGTAACTTATGCTCAAAATAACATAAATTCACTTTCCATTGGCATGATATGGTGGTGATGATATGATGAAAAGAATTCCAACTCCATTCTTGACTCCACACAACTAGTAAGATGTGTGGGCTCATCACCAAGAATCAAGAAGGACGTAGGAGGTAGATAATGAATATAGAGACAAATGCTAACAACAATCCCTTTAGGAAATTGTGACTCCATTCTTCATAATGGTACTAAACCGGTTTCAAAAATAGCTTTCACTTTATGAGTCACATGCTAGACTTAGACAGTTATGTGGCCTGCTGATTGATAAGATATGAGGTTAAGGGATAGTTCTCTCTTCACTTAGGCATCTAAATTACGTGTTTGGGGATTCTATAATTTGTAAGCACTGTAAGATTTTGTATTTTTGAAATGACTCCCTATGCCTTGCCCCATGCTACTAGTGAGAAGCAAGGGCTTATCACCAAAGGCAAAATATAGGCGAGTGAATTTCTTTTTTGTCTTTTTTTTTTTGTTTTGTTTTGTTTTTTTGTTTTTTTTTTTTTTTGGAATATTTTGCAATGTTTTTATGCTTGTATGAGAATGACCCTCTACGCTTTGCCCCATGCCACTTGTAAGAGGCAAGGGTTTATCACCGAAGACAAGACATAGATGAGTAAGGGCACCTTCCTCCATTCCTAGTCTCACACTACTAGTAAGAAGTGTGGGCTCAACACCAAAGACTATGAAGGACGAAAGATGTGACAATGAATTATTCATAAGTTATTGAATTGATGGATTTTTTTACAATAGTGCTTTGTATTTGGGAAGAAACATCTGCCCCCAATCTCAGCCCCACACGACTAGTAGGACGCGAGGGTTCAACACCGAAGACTGAGATGGACGACCAAACGAACTGGGTAACGAAGTTTAGAGCTTTGTTATGAAAGAGAGAATGTATTAGAAGGGGATATATTACCATCAGTAAGCTTCTAGGTATGACCATAGAGGAAAGCGACTGAAAGTGGAAGAAGTATGACGCTCACAAACTTAATAGGATTTATATTAGCACTTGTCTCATGATGATAAATATGAAGATGTGATTTTGATAAAGAAAATATCTGCCAATGGAAATGAATAAATTTAAATTATTCGGAGATAAGAAAGACAAAAGGAACAATGTACACGTTGTATCCTGGAATAGTGAACATCTCAAGGATAAAATAGCTTAAGTTGGTTGCTTAGGTATTCACATTAACTCATTTTTGTCACGTGGATGTTTCACGAAACTTCATTTATGATGTCGTAAACTTGTAATAAAGAATCATCTATAAAACCCCATACAAAGCATCAAACCCCTAAAAACAAAAGATGCATATGAAGGGGTTAGACTATCCTTAGTGGCCATAATAATGGACTTACAACTAAGCATTGCACTACATCTATGACACAATGTAGTTATGTGTGATTTGTGTGTGCAATGATGTGCCTAGGGTGCCTTAGTGCCATGATGTAGAGATAATGAGCAATAGCTAGATAGAATGCAAAAATGGTGGATGGAATAGAATAGACTTCCCTTTCCTATACAGTGTGTGATGAAAATAGTACCCAAATGCAGTCCCTTGCCTTATGTAGATAGCTAGCCCTTAGTAGAATTAGTCTTCACATAAGAAAATAAGTATGTTGTGCTAATGTAGGGATATCTTGCTCAAATTTCGACACTAATGACCCAACATGCTTACTATTACCTAGGGAATGAGAGGGAAAATTATAAAAAATGACCTTGAAAATATAAATGAACCAAGTTAAACCAGACCACGACTCCTAAAAATGAGGATCGAGGTGCCCGTGGGTGCCCCAATCCCTTCCTAGGCACCCTAGTCAAAGACTAGAGAGGACCACTGAGTGAGTAATGAAAATTAAGACTCCTTGAGATATGACTAAAACTATGCAAATAATCGATTTGATCGTGTAAGAAAAATAATGATGACCACTAGACCAACGCAGGACTAGGGGACGGGTCATTGGTGAATACTTTTCTTAAACAAGATCTATATATAAAACAACATACTTTGTGGTATAATTATAGTATTAAGTGCGTGTTTTTATGACTACAAGTGGTTGTTGTTAATGCAAGAATTTAATATTAAAATCATTGACAAACCGGGAAATCAAACATGGTAGATGATTTTATTTCAAGGTTGTCCACCTCAAAAGAAGAAGAGAAGGTCAATGATGATTTTCTAGATGAATATCTATTGGCAATTTATACTACCTCTCCTTGGTATGCAGATGTGGCTAACTACTTGGCTACAGAGAAGTTCCCAACCATTTTCACACAAAAGAAAAGAAAGTAATTAATTAAACAAAGTGTGATGTATACATGGTTAAATGGAATTCTTCTCAAATGTGGACCTGACCATGTTTTATGCAGTGTGTACACGAGAATGAAGTGTTTGACATACTTAGGGCATGTCATAATGAGCCATTAAGAGGTCATTATTTACTTCAAAGGAAAATTTACAAAGTTTGAGGAGCTAGTTAGTATTGACCTTCCTCATTTAAGGATGTCAAAAAGTATGTGTGGAGATGTGATCAATGCCAAAGGATGGGGAAACCAACATTTACATTTGAGATGCCACTCCAACCTCAAGTTGTCTTGGAACCATTTGAGAAGTGGGGATTGAATTTCATTAGACCAATTGACCCAACCTCTTAAAAGAAGGATTACATTCTGGTTTGTACAGACTATGTCACTAAATGGGCTAAGGTGCAAGCACTACAATATGCAAGAGATGAGAAAGTTACATAGTTTTTATATGAATATATCTTCCAAAGATTTGGAGCACCAAGGTCCATTTTTTTAGATCAAGGAGCACCAGTCATGTCAGGTGTAATCATTTCCTTTGTGGAAACATACCAGCTGAAGCAAAATAATTCATCACCATATTATCCACAGTCTAATGGTCAGGTGGAGGTTATTAACAGAGAGTTGGAGAATATCCTAAAAAAAAAAGTGGATATCTCAAGGAAAAATTGGGTTCAAAAAATTCTTGAAGCAGTATGGGCCTACAATACTACTTGGAAAATAACCACGGGATTCACTCCTTATGAGTTGGTTTATGGGAAGAATCTCATTCTTCCCATATAATTTGAGATTCAAACCTTGAGAACAACTATTGAAGTGGGAATTGAATTATCAGAGGCAAAACAAGAAAGGAATGTTCAACTAATTGAGTTGGATGAGATTATACTTTAGGCATTACATCGAGTGATATCATCCAACATCGAGAGGAAGATATGGCATGACAAACACATCAAGCTAAGGAAGTTCAAAGGAGATTGGGATATGTTATTTGATTCAAAATATAAGGATTTCAAGGGTAAGGTGGAGACAAGATGGATGGGACCATTTCAAATCGAGAAAACATTCAACAATGGGACAATTTAACTGATTCCAATTTATGGTGAGAAGAAAGTAATGTTGGTTAATGGGCATAGATTGAGGTTTTACCATAAACCAACATCAAAAGAATAATTTCATAAGGTACTTCAAGAAGATTCAACTCTAAATTGGACAGAAATCCTTTATCTAATTCAAGTCGGGACTAATTTATTCATCAAGAAGAATAAAGAGGAGATGACTGAAAACCAAAAATGGTGGTCATCATCCTCTGAGGCATTGACTTTAAACCAGCAATGGCGGCCCTTACTTCTATTAATAATAATAATAATGCGGTTGGATGAAAACCAACAATGGTGGTCACCACCCCTGAATCATGCATGTAATAAATGAAGAACAATGTGTGGATGGAGGATCAAATCAACATTGAGATGATGGCCAATGATGTGACAAGTGAAATTAATAAGGTATGCACAATTATTCCCTTCTTAAATGTTGCAAATTTTAATTTATGAACTGCTCATTATTGTACTCGTGCAAATTTACCACCTTCTCCATTTCCAATGCATTCCCACGCTTCACATATCCCCAAAAATCCACCATCCCTCTCCACATTAATCACCACACGTACCTAATTACTACCACTATCACTTTGGGATTTATTCAAACCTTTCCCAATTTATGTTGTTTTATATATAACCATTTTTGTCTTCCTTGTAATTTTCCAAATTTCATGCTCCATTCCTTCCTATTTGCATCTCTCGCAACATTGTATTTTCAATCTTATGTTCCTATATTTTCTAGTCTTGTGCTCATATATTTCCCAATCTTGTTCTCTACACACCAATCATGGGGTTCATACTAAGGCATGAACCAACCAATTTAGCAAAGCTACTAGCGGATGCAAGGTCAGTGGCAACTTTTGAAAAGGTGGGATAACTTTATTTTCTACTTGCATATGAAGAGTTCAACACAACAATGACAAAAGAGTTTTCCAAAAACATGGAGGAAGGATACTCAATTGTAAAAGGTAAGAAAATTCCATTCATTCCATTGTAATTATCCATCTTTCAGGGATACCAGAAGAAGGTCAATCAGTTAATAATAAGACATTGTATTATGAAATTATTAAAATATTTTCAATGGGAAAAAAGGAAAAATTAGAATTGGTTGTGGATAATAAAGGATAGTCCAAAGGTATCAAAATAAATGCTTTCCTTGAGCTATGGACATAAGTTGTTAAGTGGGTAATCAAATATTTCACCTGTGAAGGACAATATGAGATCATTTTGGGCCATGTGTTGAGAATTTTGATACACCTTTTCCATGGCCAAATTAAACTCCGAGAACAAAATAAATTTCCTCGAGTTTTTGTATGATTTTGTCTCCTCAACCATTGAAAAATTATGTTGGGGTACCTCTTACTTAAAATTCCAGGGCCTAATACATTTGATTTAAAAACATCAGTTTGTTAAGAAGAGGCATGACCTTAAGAAGTGGTTGAAATTCTAGAAGAAGTGTGCCCTAGAGTCTAAATTGGTTCTAGAGACAGAACCCTCCACTTCAGAGTGACCTAAGAAATTCCCTAGAATATCTAGGCATGAAAAAACCCTCAATGAAAATCCAACTAAAACTGTTCTTTCTCAAGAAGAACAGAAGCAACAACCATTATGTAAAACCTACTTCAAACACCAGTTGTGTCTCCATTCCACCCTGTATCACCCTTTTTTCTCATTAAAGAACAAGAATGTGATCAAACCCCTAGCACTTCATTGCTCATCCTCTTGTCTTGGAAAAATGTAAAAACCAATGATGGAAGGATACCTAGTTCTCCTTAATATCTTGACAAGATTATGCCATAAGTATTGTCTCTTTCTAAAATTTAGTTTAAGCTCCAACTAGCTCAAGAAATAATTACACATCTATAACTCCTCCTTGAAGCTAAAGAATCCAGTTTCTCCCAGCTAGAGGCTGAGAAAAATCAGAAAATCCAATAGTTACATCAAATCAGTAAAACAATAAGAATAGGTAACTCTTCAACTCCAACATGCCCTAGAGGAAAAGGAACAACAAATCCACTCCCTTCAAGCAAAGACAGAAGAGTTAAATTCATCCCTTGTAGTTTTGCAAGAAATTAGATAAGAAACAGAGCTTGTTGTCACTCAATCGAAAACAAATCAGATATACTTTGTGTTTCCTAAAATTATTTTCTTGATAGGAATGGTTAATTGGATGCATGAGTGTCATAGGCTAAGAGGAGTTGAGGATGAAAATACAGATTTGAAGGAAGAGACCAAGCTTCAAAGAGAATGTTCTTACTTTCTACCATTTGTGTGAACATGTTATTTCATGTAGGCCCCCATCTAATTTTTATGCACTATTTTTGAAGGAACAATTTCTAAAATGGAAGATCTCTAGAGCCCGTGCTATGCAAGATATAGAGTTTGATGATGACAAGCAATTTTTAGTGTGCATACACATCAGGAAGTGATGTTGAAAATAATCTCCTCTATGAATTTTATGTTCATAAGTTCCTTCTTCTGAGAAGATTGAGATTCCCATAAATTTCTATGTGGGTGAAGTGCAACTGAGAGCATTTATCTCTACTCTAAGGCACCACCAAATGGAGGGAAAGAAGGGGAACATTTGTTCAAGAAAAATCTAATATAGGCCTCTTAATGAGGCATGATCTTCCTACCCCCATTTAGTTCTTCAATATATTTTGGTCTCAAGTATATTGTTTACAATTAGTAGATAGGTATAAGAAAATTATGAGAATTTGTGTGAAGGATTTTAGGGAGAAAGCACTCCCAATGTTCAATGTTAATTTCCTTGCCTGTCAATTAAGGTATCAACTGCTTGCAGAGCATTACAAGAAAAAGGAGGTGATTTCACCCACTAACCTCCGTTGGTCATTAAAAAGGGCCAAGGATCTCTACAAAATCATTCTAGAAATGTAGGAGAAGTGGATTGGGATGAGGTATAGGCCTCCCTTAGTCATTGCACCAATACCATGATGGAATTCAATAGTTGATCATTCTAAGGATAGTTATACAACTTGGTGGAAGTTGGTCACTAAGTTCTTTGGATTCTCTAACACTAAATAGGATGAGACTTGGAAAACCTTTTCCAATGAGTACAATTGTTCAAGGATAGTTGAACAAATGAATAGGTAGCAGGAGAACTAGCTGAATCTTAAGTGTGGGCGAGTGATGAACCCCTATTTTGCCATGTTTTATCCCATGTAAACCTGGTGTTGCCATAATATCATTTTGCACTATGTACAATTTTGACATTTTATAATTAATACTTTACTATGTTTTGGAAGGAAATGTTGTGCATATTCTTGTTATTTTTATCTTGTTATTGCTTCTTCAAATATGGCTTAAATGAACCCTTTTATGAGTATTAACAATGTATTTGGAAAAGCATATGTTGAGTCATCACAGAAGTTAATTGCATCATAGTGCAAGAATCATTGGTGTATTGGTGCGCAGACTCACCTCATAGTGCATGACTCGCCTTTTCATTAACGCAAGACTCGTCATGAAACACATTACTCATCCAAATCACTAATTGATAATTCCTTGAAATAAGGAACTTGTGTAAAAGAGATTAATACCCCGATGGTTGAACAATGAGTTGATATAGCTAGAACATCACTTAATACAATGACATGAGAATAAAACATGTGCTACTACCTCACCCTTGATATAGATTACAAGGTCCAGGAAATCCTAGTTAACTTGATTGCTTGAAGACATGATGCAGAAAAACACTTAAGGATTTATAATCATCATGATTATCGAAACCAATTCCGAATATGCAATATATTTTGGTGTTGATTGACTATATCAAAGGAGTCAATTACGGGCCTCATCTCGATTAATAAGATTAGTTCAATCCAAACATGGCATAGATAACTCCTTCCATGATTGTAATTCTTAGAACAATTAGTTAATGTTTTAAGCATCGTCTCATAAATTAGATGTTTTGAATTGTGAATAAAATAGTTCTCTCCTAAAGGGACTAGGATTGCTTTGATATAAAAGAGTGAATGTATTAGGATTCAAGAGTTTAGTTTTCGATCGGTTAGACGATTATTGTAAAAAAGTTCTTTCTAGGGGAAACCTTTATTGTGTGACTTGCAATGTTGAACCTGACTGAAGGAAAGGAGAAAGGGCCGCTCCTCCCCAATAAGAAGGGAGAATTTACTATTATTTCCTTTCTTTTATTTTACATTCATTTAAATTTCCAGCATTACATTATTTTTAGTACATTTAATTATATCTTTAATAGTCCTTTTCTATCAATCCATTCCATTTCCTAATTGTAGTTAATATTGTATTCAATTAATTTCATTATTAAGTAAACTTGAGAACAATCCCGATAGTTCCCTTTGTTACAAACAACCATAGACACCGCCCTAGACTGAAAAACATAATATAACTAAAGTACAAGTATCAACAACACTCATCACAATACTTGAATGCATCGAGTTAGTCTTTTAAATCATTGATTTAGAAAAGAAATTAATATTTTGTTGTGGCTTGATTCCTACTTTAAAACAACACTTGTAATATGATACATGCAAATCATTCACTCTTATGCTATAAATTCATTTATCTAGAATAGGATATCATTGCTACACATGTCATAGATCCCCTCCTAGTTCTACTACTGCTACATCATCTAGTTCTTCTCCTCTTCTATCTATTCAACGTCCTCCTAGGTCTCCATCTCCTCCTAGGTTTGCTTAATAAATGCTTGATTTTCTTACCTTCTAATCAACATCATCCACCTCATTTCTTGCAATGGTAACGTGATCGACCTTATTACAACTATCATCGCATCAATGGCCATTGTGAAAATGACTGTTATACCCTTCATGATCGATTACAAAAATTAGAAGACAAGGGTTGCATTACCTTTGGCCCTCGCTCTCGTGAGCGGTCTATGTCTTCAATTCCATGCAAGCATGCATCTAGTTCAGTTCACTTATCTCCTACACCTGCTCCTAAGGTCACTATTCATCTACCACCACATGTTATTATTCATGCACACCCTCCATCTCATCCATCCTCCACCGCACCATTTGATCCACCGCATGCAGTCTTTGCTACTACACATTGGCTACCCAAGCCATCAACGTCTGTGCTTCCCACTGCCGCATCACCCATCATTGGCACCATCTCATCTAGCATTTAATTTGGTTCATACACTCATGTTTCTTACACTCCACATGCTTCCACCACTCCATGCCCACTTGGTCTTTGGTAGGTGATTTTCTCACCTTACCCTCGATGACACACTCATGTTCTCATGGTTCTTACATGACTGTTGAGGGATTTATTACAATAATAACCATGTTCCATCTCTTGCGATACATACTTAATCGATCTATCTATTTAGATTACATTATTAAACAACTTCCCAATGATGCACTCTTGCTTTATGGATCATTCTTGACTGCTAAGGGGTCTTATATAAACAAACCTCATCATCTACACACTAGGGGCATCACTAATATCCTCCCCCTCTTCATCACACTAACACACGCTTAGGTACACTTTTACGACCAATCATTCATATACACTTTTACATCACTCAATTTATTAATATTTTACTATCCATCACATCTCTCTTCATACATATAATGTAATTTTGCATAATTTATCTATCACATGGAGTAAAATCACTATATATATTTCATACACTATCTATTATCACATACACTATCTCATCACTTATCTATCTATGACCAAATTAAACATCATTATCCATTAATCAACATTAAAAACTACGCAATGTAAATCAAATCAACAAATATGAATTATGCTCAACACATCACATATTAATAGAACACACCAACACAATACAATACAATGAAAAAAATCATACATCTCTATATATCATGAAAATATCATAGTTACATAGTATAATAGCTAGGGACAAGCCCGTACATCCATATATATCATATCTCATCATCAATATCACTATCTACAACTACGGGAGCTCTAGAATTAGATAATTCACTTGCTCACTCGATGTCATTGGTCGCAACCCCTATACCTCTCTACCTACCTACGTAATAGAGTAAGATTCATTGAATGATCTACAAAATAAACCCGTAGCTCCACAAACCTCGAAAATACATCTTGTGCTAGGGAACCTCCACCACGACCTCCCTATCTTGTTGCATCTCCTCTCATGCCTCGTATCAATCTCTCAATAACACGGTACAAGTATCTTTTTGCTATTGCCACTGGCTCAAATAAATGAGCATGCTCACCCGTGATGGCATCTACTTGATTTATCATCCCACCTCCAATGAGCACATCGGTGGGCACATTCTACGTCAAAGTGTAGATTGAAGTATCTATAATCAATATAAACATCCCCTATAACCATCCAAAATATCACATTAGCTCACACGTAAGATATGACACAATCCAGAAAATAACTAACAATCTACAACTATCAATGGACGTATACTCATGCTCCACTATCGTCACCGACATGACATCACCTGCGGGGTAAGTACCTACCCCTCTCCCCTCCTTTCGGTGATGCTCCCGTTGCATCTAAAACTACTAGTTATAATAACACCCATCGATGCACTACCCACCATGAACTATACTCCTATGTACAACCCATGTCATCCATTTGTATTGGCCTTATGACCGCATCGACACATTTAGCCGAGGGGGTACTAGTTGCACCCCTGTGGGCCTTGATCTTGTTTCAATCATCCTCGGTGCCCTCGTAGCTCTCACCCATATATAAGGCTATGAGGGCACATCCTAAGCCATGCCAAACTTGCATGACACATGTTCTCCCTCAAATATCTCCACAACTCCAGGAAACTTATCCTCTATCCACATAGTGCGATGAATATATCAAAGCTCCATTGTATCCTCAAGCCATCCACCATAGTCATGATATAGCCTCCAAATAATGGCCCCTGGATCCATGCGATCCAACATAGATATATATGTATCAGTATCCATCCTCCTACCCCCGACACCTACTCACTACTTGAAAAATATACTTAGTCTACCCACTCTCCACATGGCCCACCAAATAGCCTCAATATCGCAATATGCTCGTACACCCACACATGCAACAAAGTGGTGGCTCCAAGCCCACCCCCATGATCCTCCTATGTTATAATATACAAATGGGCTAATACACATCATGCCCAAGAATATCTCATCTCATCCTCCTCTATACGATGGAAAATATCACGCATCTTATATAAGATGCCTACACCACCGTCCTCCACTACAGTTGAAGAAGTGATCACATTATCACTATAGTATAGCATCAAGAATTATATGGACCTCATTATCCATTCGTGTCCTTGTAAAATACCACCTAAAAACCCCCATCTACCTCTGTGCATCCTCTCTGCCCATCACCTGTACCCTCTCGCCGGTAATAGGCAATCACAATAGGTGATATACATCCTCCAAATTCACTTTCATCTCTCCAGTAGGCAACCAAAATGTGTAAGTATCTACAATGATCATCGACATATTATGGGGCAAATCTCCCATCCTCGCTTATGTGTCACTATTCGGCATGATCTAAAACATTGCACTCATCATCTAAAAACCCTAATCCTAGTAATGTACTCAAATGAAAACCACCACGAAACTCTAGTGAATGAATATCCTTCTACACAACATAAAACAATGACAAAAATGACATTAGTACATAATATACATGTACAAACACCTATCAATAACATCAACAAGCATATAATCCCGGATGGAGAATGAGCGGATTTTGAACAAGGGAAATTAATGGGAAATTTTAGCATATCGATGGAGCAGAGAAGGTGTTGAATCTAGAGCATGATCACATGAATGCTTTGAGTAAGGACAATATGGATGATTAGTGGTGGAGACCATGTGGGTGAGCGGTCGGGTCGAGAAAATACTGAAAAAAAGATTTTGGATGGATTAGAGCCTTCCAAAGAGAAAGGTAATTTATCTCTTAAAATCCTTGAGATTATCTTAGCTAAAGCTAAATCTATGATGAAAGGAGCCTTGTTTGCAAAATTTTTGGGTACTAGACCCAACATTAACTACTTCAGAGGCTAGGCCAAGAGGATATGGGCTTTGAATGGAGCCATTGAGGTCTCGAACTATGTGAATGTTTTCTTCCTAGTCACTCGCCTTGAGTAAAAAAATGTGGTTAAAATTTTGGTAGAAGGGTCGTGATTTCTTGAAAAATCACATTTGGTAGTCCAGAAATGGGAACTAAATTTTAACCCTTTTGAGAAAATTGTTTCTAAGTTTCGATCTAGGTTAATCTCCTAGGATTTCCCCTTGATTTTGGGAACCAGAGGTCCTTATAGGTATTGCAAAGAGCTTGGGCTCCCCTATAGCTCTGGATCGGTTACAAAAGCTAAGACAAGGCTTACTCATGCTAGATTCTGTGTCAACATGTGCCAAGATGCTAGTTTGGAAAATAATATCAAATTGATGACCACAGAGGGAGTCTGGGTGTAAATATTTGATTATGAACCATCCCCTTTTGCCTGCAGTAAATGCAAGCCTGGTGGTCCATGACTTTAGAAAATGCCCTCAATCTAAGAAAAAGAATGAATCAACCATCGAAACTCGGATGCTAATGAATAATAATGAGAGTTTAGAATGGAGGTAGATTGGGAAAAATGGTAGGGTGGTGATTAATGAGAAGCCAAAAATCAAGATATACCAAAAGAAGTCATTCCCTCAGGATCACCTAAGGATAAAACCCGGTCAAGGGATTGTTTGTCACAAAAGATCAAGACAAAGACAAAGAAAAATAAAATGAGGATCATGTCTTGGAAGAGGTGGTTCTAGAAATAAAGGATGTGTATGTCTAGGAATCGAAGGAAACTATGCTTTGCAAGTTGCTTGTGGACCCTCGCAGACGAGGTTTCATCAATAGGTCAGAGTTCATTTGGTTAAAGACAAGATGATGCCATTGCTACCTCAAATGTTTTAGGATTTTAATGGATTATGTTTCAGACACGTATGAAAATGTTGCATCTCCCAAAACATCGGTAAGTAAATCTAAACTATCTACCCAAAGAAATTCTAAAGTAGATGTAGGCAAAGATTCAGCTACAAGGGGTAGGAAAAGTAATAAGGAATTAAGGGGGAAATGCTAGGAAGGAGGTGGATATTGGAATACAAAGCACTTTGGGAAGGATTTTTCCGGCAATAAGAAAGTATAAACGATTCTTCTTTCATGGAGTATTAAAGGTTTGAACAATCTCAGTAAACATAAAATATCTAAGGACCTTAGAATGCTTCAAAAAACTAAAATGAGCATGGATAGATTTTAAGAGGTGAGAAAGATTATTTGGAAAGAAGGTTGTTGGGATGGAAGTAGCTCCTTTGGAGCCTCGGGAGGTATAGATACTATGTGGAATCCTAAAGTAGTAAAGGGTGAAGTGATTCTCACTTCCCATGGGAAAGTGGTTAAAATTTTACCGAGATTGAGTCAAAGAAAACTTGGTATGTATCAAATATATATGCCTCGAATAAGACTTGTGAAAGAAGAAAATTATGAGAGGATTTGTATGAATTCAAAAAAATCAAGGAAAAATATTTGATCATTCGTAGGTATTTCAAAACCCCCTTCTCCCGGAGAGAAGAAGGGTGGCTTCATTTCTTATTTTGATAGCATGGAAGATTTAGCTAAATATTTAGCCAGAAATGATTTGTTTGACTTGGAGTTGGAGGGTACAAAATATACTTGGATGAATAAAAGGATGGGGTCTAAGCTCATTCAGATTAGACTAGAAATATTTGTGATTATCCATTTGTGCATGATCAATCAAATTTATTCTCTAAAAACCCTCCCTAGAATTGGTTCGGATCATAATCCTTTACTCCTAAATTTGGGGATGAATCATCCCAAGAAAGCAAGAACTTTCAGGTTTGAAAAGATGTGGTTGGATCATCCAGATATTTTTAATAGAATTCAGGAATGGTGGGGTATCCAAGTTCATGGTGTGGCTAGTTTTAGATTGAGTTTTAAACTGAAGAATGTTAAAAGTAATCTCAAAATATGGAATAAGGAAACCTTTGGGAATATTTTCCAAGAAAAAATAGAATTGTTGAGGATTTAAGAACTATTGAGGAACTAATGGAGGATGATGGCCTTAACCCTGTTCTCAAAGATCAAGAACAGAAAATGTTGATTGAATATCATGATATTTTGGCTAAGGAAGAGGTTTACTAGAGACAAAAATCAAGGGTGAAATGGCTCAAAGAGGGCGATAGGAAGAAACCTTTGGGAATATTTTCCAAGAAAAAATTAGAATTGTTGAGGATTTAAGAACTATTGAGGAACTAATGGAGGATGATGGCCTTAACCCCATTATCAAAGATCAAGAACAGAAATTGTTGATTGAATATCATGATATTTTGGCTAAGGAAGAGGTTTACTGGAGAAAAAAATCAAGAGTGAAATGGCTCAAAGAGGGCAATAGGAATACTAAATTTTTCACTTCACAATTACTTCAAAAGTGAACCTCCTAAATATTAATGAAATTAGAAGAGAGAATGGGGTGATCTATTCAAAGAGTAAGGAATTCAATGATATAATAATAAATTACTTCAAGGAGATCTTCCATGTGGGGCAAGCTACTAAGGAGAATGCTCAGAATAAAGTTCTTGATCTTTTTTAGAATGTGATTTCCCCTCTTGAAAACAAAGATCTCTTAAAGATACCCATGGAGGAGGAAATTCAATTTGTTGTCTTTGAAATGGAACCAGATAAATCTCCGGTCCTGATGGTTTCCCTATTTTTCTTTCAAAAATTTTGGGGGTGATCAAGAAAGAGGTTATTGAGATGGTTCAAGAATTCTTCAACAATGGCCACCTCGTGAGATAGATGAATAACACTTTCTTTGTCCTCATTCCTAAGGTATCCGGTGCCAAAGAAGTAAAGGAATTTAGACCAATAATTCTCTATAATACCAATTATAAACTCATTACCAAAATCATCACTAGCAGGATTAGAAATGTTTTGGCCAATTTCATCTCGGCTAATCAAAGATATTTTGTTCCGAGAAGGTAAATTACAGATAATATCATTATGATCCAAGAAACTATTCATTCTATCAAAACTCGGGAAGATCTACTATTTTTGTCGAGTCATATGCATAAAGCGTATGATAGGATTTCTTGGTCCTTCCTTCGGGCCATTTTGATCAAGGTGGGCTTACATATCCCCTTTGTTAACATGATCATGACCTATATCTCCACAGCTAGCCTTTTGTTTTTGGTGAATGGAAAACCGAAAGGTTTCTTCCAAGTGAGTTGAGGTTTGTGACGAGGAGACCCTCTCTCGCCCTTTCTTTATGTTATTATGGCCAAGTCTTTAAGTATGATTTTTCAATATGCTTTGTCTTCTTAAAGTATTCATGGTATTAAAATCTCTAATGACTTTCCTACTTTTTGTCTTAATCAATTTGTTGATGATAATTTCTGTTGGGTAAAGCATCTATCTAGGAAGCCTCTAACTTTAAGGTTGTTCTAAATGACTATGAATTGGTCGGGACAGTTGGTTAATTTTTATAGAAGTGTTATTTTTTTCATTAATGTGGAGCATCTGATCCAAGTCAGATTAGCTCACATTTTGGGGTGTTGGATTAAGTAATTTCTATACTCCTATTTGGGAATGCCCCATTTCTAAAAAAAACCTGATGTATCTATCTAGAATACCTTGTTAGAGAGAGTGAACAGAAAAATGTCTTCATGGAAGGGTATCCTTCTCTCTCAGGCAGGTAAGATTCAATTAATTCAAATTTTCCTTTAAGGAATTCCTATTTATGTCATGTCCCTCTTTAAGCTTCCTTCTAAAATCATTGGGTCCTTGGAAAAAATTTAGAAAAAATTTCTATGGACGGGAGCAAAGGATAATTTCAAGTTTCCACTTGTGGCTTGGGAAAAAGTTACTAAACCCAAATTATGTGGTGGCCTAGGATTAAAAAACTTCAATCTCATGAATGAGGCATTGATAGCTAAAGCTAGTTGGAGGATTGCTAGAGAAGAAGGTCTTTGGGTGGACATCATTAAGAAGAAATACTTGTGAAATATAGACAAATTGGACTCCTTTTTCAACCAAAATGATTTTCCTAGAGGATTCTTATTCTAGAATTACTTTGTCACTTCTAAGGACATAATGAACAAGGGTTAAATATAGGATATTGGAAAAGGTAATGAGAATCAATTTTTTGAATGATAGTTGGCTTGAATAGTATCCTCTATCTAGCATGGAGTCTTGGAAAATGGTAGCACAATACTATGAAGATAGGGGAAAAATTTGGATACGAGACTTTTGGATTCAAGAGGGAGCCATCAGTATGAGGTCATTATCCCCCCTCTGGATTATAATGGGACCTCCATCCTTTTTGGGAGCTCAATAAAAAATTAAGGAATTTCTACATACCCAATTTACAAAATAAGGAAGATTCCATTAAATGGAAATAGGAAAAATCTGGGAATTATTCTGTTAAATCAGCCTATAGACTAAATTTTAAATATTCTATTCAAAAAGAGTATTGGGATAGACTCGGGTGAAGGATATTACTCCTCTTTAAATATCTTCTATTGGTTGGCGGTCAAAATAGTATCCTTCACGGTGGATAATCTCAGAAACATGGCATTAATCTCCCCAACAGATGTTCACTTTGCAAGAAAGAGGAGGAAAATGTCAATCATCTTCTCCTTCATTGCCCCTTCTCTCAAAAGGTTTTTATGACTATCCAGGAACTATTCAAATTTCAATGGATCATGCCAAATACTATTGAGGATTTTTGCATACAATGGGAGAGCCCCTTCAAGTTCCCCATTTGGTGATGGCCTAGAAAATTTCCCTCCCACATCTCTTTTGGGGTTTATGGAAAGCTAGGAATGATCTGTATCTTTTGTGACCAAAGCTAATCTCAAGAAATTCTGAAGTAGAGTCATAGCGGCCATTAAAGAAAATACCAAATTGTTTAAAGGTAAGGAAAAAAACCTTGTCCGAGATGGGAGGAAGAAGTTCTTAAAAAATTTTCCCTTAGTCCAGTGGAGATCAAAAGACCAAGAATTCACACCAAATGGACCGGACGGAGAACAATTTGGTTAATCTAAATTTCAATGGTGTGTCAAAAGGGAATCCAGGTCCTGTTGGGGGAGGGATCATTAGAAGCAGTGATGGTGATTGGATATATGCCTATGTTGGTCTGTTAGGGAGAAAAACTAACAATATGGTAGAGGTTAGAGATCTTTTGTTGGGTGTCAACTTGGCTAAGGATAGAGGGATCAAAATATCTAGATTGAGGGGGATTCCCTCATTATTGTTAATTCTCTTAACAATAATAACACTATTAATTGGACCTTAAGAAATTTTCTTAGTGATGTCATGGAAATTTTAAATTTTTTTGACAAGGTTTCAATTAATCATACCCTACGCCAAGGTAATACATGTGCGGATAAGTGGCAAATTTTAGTGTACAAAGCCATGATTACAAAATCTAGAGTAAAGGTGATGATTTTCCCTCAACAATTAATGAAGCAATTGGTAGAGATAGACTGCACTAAAATTGATGATTCTTGCACGAGTGAGCATTGGTGTCACTTGAGCCAAGACAATTTACTTAAGGGGAGCAATTTCAATTTATGTCTCGATGTTTCTAAAAATTTTTGAGCATTAGAAGTGTGAGCGGGTGTGATAGGTTTTGCATTATGAATATGGGTGGCGATAGAATTAGGGTCAAGTTGGTGAGTTAGGGTATCGAGGCTTTCAATCGGCCTTTGTGGAAAAAGCTCAGGATTGGGGGTTTTCACAATTTTATCTCTAAATTGCATGGTTACGATCCTTCACCTTTGTCGAAGGATTTTGGTATGGCTTGGAATGAGGGAAAGTTTACGGTGAGAGGTATGGAAATTGAAGTCACAGAGAGCACCATTGCTCAAGCTATGGAGATGCAGATGGAAGGGCTCAAGATTTTTAAAGACAGAACCCGCAAGGAGCACAAAATTGAGACATTTTTGTGGGTAAGGAAAGGTGTTATTTTTTCACTAATGGCATTGCTAGATCTTGTATTTTGGGCATTTGGAAGGAGGTGTGTCTCCAAATTATGAAGTACATTACTTTGGAGGGAAAATATCATAAAATTTACACACATCATTTGTCTTTCCTTAACATGTTTAGACATAAAATAATGGTGAGCATTCCATTTTTCCTTTTCATGTCATTGAATGCTTCTTTAAAGTATTTTCAAAATGACAAGGCGTAGATGCCTCTCCATGAAGGGATCATCTTTCTTATGTATGATAATGGGAAACCCATCCCTGCCATTTCCTTGAAAGATAAGGAAGAGGAGCAGGACATCACCATGGTGGAGTGCCTCACATAGATGAGGGTCGATAAAATGTCTATATATAGGAATGTTGTGGAGAACAAATGATTAGATAAAGGAGTGGAAGGCAGAGGTGAAGCTAGCACTTCCGGGAAAAAGGGTCTAGTGGTGGTGACAAGGATCTTAAGGGGTTGATAAACAAGGTTTAGTATTTGGATAGGGTTCTATAGGCTATAGATGAGACCGTGTTCAATGAAAAGTTGTAAAAGCCATGGACATGGGGTAAGAATCTTTAAAGAAACCCCAAAGGCTCTTAACAAACTAGTCAGTGGACCATCAAATAAGAAATAAACAAGGATTCATCACTTTGCATGCATTAAACTTGAAAGAAATAAATAACCTAACATATTTAGTAATCCCTATTCTTGAACTTGCATTTAGATTCGATGCGTAAAAATGTACTTGAGCCCAAGATGATCTGTTTTGAGTTCAAATGTTTTTCCTAGCAAATTATGAATTTGATATACATTACATTAAGGGAAAAGAGAATAGAGTGGATGATGCTTTAAGTTGTAGAAAAAATATTGCTGCTATAATTACATTAAGAACTCAATTTAAAGATGAGGTTAAAATGAGTTAACCAATCACCCCTACTACAATCATGTTAAAACATCTCTTGTAATTTTGAGTGTTACATTTTGGTATCCTATAACTAATGAACCTAGTAAGGATTCTAAGAAATCGGTTTGTGATTATGAGAATCGGAGCTCACCATTAATGGCTTCAAGCCCAATGGTTCTTCCCATTTACTCAATGTTTGGTGTGTAGTGAAATGGCGAAATTAATAACTCAATGAAAGAAATGAAATAAGCTCTAAACCCTAAGAAAAATGCTATAGTTTATGTTAGGAAGAAGGAGAGTTCTTAGAAATGGTCTAGGGGTAGTGGGTTATTTATAGTTTTCCATTTGGAAAATGGGGAATTTTGGTGCATGCGGGACAAAAGGATAAGCCAAAAGGCACTTTAGAGAGTCAAAATAAGAGTTGACTAGGTTTAGAAGAGGTTAATCACAGTTAAGACTAGTTAAAATAGGTTAGTCTAGTTAATTTTGTTAAGAGAGGGATTAGGGTTTTGAAAGGGTTTTGAGAGGTCTAATCAATCCAATGAAATGGATTGATAGTCTAGGAAGTTAGTAAAAATGGTATGGAAGAGGATGAGAAGATGGTTCAACTAATAAGGGACTATATTAATCCTATTAGTTGGTTTATAGGAGAAATACGACCAAAAGAATGTCATAAACGATGAGTTAGAGGATTCAAGTTGACGAGGTATCGTCAATTTGTAAGAAGGAGAATAGTTAGTGCAATATTAGGAATAATAGTTCTTTGACCATACTACAAGTGTCTAAATTTTCCTCTCTTTGGTGTGATGTAAGCTATGTCACTTCAAAAATGTAGACAAACATAAGCAAATGAAAATTTTGAAGGGGTAGATGAAACATTAGTTAGCTAAAGGGATGTCCCCTCGAGTATCGATGGGGTGATGGAAGAACTCAATCGACGATCAAAAATAGAACAAAAGAAATAAAATGCTATAGGGAAGATGAGAAACAACAAGAAAAGGGGATATTGAGCTATCCACAAACCAAAGGCAAATAATGTTTAATCATCATTTTGCTTAGAATCCTCATCATCGGTCCTTATTAAAATGTGAGCATACGATAGAAGCATAAAATGGCATGAAAAGCCAAGATACAAACAGTCATCCCTTGATAAAAACAACTCCATGCAACACACAAACATGCAATGCAATACGACAAGTAAACAAACTCACCTAACAGGGAAATAAGTACAATCACACACACTCAAACCAACAACGTTCAAGACGGTTACACAAATATTTTGTTATCAAGTTGCAATCCCAAATGTTTTGATAAATGACAAGGGTTGAAAATTATCTCCAAGAAATTTTTATATGCAAGGGAAATGACAGAGGACACTTAGGTCCAATGAAAATGTAGTGTGCATGACGAAACTAGTACCATGCAAATCAAGCTAGTGCCCCAGAGTACGAGGAGCGAAGCAAGTAGCGTAGCTTTGTAAATGATTATAGAGTTAGGTGATCTGTGAGTCATTATTTCAAAACATGTGAAAACATTAGCAAGATATGAGATGAGGGCATGTGAGAGATACAAATTTCATCTGTAAATAAGCCTTTTACCAATTTTAGTTCATTTTCAAATTTTTCACGATGATTTTTTTGGATTTTTGGATGATTTTATAATTTTTAATTTTTTGATTGGTCAGAAGAATTTTTTTAAGAGATCAAATATCTCCTAAAAGTATGCGCGAAGGCCTTAAGGTGAAGGCAAGGGCGTCAAATAGCAATAAAATGCCAGCGAGAAGAATTATAAGCCAAAAATAATTATTTAATAAAACAATCATCATGAAGGGTAAAAAGAGGAAAAATAGAAAAAAAGGATAGGAAATGGTTCTAGAATATTTTCAGTAAATCATTCCAGGTGAAGAAGCGACTACAAGGTGGCACTTTGAGTGCTTCAACGTGTAAAAATTAGTAAAAATAATTATTTAAATACAAAAATAATCATTTCGGAAAGTAGAAGAAGGGTTAGGGTGATCGCGACGGAGAAAACATGCACCAAGGGCATCGCGGTAGCCTAATATACCCACCTAGGGGGTAAATCAATCACGACTAGTTCATTTATAGCAGAGCTCTTGCGAATTTTTACCGTGAGCGAGAGCGAGAGCCCTGGAGTGAGATGATTAGGCTATGAGTAGGTGAAGACAAGCATATCCCATTTAAAAGTTTCTTCGGGACCCAACGGATGGACTCTACATTAGTTCCCTATCACTCTTTTGTCACTTACGCACTTAATGTCATTTTTAGGTCGTTTTAGGCTAGATTAGGCATTTTTTTATGTATGTGCATGCGCACATGTGTGCATTTGTCAGATGTGTGCACGTGCATGTGTCAGACTGATGGGTATGTGTACGCATATATATCAAAAATAGGTATGTGCATGCGTATCCATGGAAGGGGAGTTTCAGGAGGGTAAAAGCATGGACACGTGTGCGCGCGTGTTGGGGGTAGGCATATGAATCATACTAGGCGTGCATGTGCCTTGGGTAGAACAGGGTAAATAGATAGAAATGGGGGGAAGCATACACGTCAAAAAAGGTGTGTATGTGTCGAAACAGAGGTGCACTTGCGCTGAGCACACATGTGTTGAGATAGGTGCACACGCGTCAAAGTAGGCGTGCATGCGTCAAGGGAAAGGGGAAAATTCATCCCCGTAACTAAATAGCTAAGGATAGACGAAGATAGACTAGATTATTGTAGAAGAAAGTGTTAGATGAAATGAAAGAAGATTTTTTAGAAGACTAGATAGAAGTAGATAGAAATGTAACCCTAACGCGTGTGTTTTTGTTGCAACGTATATTACCCATCCTTCATACCCACGAGAGGTATGGCCGATCGCAGTGATAAAGGCATAGTTTGATGAGGACGATAAGAGGATATTGGATATCCTCTTATACATCACATAATTAGCGCATGTGGATGACATGCCGCATATTACTCTGGATCACGACCTCCTTACATCCCTAGCCGAGCAATGGCATAGTGAGAGTCAGTGCTTCCAGCTACCCACTGGTGAGATCACGATCACATTGGAGGACATATGGCGCATCATGTAGGTCCCTATGTAGGGAAAGCTGATCCATTATACCATCCACCATCCCAATATTGATTAGAGCATCATCGAATTATTTGGTGTCTCAAAGATACTTGCATTGTGGGATGACAGTTAGATTTTGGGTTGTATAGAGGATCCGAGCTTGATCGGGTTGTAGTCTACTAGATGGATTTTGTCAGTGGAGTTTTACTCCTTGAAAAACTAGAACTTCATTTCCACTTGTCTTAAATGGAGTTATACACGGATTGATAGATGGCGAGACCTACTGTTGGGGTTAGTGCATACTAGCACACTTATATTGGGACCTTCATTTGATCACATACTACCATCAGAAGATGGTAGGTCTGGCCATATTACTACAGATTTGGGCATGGGACCATATTTCCATTGGTTTCCCTATAGGTGTTTTGAGAGCTTGAGCTCCAAAGGAGCCTTCTTCTATGGGTTGGGTTCCGATTGGGGATGATGTGTGGCCACATATGGGAGATACCTACCATTATCACTGTGAGTTAGATGATTTATAGCAGGATGTTGTAGTATGGAGGCCCTACAAACATTTCTAATGGCCTTAGGATGGCGTAGAGCTCAACACAGTGATAGTTGAGCATTTTATGCTGGGAAGCTGTAGTTATATGCGGGAGATATACATGGTAGATTGGTGCCAAAGGAATTTTGGCATTATATAGGATGTATTTAAGCCTGACATGTGGTATGCTTGCAGGGTTAGAGAGTACTTCGATATGGGTCCACTGATTACAGGACGGATCCTTGGTAAGCTTCTTACAGAAGTACTTGTTATGTGGGTACCCCAGAGATGATTAGAGATCCAAGATGCACTCTGGAGTATGCCCCCTAGTACTATGGAGTGATTCCATGTTGCTTGACTATTATTAGAGTGGCTTATGACACGGGAGTAAGGGCACCCCGGTGGGGCCTCCTGTGGTGATGACGGTGGAGGCAACGGTAACGAAGATGACGATGATGACAAGGATGAGGATGATGATCCCTTTGATAGCCAACGCCATGTTAGGGGTAAGGGATAGGGTCCTCCACTACAATAGCCACAAAGACAGGGACCTAGGCTCAAGAAAATATAGGCACCTAGGGTGCCAAACATAGAGTTTCCTCCAAGTAGGCATTCCATTAGGGATCTATTCCCCATTACAATAAGTATTTCCAAAATAGGGTCCACCATCTTGTGCTCCCGGGGTGGTGGTGATGATGGGTAGTTGGCTACACTTTGACCTGCAGCTACTGGCTGATGAGCGATAGTCGTTCGATTTATAAGTAGGTGAGAGAGAGACCAGGCCAGGGCATAGGTATAAGCCTTGACAATAGAGAGGGATCAGGCGAGTTTAGGTACGGGCCTTAATAGGCGAGAGATCGCTGCAAACCCGGAGCTACTCAGGGTAGGGATGGTGCGGCATGACAACACCAAATTAATTAGTTGGCAGCCAGGGGCACAAATATTGAGTCTCTCACACCAAGCTCGAGACTCGGTTACAGAGTGTCACTACTCATAGAGATCAAGCTTAGGCCTAGGCACATGGATACTTTATTTAGAGAGATCAAGCACATGCCCGGGTATAGAATATCACTAAAAATAGAGATCGAGATGCCACTGCTTGCTATGAGACAGTCCATGTTGATAGAGGCCGATTGGTAGTAGAGAGAGAGAGAGATGTTGTTGTTCAGTGCCCACTACCCTTGGAGACACAGAGATGATCCAAGATATTATGAGAGCTAGCGCAAGGCCTTGTATTACAAGAACACCTATTATAGAGCAGTTCCATCCTAGCAATGAGTGACACCTTTTGATTAAATAGATGTGAGCGGGATAGGCTCTAGATCATGGCGGTCAGGTCGATCAGTCATATTAGTGTGGCAGCCATCTAGACGGCGCAGGTGGTACACTCAGAACCAACCCATCATAGCCACCACTATTTCCTCCCCCAGGACATAGACCAGGAAACCTCGAGAGAGGGCAAGAGTTTTGGTTGACTTTTCTCTTTTGTACAGATGTATGTATGTATACATGCCTCTTATGAAGGATGATTTTTTATCAATGTATGTATTGATGTATCCATATTTTTATGCCTCTTTATGAAGGATAATTTTTATTGATTCTCTTTAGATGGCATATTGTATCGATGATGTATATTTGATTTTGAGACATGCGTTTATACATGTATTATATGGACATTTGATGGTTTACATTGTGTCATGCTTTGATATGCCCTTATAGTGATGATTCATGTTCTGCAAATGTATGAGTGTATCCTGATGAATGATTTTCTCACTTCCTATGTATATGGCATGCTTAGACTCAAAGATGTTGGGCTTCATTTTGCGCATTGATGATGTATTTGTAGATAATATCATATGTTTTTAATTATGTAACGTCCTGATTTTCATGCTAGAATTTGGGATGATACTAGATGATATTGGTGTAGGGGGCTAGATTTGTGATTATGCACAACCCCTCTTGCCCCCATTGATGATATGATATGTGATGATTAGCTTAGTATACATGCATGATGTAAAACTTAGCATTGTTATATATATATGATGTAGTAGATGATGTTATATGTGATGAATGGTAGATGATAGATGTGATAACAAACATATGTGCAGTAAACAAAAACACAAGCATAAATTTAACCAGACTAAACAACTGTACTTATACCAAACAACACAACCAAATGCAACTAAAAATGAATTCATACACTTTTTAATTAATAGATTAAATTGACATTCAATCTAAGTAAGTAAAATGAATCCTAATAGATGCATACAAAAGATGATGAAAACATACCAATATCTTACAAGTATGAAAGTGACCAAAGAACATAATGTAACACACAATTAAATCAAACAAGATTCAATCCAAGGTAAACAAATGAACCACCCAAAGAACACACAACATGAAAATATAAGTACATCAAAACTATACAAACCAACAACTAAAAGCAATCTAAGCACTACTTCATTTTTGTGGGACAACATTAATATATTTTCTAATGTTTTTGAGTTATCCTGAAGGATAAGTTTTTCAAGGCTACTGTTCACATTGTTTTCGAGGTGTCCCTAAGACAACGTTGCGAAGTTGGTGTAGCTATATCCCAAGAAGGAAGATTTTCTGAATGTTTTTGTATTTTCTAAGGTCATGTTCCGAAAGTAATGTACAAGGACAAAGAAGTGTGGATGCCCCCAACGGGATGGGGAATATACAAAGGAAATAATGTCACATGCATATGTTCAAATAAGGTGAAATGTAAAGGTGCCCCAACATTAGATGGGAATATACAAAGGCACATCCTTCATGTAGATATAAGAACAGACAAACCAAATCACGACTTTGCAAGATAGATTTGGTAGGGTTCCTAGACCTAGCAAGGAAGACTAACCCTAGAAAGTGATGAGAGTTACCCATCTTGATACAAGAGTAACCTTGCGACTATAAAATCCTCCTTGAGCTGCAGAAACTAGTTTTCATCCAAAGACCTGCCCACTGTGCCACAATTGTGTGGTTTTCACATGTGGACGACTTATTTTTTCTTTACTGTTTTCTCAAATTTTTCATGTTTTGCTTGTTTTTTCTTTGTTTTTCTACTTTTTAGTTCTTATATGATATTCACGTCATGCTTATGCATAGAATCACTTGAGGTGCATGGAATTCATAGGTTTTGGAAGCTCTTCACCATCTGAGTATGCCATTCGTAAGCTCTTGATCCATATTTAAAAACTACCACGTAAGGCCCTAGCCAGTTAGCTTCAAACTTACCTTTCTTTTCTCTATCTTTGATGATGTTCCTCTAATTTTCTTTTAGAACTAGATAACCTATATCAAATTCATGATGAATGATCCATTTGTTATATCCTACGGATACTCTATTATGATAGAATTTCAAATGATTGAGTGTTGAGTTGTGGAGCTCAATTACTTGATTTAGCATGCAATGGAAACTTGCTTTGGAAAATACAAGAACCGGCATCGGTCACCCAAGACCAACATCGGTTAGGGCTAACTCGGCATCGGTTACTGTGCGAGTATGTTTTAATTAACTCTTGGGAATTAGATCTATTTTTAGCATTAAAGTATATCATTGATTGTAATTGCATGGCTAAGTTCCCTAAGTCTACAAACGACTATATGAGCATAAAGCTAGGGTTTAGAAGTAAGAGATTAACAAGAATTAGAAATAACTTGCAAAGGTTGGTGAGAGAGAGAATTATTGGTGATGAAGAAAAAGCTTGAGGAAAGAAAGTACTGTACATCTGAGAGGTGTGGAAGATTGTAAATCTTCATTGTATATCTCGTCAAAGCTTTGGATAATAGATTGGCTTGTTTCTTAGCCCCACCTTTGGGTGAACCATGTTAAATGCGGTGTTGATCTATCTCTCTTATTTTGTATATTTCTTCCGGTAGAATATCTCGCTTTTATTTTCATGTATGCTTAGATCTAATATATTATATCTGCACAACGGTGTGCTAACCCCTGACAACTCGGTATCAAATCTTTGTTTGAGAGTTTTTGTGTTTGCTGATTTACTCATAGAGGTTTTTCTTATTGAGTGGGATCTACATCAAGAGAAGAAAAAAATACAAGGTAGAGAAATTTGACGATGAAATTATCAATTATGGAAGATGCAGATTGAGGATTATCGTATCAAAGATATTTTTATTTTCTTGTTGGATGAGAAGTCTAGACACAGGAAGATGACCGATGAAGAATGGAAGATTCTTGACATAAAGGCTTTGGGATCTATTATATTAAGCTTGGTAGCATCTGTGGCTTCCAATATTACATAAAAGACTTCTACAAAGAGAGTTAATGAAATATCTTGCTAATTTATATGAAAAACCTAGTACTTCAAATAAAGTTTATTTGATGAAGAAACTATTTAGTTCTAAGATGTATGAAGGCGGATCTACATCTAGTCATTTGAATGATTTTGATCTATTGTAAATCAATTAAAATCGGTTGAAATACCATTTGATGATGAAGTAAAAGAACTCTTATTCTTATGTTATTTGCTTGATAGTTGGGATAACTTGGTAATGGATGTTAGTAATACAACATCTACTAATAATGTTTTGAAGTTTGATGATGTGGTTATTATAATATTGAATGAAGAAATTCACAGGAAGAGTAGAGAGAAATCATCATCTGGAAATGCTTTGAATGTAGAAAGTAGGGGTAGGTAGAAGGAGATATCCAAAAGTAAGAGTAATGGGAAATCAAAGTCAAGGGATACCAGATCTAAATCTAGAAGTAAGGGAATTACTTGTTGGAAATGTGGAAAGAAAGGACATGCAAATAAATATTGTTGGTCAAAGGATAAAGAGAACCAACAACCAGATAAAGGTAAAGAAGCAAATATTGCTTCATCAGAGGTAATGCAAAATGCTCTTATTATTTATTTAGATAATAGAATCTTTCCATATAACCCTAATAAGGGTTATTTAATAAATTATGTCATAGGAAATTTTGGGCATGTTTATTTGGGTGGTGATGAACCTTGCAGTAGATTAGTAAAGGGAAAGTTCATCTAAAATTATAGAATATACATACATGGGTATTGAAAGATGTGAGGCATGTGTCAAGCCTCAGGAGGAATCTTATTTCTGCAGGGAAACTAGGTGAATTTGGTTGTATGGTTACTTTTATAGGAGACTCTTGGAAAGTCACCAAGGGTGCTTTTGTTGTGGAAAAAGGTAAGAAGGTAGGAACATTATATTTATCTACCTATATTATTGATTCCTTTTCTCCATTATCCACTTCAAATTCAGATGCATGCATGTGGCATAATCGTTTGGGTCATATGAGTCAAAAAGGAATGCGAGATCTTAAAGGCTAAGGGTAAGTTATCGATTTTAAAAATTTAGATCTTGGTTTCGTGAGCATTGTATCTTTGGAAAGAAAAAGAGAGTGAGAATTCTCAAAGTTAGGGAAACTAAGAAGAAGCATAAATTGGAGCTTGTACACTCAAATGTGTGGGGACCACTCGGGTAGCTTTTCATGGAGGATCCCAGTATTATGTTACTTTCATTGATGATGCTACAAAAAAGATATGGGTTTATTGTATCAAACGTAAATCTGATGTTTTTGATACTTTTAAAAGATGGAAAGCCCTTATTTAGAATGAATCAAATTCTAAATTAAAGTGCCTTAGATCGACAATGGTGGTGAATAATATAGCAAGGATTTCAATGATTATTGTTCAATAAATGGAATACGTAGAGAAAGAATGGTTCCAAGAACACCACATGAGAATGGTGTTGTAGAAATAATGAACAAGACAATCATGGAACATGCTAGAAGTATGAGTATACATTCTGGATTACCCTTATAGTTTTGGTCGAAGCGAGTTGATACAATGGTTTATTTGATTAACCGTGGACCTTCAAGTTCACTATATGGAGGAATACCGAGAGGAAGATTGGACCGGAAAAGAGGTATATATTTATTTTCTTAAAGTTTTTGGTTCGAGAGGCTTTTGTGCATGTTGATAAGGAAAATAGAAAAAATTTGGACGCAAACTATAAGAGATACACTTTCATTGGTTATGGATCTAGTGATTTTGGTTTCCATTTTTGGGATTTAGAGAATTCTAAAATTATTAGGAGTCGTGATATTGAATGAAATGAAAAGAGAATATAAAGTGATCAAATTTTGATACCAAGGATGAACCAGTTGAGAAGTTTGTGAATGAAAATGAACTCTCGAGATTTAAAAGAATTACCGCGAGGGTTACACAATAATCGGTGTCAATTGACCCATGACCGGCACCTGATTAGATGAACTGGTATCGGTTATAGAAGATCAAAACTGGCCTCAGTTAAGAATCGAGCGTCATGTAGAGGTGACCGGTGACGGTCTTTGTTAGATTTGGATAGGAATGTCCAGGAGGTCTAGATTGAGCCTCCAGTACCCCAAACTCTTGTGATAAGGTCACAAAGGGTAAGTAAACCTCTAGAAAGATTTATACCTCCTCTATTTTATTTATTATTGGTGATAATGGTGAACCATAGATCTTTGAAGAAGCAATGTAGGATAATACCCACGTCTATTGGGAGCATGACATGGACGAGGAGATAGAATTCTTGTAATAGAACCGGACTTGGGATTTGGTTAAGTTGCCGGTAAGTAAGAAAACATTACGTAACAAGTGGGTTTATAGGATCAAGGAAGAAGAGGGTAGATAGAAAGATACAAGGCAAGGCTTGTAGTAAAGGGATTTACACAAAAAGTAGGTATTGAATTTGGTAAAATATTTTCTCTGTTGTTTAGATGACTTCTATTATTCTTTGTATTGAGTTAGTTGCGTTAGAAGATTTGTATTTAGAGAAACTAGATGTAAAGACGGCTTTCCTTCATAGTGATTTAGGTGAAGAGATTTATATGCAAATGACCACTTGGGTATGAAGTCAAGGGTAAGGAGAAATTAGTGTGCAGGTTGAAATGAGTCTATATGGGCTCAAACAAGCTCCAAGGCAATGGTACATGAGGTTTGATAGTTTTATGCAAGAGCATGGTTACTTGAGATGTGAATCTGACCATTGTGTTTATTTCAAGAAGCTTGAAAATGGGAGCTATATTATTTTTTTACTGTATGTGGATGATATGCTTATTGCAAGATCTAGTATGCAGGACATTGGTGAGCTTAAGAAAAATTAGCTCACACATTTTCTATGAAGGATTTAGGAGCTGTAAAAATAATCCTTGGCATGTAAATACACAGAGACAGGAAAAATAAGAAATTGTATTTGTCTCAGGAGGATTATATCTACAAGGTGTTAGAAAGGTTCAACATGCAAAATGCTAAACTGTTAGTACACCTATGGCTGGACACTTCAAATTGAGTAAAGATCAATGTCCATCATCACATGAGGAGGTCAAATACATGACACGAGTGCCATATGCTTCAGCAGTTGGGAGTCTCATGTATGTTATGGTTTGTACCAGACCAAACATTACATAGGTAGTGGGAGTTGTGAGTAGATATATGGCCAATCTAGGTAAAGAGCATTGGAAAGCAGTCCAATGGATACTCAGGTATTTAAAAGGGACATCTAGCATGTAGTTATGCTATGGAGGTTTGGATATTTCTTTATGTGGCTATGTTGATTCAGATATGGATGGAGATCTGGATGGTAGAAGGAGCACTACTGGTTATATTTTCACAGTAGGTGGGACGAAAGTTAGCTGGATTTCAAGATTGCAGAAGGTTGTGGCTTTGTCTACTATAGAGGCAGAGTATGTTACAACTACAGAGGCTAGCAAGGAGATGATATGGATGAGTAGGTTCATGAAAGAGTTGGGAAAGAAGAAAGGTGATTGTAAACTATTTAGTGATAGTCAGAGTGTAATTCATTTGGCAAAGAACTCAACATTTCATTCGAGAATGAAACACATTCAGTTGAGGTATCACTTCATATGGCAGGTATTGGAGGATGGACAATTGAATCTGGAAAATATTCATATGAGCAAGAACCCTGCGGATATGCTAATAAAGCCATTAACAAAGGAGAAGTTGGAGCTACACTCCACTTCTATTGGTCTTCAAGTTTGAGACTTGAAGAGGAAGAAACAAAGCTAAGGAAGGATCCAAGAATGATGTTGTATAGGTATGGTGTAGTAATTAATCTCCAAGTGGGAGATTGTTGAGTTATGGAGCTCAATTACTTCAGTTTAGCATGCAATGGAAACTTGTTGGAAAATACAATAACTGTCATCGGTTAGGGGTAACTGGCATCAGTCACCTAGGACCAACATCGATCGGGAAAGGAAGGAATTGACATTGATTGGGGCTAATCGACATCAGTAATTTATGCGAGGATGTTTTAATTAACTCTCAAGAATTAGATCTATTTTTAGCATTAAAGTATATCTATTGATTATAATTGCATGGCTAAGTGCCCTAAGTCTATAAACGACTATATAAGCATAAAGCTAGGGTTTAGAAGTAAGAGATTAATAAGAATTAGAAAGAACTTGCAAAGGTTGGTGAGAGAGAGAATTCTTGGTGATGAAGCAAAAGCTTGAGGAAAGAAAATACTATACATCTGAGAGGTGTGGAAGATTGTAAATCTTCATTGTATATCTTATCAAAGCTTTGGATAATAGATTGGCTTGTTTCTTGGTGGACGTAGCCCACACTAGGTGAACCATGTTAAATCTAATGTTGATTTATGTCTCTTGGTTTGTATATTTATTCTGATAGAATATCTTATTTTATTTGCATGTATGCTTAGATTTGATATATTGTTTGTACAACCATTGTGCTAACCCCCAAGATTGAGCACATTATATATGCTTTTCATCTAAGAGTTCTATCTCTACTAGCCGAGAAACTCTATAGTCTTCATCTTTATCAAGATAGTCCGAAGATATATTCTCAAAGAGGGAAGCTCCACTTCCAAGGGTATGATGGCTTCAAAGTGTCGTAAACTAGGGAGTATGGGGTTGCACTAGTAGGAGTGCGGATGGAGGTTCGATAGGCCCATGGGTGGGATGTATTTGTAAGTGTAATTACGGCTAGTCTTACTTACCATTTTCTCCATGATTTGTACAAGGTTTTTATTGGTAGCCTCGGCTTGTCCATTACCTTGGGGGTAATAAGGGGTAGACCACTTGAGTTGGATATGGAAGTGTTGACATAATGTTTTAACTGTTTTATTTTTGAAATATTTACCATTATCAGTGATAATGGTGGAAGGGATACCTTACGAGAAAATGAGATGGTTTATGATGAATTTGGAGATTTGCAAAACTGGTGACATAAGTGAGAGGCACATCCTCTACCCATTTAGTAAAATACTCAGTGGTAGTGATAATGTGGGTGTGTCCATCTGAAGAAGAAGGATGGAGCTTCCCTATGATATCTAGGCCCCATTTATAAAATGTCCAAGGTGTTGCAATGAATGGGCTACAAATCCTATCTTTGGTGCATGTATCAAATTGCCATATTTTTGGCATAGCTCACATTTCTTGATGAAATTACAAGATAACTTCCATGGTGGGCAATAATAACCTACCCTTAAGAGCTTCTTAGCCAAGACCATACCACTAGTGTGTGCTCCACAAATACCACTGTGTACTTCTTTAATAGCGTGGACTGAGTCAGTAACATCCAAACAACAAAGCAGATTCCCGTCGTAGCCACGAATAAAGGGTGCCTCCTAGGAGGGTATAACGGGGCTATATGGTGGATAACATCTTTTTCTTAGAATGGATAATGTCCTGGGGAAATGTGCCATCTTTTAGGTATCTAAATATAGGGTCATACCAAGGGGAGGATGGACCAACAATTCACATGCCAAACAAGATTCTAGCATATCATATGTGGGTATTTGTAAATGCTCTACAAAGAAGGAATTTGCTTTCCTAAGGTGGAATGCGTAAGAGAGATCCAATTGTAGCCATAACATCTATTGATCTATTGTGTGACCTTGGTTTTTTTTCAAATACAATTTACGTAAAGTATTCTTTCAAGGTTTCAACCATTTTTTTATGGAATTAGCTTCTCATCTTTAACCTTATACTCATCATTAACTTGTTTAATGATAAGTTGGGAGTCACCAATTACTCGTAGCTGTTTGATATTCCAAGTGATAGCTAACTTGAGGCCAGCGATGAGTGCCTCATACTCTATAATGTTATTAGTGCAAGGGAATCCCAAACAAAATCTTCGTGGAATAACCTCCCCTGTGGGAGTGATGAGAACCACTCCTACTCTTGACCGTGGAAGGTGAATGATCCATCAAAATGAACCTACCATTGGTGGACTCTTCAATATACATCATGGATGCATCGGGAGATCCAAACATAAAGGTTCCATTCCTGGTAGAGGAGCTTCTACTAACTAATCGGCCAACACTTGTCCCTTCAAGGATTTTTGATTCACAAACTCAATATCAAATTCACTTAGGAGAATGATCCAATTATCCATTCATCCTGTAAGGGTGGGTTTGGATAAAAGGTACTTGAGAGGGTCAACTTTGGATATTAGTTTGGTTTTATTGTTAAGGAGATAGTGGCAAAGTTTTTGAAAGGTGAAGACAACCACTAGGTAGGATTTTTCAATCTATGGGTAATTTAACTCATAGGCAATCAGAGTGTGATTGAGGTAATAAACTACCCTTTCTCTATGGTCTAGATCATATTGGGAAAGTAGTGCACCAATAGAAAACTGGGTAGTAGAGATGTATACAAGAGGAGAGGTTTTCTGGGGTAGGTGCATGAGTACAGGTGGGTTGACAAGGTATTGTTTTAGCAATGCAAATGCCTTTTGACAATCTGGTCCCTAGTTGAATGCAACATCCTTTTTTAGTAGATGTGTAAATGGATGGCATTTATCTGAAAGCTATGAAATAAAGTTATGAATTCCCTAAATCTTTCCTTGTAAACTCCTCAATTTTTAAGAGTGGTAGGTGGAGGCATTTCTGTGATAGTTGTAACCTTTTCAGGATCTACCTCTATTCCTCTTTGTGAAATAATGAAACCTTGGAGTTTTCTGATAAAACCAAAGACACACTTCTTAGGGTTCAAGCATACCTTGTAATCCCAGAGACGCTGAAAAATACATCTCAACACTTCAGGGTGCTCTCCTCTACTTTTGGATTTAGTGAGGATATCATCAACATAATCCTCCATGATGTCATTCATCATGTCATGGAAGATGACAGTCATTACATGTTGATAGGTGGCCCCTGACATTCTTGAGCCCAAAAGGCATGACTTTGTAAGAAAATGTTCCCCAAGGGGTGATGAAAGTTGTTTTATGTTGATCTTCTTCTGCAATCTGAATCTGGTTATAACCTGAAAAACCATCCATTAAGGACAACATTTCATAACCAGTAGTGGAATCAATGATCATATCAATGTTAGGCAAGGGGAAGTCATCCTTGGGACATGCTTTATTGATATCATGGAATTAGTGTAGATCCTTATGCCAACATGTTTCTTTTGCATATGGACTATGTTAGATATCCAATCTGAATAGTCAATGGGCTTAATGAAATCAGCAACTAATAATTTCTCCAGTTCTTCTTTGACAAGGAGTGCAATTTTAGGATGCATCTTTCTTAACTTCTATTTGATGGGTTTGGTTTGGGTGCACAATGAGGTTGTGCATGACCAAGTATTGGGTCTAACTAGGCATATCAATGTATGACCATGCAAATATATCTCCATATTCTCTTAATAGCTCTACAAAAACCTTTTGTTCTTAAGCTGAGAGTGAAGCTCCCAATTTTATCATCCTAGGTTGTTCCTCTAGAGCCAATGTTGACATTGATTGTTTCCTCAACAAGCATCTTAGAAGCATCCTCCATCCATGTAGGATCAGGGGGAAGAGTAAGGTCAACCTCCTTAGGTATCTCATCATCATCCTTGAATGGATAGACCATTTTTCCATAGGTTCTTCATTTTGTTTATCTACAAGTGCTTCAAAAAGTTTTTACTATGAGACTTGCATTTATTCCTTACACAAGGTTTTTCTAAAGTATTCTTACTCTTGTTTCCGAGCTTCTTATTTAAGCATCCACACATCTCTACCTCTTCTCCAAAGTATGCACATGTGTCTAGTTGAATTTCAAATCCTTTCTTATGATCCCCCATTCTGGAAATAGAATCCCCGAGTCCCATGAATTCTACAAATGCCTCGTCATTCTCAAAGAAATTGATTGGCACGTGAAATTGTTGATCCCAATCTATAAGTTTGGGATATAAAAGGGTTACTTGGTAATTGGTTGAGAATTGGATCCGGATAAGGTAAGGGATACTGAATTAGGGAATAGGTTAGTGGAAGAAAGATCCTCATAGAGGCTATATTGGGAATTTGCATCGCTATCAGAATGAGATGAGTTGTCCTCACATTTAGAAGAGGTGGCATCAATCTCAAAGGGTGGATCATCATGAGGTCTTATTCCAAGACCATGCTTGTTTGATTTGAAGTGAGGGATAGGAATGGGTTCTAATCACCCTTGCGCATTGATACCACATCCAAACCCATTGTAACCCATGACGTACATCATATGGTGGCCTTTGACATATAGCGGGGCCTGATGGCATGAAGCCATGGTACCTTCAGGTACTCTACTAGTGGATCTTCTAACATCTTTTCCTGGATAAGAAACCACTAGGAATGAACTTCTCAATGGTTTAGGGCATTGATCTCGAGTGATTTTGAACTGAAAATAGGGTTTTCCATGTGTCCTGGGTGACACTGATAAATTTGATATTAATAAAGCTTGTTTAAAGAGTGAATGACTCACCTGGGCCATATTTTTCGACGTTTCCTCCCATGATGTGAAAGGGTTGACCAACAATGAAGGAAAGTCTTGATTACAAGGAGTGAGTGAATCTGAGATCCACACATTCCTTGATAGCCTCTATTTTCAAAGGAACAATAATGTCTATAAAGGGCATTCATAAGCTACATGAGAAAAAATATGCAAGGCTCTGCAATGTGTAAATGGTTTTGGATCACCCTAAATGGTGATTATCTATCCTTATGGCACATTTTGATACATTGATGGAAATTTGAAGGAATGGCCATACATGACATGGATCCATGGGCATCCTAAGAGCATGTTGTATGGTAGATCCAAGTCAAGGACATGGAACGTTGTATCATGACAAGTCGGCCCTACTTCCATTGGAACACTATAGTGCATGTTGACTCTCGCTCCTCATTATCATAGGTCATGATTGTAATAGTTTTGGCACCTAGATCCATTTTTGAGTGGCCTAGCTGCTTAACCAACTTCAAAGTACAAATGTTTAGACCAGATCCACCATCCACAAGTACTCTCTTGATCTTGTGATGGGTAACAACTACTTCTAGATATAAGGGTAAGTTGTGTTTTGGGTCGTTACATGCGGATTGCAGTGTGATCAAAAGTGATATGATCATTGGATTCAAGGTGTGCAATCATGGCTTGGAGGTGTGTGGGATCTACATCGGTGGAGACTCCCGAACTCTGCAATGTTTTATACAATATGTTTTTATGGGCAGTAGATATTTTGAGGAGATCTAAGATTGATATCCTAGTAGGTGTCTTCTCTAACTATTCTATTAGATTGTATTGACCTTCCTGAGGGATAGGTAGGGGATTTGGTATGATCAAACAAGCACATCGCGTCCCTACTACACAACTCTTTTCTAAGATCCTAATAGTATTGACCTATTCATCAGATGAATGGATACATCCTATGAGGGAATCAAAGGGACTATCATTAGTGGGATAAATATAAGCAACAATCATATAGTCATTGGAAGTTTGTCCATGATCTGGCTTCCTTTTCTTTTTATCTGCATGGTTAGGAAAGGGCTCTTTAAAGATACCCATTTTCTCATTTGGCCCTTGTCCTGAGTCGGGGGAGAATCTATGGATGATTTTTCCCTCTTCAATGAGGTCTTGTATGTAATGACGTAGTCTCAAACACCTATATGTCTTGTGCCCTTTAACACAATGGAAGTCACAGTACTCATGCTCTTTGAACCAAATGGGTTTTGGAGCATTTTCTGGGTATGGTACTATGCGGTTGGATATTCCACCATGTTTATGTTATCTAACTATTTTAGTATGGCAGATAGGGATTCTATTAATGGTGTGAATGTACATTTAGTGGGTGCCTTGGGATGAGGTCCTTGTGAGAGCTTTAAAAGTGGACCATTCTGCATGGTTTGGACTCTTTTGGAGTCCATAATGCCATCTCCAATGACATGTTTTTTTTTGTTGAAACTTTGGTTTGTCTATGGATTTTGCTTCATGTTTGTCTTTGAAAAATGGTTTAAGTGTTCCCTTTACGATGAGGGCCTTCTCAATTTGACTACCCTTCTCTATGACTTCTTCAAAGTTAGAGCCATGCAATGCATTTGTAAATGGAAGGCTATTTTGGGTTCAAGTTAGGAACAAATATGCTTACTAGCTATTTTTCTGGTAAGGCACAAGGGAAACGACTTTCCAACCCTCACCATTGTTGTAAAAAGCTTACAAAGGTTTATTGGGCTTTTTCTTTACATTGCAGAGGTCATTCATTGTGATATCATTTTCCATGTTGTAGGAATAATGTCATACAAATTTTTTTCTAATAATGTGGGCCATGTTGTAATGGAGCCCTTGGGTATGCTAAAGAACCATTCTAATCCCAATGCCCCTAGGTTATGAGGGAAGAGTCATATCAAGAAATTATCATTGTACGTGACCTCTTGGCAAGCCATATAAAAGTATTTGATGTGATCATGAGGATCACCTTTGCTTTTATATTTATCAAATTTAGGAATGGTAAAATGTTTTGGGAAGGGTTTCCATAACATGTCCTTATCAAAGGGGTAAGGGCATAGTTATTCATACAAATATTTCCTACTATGTCCTATGTTTCCCTCTTGTAGCATAGTAAGCGTGTCTTTCATTGATTGTAATTCCCATTCAATGAGTTGTTCTTTGGTAGGTGACATTGGTCTTTGTGCCTTAGCCACTTTAAAGGTTGTGTCTCTATATGGATCAAAGTGGAACTCGCTAGATTTTGTTTTGTCTTTGTCTTTGTATACACTTCTTCTTGAAGAGCCTAAGTTTGCTAATTTTTGGCTCAATTTTAAGATTTTTTTGAAGGATCTCTTCTTTAACTAAAGGATCCTCTTCCTCATCAAATTTGGGAGGTGGTGAGGCTTTGCACTCAATCTTCACTTTACGTGAAGCTTTGTAATAAGGTCATCATGGTGGGTCTCCTTCAATGGTGGTATGATGTTTCCCAAAAGTAGAGGCATACCCTGTATCAAAGGGGTTATCCATGTCTAAGAGGGATACTTGTTCTTTCATTTTATGATTGATGACCTTGGTTTCTACTTCACATTCATGTAAATTTTAGCTCCTAACTCTAGGACTCTTGTGAGTACTTGATCTCTATTATAATATAGGAGCTCATCAAATTAGCCTAGGTATAATTTATGCTACTCTCCAGAAGAGTAAGAATCCTCTCTCGCTATGATCAATTAATGGCTCTGTGTCCTTGACTTGTGAAAAGAGAGGTGCTAAGTTGTTTCCACTAAATGGGAAGGCTTCAAAAGGGTTTTCTCCTAAGTCATGTTTTGTTTGATTTGGATGCCATCTTTGTGATTCTAGGCATCACTAGTCAAAGTTTATATGAGGTTTCATCTAAATGTTTTGGAGTTTGTGTGAAACCTAGGTGTATGTTTGTGTAAATTGTTTGATGTGATGTTGAAATAACCTAGTGTTTACTCTAGAGTAATGCTATGCAAGTTGTTTTTATGATTCAAAGAACACTCATATGAACACTCAAATGCAATGATCACTCAAATTGTCATTTTTCCAAGTTTATACCCTAACTATGATTTTGGTGAAGGGTCCAAAGTAGATAGTGACAATATCGTATCAATACATAGGTCAAGTTAGAATTCTAACAAGGCCTAAATATTAAAGTGGTATTGACACAATCTCTCGATGAGGTATACTAAAACTAGTTTAAATGCCGATGAAAGCTAAGTTTTCTAAAAATGGAAGTTGTGAGTATGTATAATGTAACAACACTATCTTGATACATTAACCAAGCAAGCAAGGTGTTAGTATCAAGATGACATTATTTCGGTATATATAAGGCAATATCGACACCTCTAAAAAGACTTAGATGACGTCGAACTGAAACTAAGTATGAGTATAGCAAGAAGTTTTTAGTTTGCATGCGAGCAGCGTAACTGCATAATAAAGGGACTTATATCAAGTTCTCAAGAAATTGAAAACATGACGTAAGTACCAAGATTGTGTGACTAGAATGTGAGAAAAAATATCAACCTAAGGAGAGATAAATGATGAACCGAAATCGCAATATTGAAGATGATCTTGAAATCAAGATCAAAGAACTATCAAAGATACAAAATGTACTTGCACACTTTAGACATTTTAACAACCCAGCCACAAACATGGATGGGCGTAAATGGAAAAAAAGTGGTGAGTACTATCTTTGATAAAATGCGTGCAAGGTATGCCTCCTTCTCACCCGAAAAATGGGTGGTGAGAATGCAAGGGTATAGATAAAAAAGATGAAAAATAAACTAAGTGCCACTTGGGAAAAGTTTCACCTCATCCGAAGGTGAGAATAAAACCAAGCTAAGTGAGACGTAGTTTAATTTCGAGATGAAAGACACTTAGATCGAACTTGCGTGGGTTCTTTTCTTTTTCGAGAAATAAGGTTCAAACTCCAAGTAAGTCATCACTTTGTTGATGGCTTGATGAAACCGAACTAGTAAAGTGGGCTCCAAGATAGAATGGCTTCCCTAATAAGATCTCTCAACTAGGTGTCACAAGTTGTCTAAAAGTGAGCTCGATTTACCAAAAATTCACAATGACTAATTTGGGAGTATCTTGACTTTACTTTACCCCCTTCAAATATGATGAGCAACTAGTGCATTCATGTGTATTCTCACTGGGGTCCGATACAGACAACTTTGACTCTAACTTGCAGTGTGAAAATCTAGTCAAGTGGGTAAGCGGAGTGCTTCCTATTTCATCCATGAGGTTACTCAATGGTGGATTACTTTAGGGTTCTTGGAACCACCCCCATTTTTGTAGCTTAAGGTGTTATGCCAAAGGGGTTATGTTCTAGTTGAGCGGATAGGGACGTACCCTTTTAAACCTGTAATATAGTGTGATGTGAAGTGGTGTGTTTTTTATCTTGCTTAACTTAATGTGGTTTTAAGTAGCACACCGTTTTGGAAACTGTATGAAAACACGTGTATTAGAAGGTTTTTTTGTGTTTTGACTCCTTTCTTTGACAATCGTTAGGTCCTACAGTGAAAGAGTTAGTAATTTTCCATCGAATACCGATATCAAGAAAGAGAATTTACACGTTGTTTTTGGTTCCTAAGATCACCAAAAGGTGTGAAGGAAGAGCATACACAACGTGGAAATTCCACTAAAACAAATCATATGGAAAGTAATTTTAAACATGTTTTTGCATAAGAGGGAGTTTTTTTTTAACCAACTTTGAAAGTTTAATCTTTTTAAGAAGTGTAAACTAAGCATTTTTAGATGTGACAAAAGGTTTTAGGAGTGCTTTTGATCTCCAAGATCACCTAGAAGGTGCGAGGAGAGAGCATACACACTTTAAAAGCCTCATTCTAGCTAAGAAACTAAAACACTTAAGCTACATAGTTTAAACAACCAAAAAACAACCTGTAACCACTTGTTAGACCCTACAAACACCCAGAAAAATCCAAAGAAATGATCTTATAGCTTAGAGGAAAAATTCAAATTTTAACACAGACACATACGCATCTAGAATAATACATGCATGCACCCCCTCCAATGGATACACACCCCAACCAATGCGAATGAATGGTAGGAAGTAATGATAGTGGGATCCAACACCTACGTGGGCCTACCAGCAGTATGCGACTAGGGTTTCAAATGAGAGATACCCTCAACTCAATGGATATACATGTAAGAAAAATTTATAAAAATATATAGTGTGACATGACAAAAAACACCAACAAAATTGATGTTGCAAGGCACATGGATGGATGAGCCAACATGATAGATCTACATAGAGAGATGCCAATGGTTTCCGAGAGACATATACCTCTGGCTAGTCGGCCCTTTCTAAATGAGTTACCTTTGAAAATTACAATGGAGAACACAACCAAATGGATGCGTGGCCATCTCGACACCTATGCTAGGGTTTTGATGGAGATGCCCCCTCTAGGACACATGTGTACCCCTGAAAAACTTGAAAAAGTCCACAAAATTTGAAATTTTCAACAAGAAAATAGGTTAGTTGTTAGTCAAAGAATCCTATTTCTAGTTTAAACCCACAAAATATATATGAAAAAGGATGATTTGGCTCATTTAAGAAATGAAAACAAGTAAATAACAAGTTGTTTCTCCTAGAAAACATGAAAGTGGACTTAAAATTTGAAAAGGGCTCTAGAGGACAATGGTGAGTGTCCCACCGGGCGTGCCAAATGTGTTCAATGAAAAGTTGCAAAAGCCATGGACATGGGGTAAGAATCTCTAAAGAAACCCCAAAGGATTTTAACAAACTAGTCAATGGACCATCATTAGATAAGAAATAAACAAGGATTCATCACTTTGCATGCATTAAACTTGAAAGAAACAAGAAACCTAACATATTTAGTAATCCCTATTCTTGAAAGCTTTAACAAATGAACCTAGTAAGGATTCTAAGAAATCAGTTTGTGATTATGAGAATGGGAGCTCACCATTAATGGCTTCAAGGCCAATGGTTCTTCCCATTTACTCAATTCTTGTGTGTAGTGCAATGACAAAAGTAATAGCTCAATAAAAGAAATGAAATAAGCTCTAAACCTAAGAAAAATGCTATAGTTTATGTTAGGAAGAAGGAGAGTTCTTAGAAATGGTCTAGGGGTAGTGGGTTATTTATAGTTTTCCATTTGGGAAAGTGGGGAATTTTGGTGCATGTGGGACAAAAGGATAAGCCAAAAGGCACTTTAGAGAGTCAAAATAAGATTTGACTAGGTTTAGAAGAGGTTAATCATGGTTAGGACTAGTTAAACTAGGTTAGGCTAGTTAATCTTGTTTAGAGAGGAATTAGGGTTTCAAAAGGGTTTTGAGAGGTCTAATCAATCCAATGAAATGGATTGATAGTCTAGGAAGTTAGTAAAAGTGGTATAGAAGAGGATGAGAAGATGGTTTAGCTAATAAGGGACTATATTAACCCTATTAGTTGGTTTATAGGAGAAATACGACTAAAAAAGAATGTCATAAATGATGAGTTAGAGGATTCAAGTTGACGAGGTATCGTCAATTTGTAAGAAGGAGAATAGTTAGTGCAATATTAGGAAGTGATGAACGAGGGCATGAAAAAGAGAAAGTTCAATTTGTGTATTAGCAGCTCTGAGGAAGATCTGGAAGAAGATATGACTAAGATGAGAAAAGAGGAGGAACTCAACAAAGATAGTCCTGCTGACAACAGGGAAGTTTCCCCTAAAAGTTAAATGATCTTTTGGTCTTGGAATGTTGGCAGGATTTTTGTGAACTATCTCAGCCTGGTTTTTTTCGGCTATTTCATTTAGTGCCTCCTATGTTTTTATCATGGTCAGGCTTTTCATTGTAAGAGTTAAGCTTGTTTAACTCCTTATGGACCTTTCTGTCTCTTTTTGTTGGTTGTTTTCTACTCCTTTTTGTTGTTTCCTCCTTTGTAAGGCCCCTGGGAGCCAATCCCTATTTTTACCTTATCTAATAAAAAACATCAACAAGCATCAATTTTCACATTAACAACACTTTGGGCTCAACGCAAACCTTCTAGGTTGTGAGCGCACATGCGTAAGATGTGGGTACCTGGAGCAGTCATTAGCGCCCATGTCCGGGTGCTAGTGTCTTCAAGGTCATTATCCCATTCGCAACTCTTTCCTGTGTCAAAAATGCTTTGAGAAACATAAAAATAAAAACTTGCAAACAATTATCAAAAAACAACTTAATTAAACAAAATTTTCGAAAAAAAAATTCACACTTACTAGCTCAGTCGTCATCCATGATGCCACAATTGCTGCCACCATTCCAAATTGACTCAATTGTGGAGCTCTCACTTGTGGCATCTTCACACACCCAGATCTCAAAATCACACTCGTGCAATGATCAAATGAAATACCTATTCACCTTTTCCTATTACTATTTATAGTTACTCTCGGTTACCTACCTCACTATAGTCATTATTTACGCTCATTCTCCTAACTAATATACATCACATGATTTTCATCATATCTTGAGAATTATTATTCCAATTCTTATTCGCATTACACCGTTATCTTTAGAACTCCACCTACTATCATCTCATAAACATTCCAAAAATGCTACATTCACACTCGATATAGATTCAACTCAATATACACTCAATTTTACGACATCGTTATATTGCACTTTGATCACAATAATGTCAACACACATCTACTTTCGGATCAATGTTCATTCTCATCATCACTTTCCTTTTCGCCGAAAGGGGGCATATAATCGTGGTTATCCTATAATCCCCCTCACATAGTTACACAATTGTTTTTACATGTCTAACTCCTCATTATCAAAACTTTTTCGTACATCATGCAACATTTCACACAATTTCCTTAATTATCTAATATAGGGGAAACAAGTGTAAATATCTCCATGAGTAATCAATCAAACACATTCAAATCTCAAACACAAATTTTGTACTCACATCAATCAATTGACACAAGTATAACACACTTATCCCAGATGACCTAACATGGGAAGTTAACTCTAAATTTTATACCACTTCTAGATGACCTAACATGGAAGCCATATCATACATACCACGACACCCTTAGAGTGGGTGTAGTCACAAAATCATGCACTTTATACATTTTATTTATCCCAGACTCATACTACTATTTAGAAGGTTCTCAAGTAAAGAAAGTATTGATTAACCCCCATCATTTGTCCATCTCTTTTATTTTATTTCGTAATTTGCGACCTATTGCACCCATATGCCCAACCATTTCCTGACATCCCATGTTATTTTAGCCTTAGCTAGGGCACCCAAATTTAGTACTGGGGTGCCCATGGGCACCCTGGTCCCACCTGAGGGCACCCTAATCCTTCTAGCACTTTCCCACCACTTGTTGGGTCTCTTCTAGCTATTTTTTATCTTTATCTTTCTTTTGGTTGGCATTTTTGGGGTTAATTACAAAATTAGAGAGAGATAACCTTATAAACATAAAGTTATGAGACCATAATGAGGGACCTAGCATCATACACTACTATCACTCCATCTAGAGTTATATCCATCTATTGCATTTGCATCCACATAGCTCCATCAAGGCACAAGCTAGGACATCTTAATCAAACTTCATAGGGGGAGGGATTCTATTCTATTTCATGCACATACTCAATTAAATTTTCTACATTTAGTTGGTGATCGCTACTTCACAAAGTATGAATGACACAAAAACACCTAGGGCACGACATGCGCGCGCACACACACACACACACACACACACACACACACACACACACACACACACACACACACACACACACACACACACACACACACACACACACACACACACACACACACAGAACTACATTTGGGTCCGAAATGTAGTGCAACACTCAGTTAGTAAGCCTAATGTTGTGGAAGCCGAGGTCAATATGACCCATTCCTTTGCATATTTATTTATTTAGAGTTTTTATATTTCCATTTGGTCTTTTTGCAAGTTATTTCTTCCTCTTGAAATTATTTGGAGCATTCAACGCAATACAAAAAAATTAATGTGACAAGAAATTAGGGTTTCAGATTACCTTTCGACCCTATGAGCACCAATTCTAGACATTTCTTCTATACCATGGCACCCATATTCCTTATCGAGCACTCATGGGTGCCCAGGTCCTCTTCTAGGTACCCTAGTCCAGACATGTCATACAGATCTATCCTTTTCGGCACTCCTACACAATGTTTCTACTTTCTAATTTTATTTACATCACTGCAACACAGTCTGATAGTCATCGGTTATCAACTAATTTATTTCCTTTCCCTTCTTGCACATTAGGGATTTTAATTTTATTATTTTATTTATTCATCTCATTTACACGTTGTCTTAGTACACTTATTTGTTATGTTTATATGCCTTCCTAGCTTAGATTAACTATACTACATTAGTTTAGTCAATTTAGTTAATAATTTTGGTGAACCTAACTCAACCTACATACTCCTTGGCTCCTTATTCTTATTAGGGTTTCTTCATCATTATTATCTATATTCATGACTTTTTTATTCTCCATCCTGAATTGCGAGCTAAAATCATCAATATTTTACTCACTACTCCAATACCTGACAACACCCATTCTGATACAGTCTATAACACCTTTGCAGATGCATTCTCTCATAATATTACTTTCCCATATATTCCTCAGGCTGAGCTTGCTACTTTTGACAGTGAAGCACCATTGCATATCATCTGTCATATTCAAAGTGTAGGTGTAAAATGAACATTAATTGATAATGAGATATGAGTTCAACTTGTGTCCTATGTCATTCCTTGAATTTTTGGGTCTCTCCGCTCGTGACATTAGCCCATCTAGTATTTCATTGCATGCTTATGATGGTTTTTTCTGCCCATGTCTTGGTCACATTACATTTCCTATTACTGTTGGCCCAAAACTATCCACACTATCTTCTTTGTCATTGATTTCCGGTCTCTTATAACTATCTTCTCGGCAGACCATGGCTTTATGCCATGCAAGCCGTTGCATCTACTATACATCATTGTGTTAAATTCCTTCATGATGACATTGAACATACTATTCCCCATGATTGTGACCCATTCCAATACTGTGATTATGCTCCTAACACTAGTCTCCCTATTCCACATACTAATACTACCGATGATCCCCACCTATTAATAGATGAACTACCTCACTCACCGCCACTTGATAGTACCATTTGTGTGATAGACGCAGTTCCTTCTCTCGCCACCGCTACTACTACTATTATGATTCCTTATTAGGGGCATGTCCAGTCTATGGACATCGCTCTATCACATTCACCTTCACCTGCACCACCTACCTTAGCACGCCCACCATTCACTTGCACAATTTTCATGAATAACTCATATTGGGAACACATTCCATTTGATCCTACATGTGATGTCACTATTTGTTCCCATGATGGTTTAACTCATCTTGGTTTCAATTTTGAGGATCTTCATCCTTCCACTCATGACCCTCATATCTACTATGGATTTATCACCATTGTTGTTGCTTATGGTTTGTGAGTATTTCATCTTATGGTTTACTTATCACAAATACCCCATTCTTCTCCACTCACATTAGGGGAATCTTGGATTACTTATATTAGAGGCACATTAGATCCTAGTCATATAGATATTTCATTTCTTATGCCCTTCAGTCGTGTTTTTATTTGCAATAGTTTCTTGGCTATTCGTAGAATCTTACTCATTGGTATGCACATGGTTGTCCACCTCCTCTATTCACCGATAAAGAATATGTTATGGGTATGTACAACTTACGCCTAAACGGCTCATTACATGATCAACCAGACACTATTTCTTATCAGGTTACCAATGCTTATCCATATTACTTTGATCCCGATGATGATGATCTTATCGATGACTTTACATAATAACATATCTCACCATGCATACATTGGGGGGGCATAGTAGCTCACACATCCCCCCTCATTAAATTATCATCGTAAACATATCCCTTATTCTTACATTATCATTCTTACATGGTAATACATTACATTATTGGCATTTATGCATACACCATCATAACATTTACTCATTTCTAGCCTTTTCCTTCCTCAATCGCACAACTTACTCATTCATACTTTAGTATCACTACTCGATGACACACTCTTGTGCTTCGGTTCACACTTGACTATTGAGGGATTACTACTACACTGAACCCCACACACTACACTATAGACATTACACATTGCACTTCATCACACATCACACATTATACATTCTACATTTTTCATTTGCATTTTTACACCCCCTATATCATGTTAGTTGCATACATCATTTCCTATGTGTATTACATCCTACATCATCCTAGCCTACTACTACATTATTCATTTATCTACATATCATACATAATACACAAATTATTTTCACATTAAATATGAGTATAACATCACATTCCCTTCCATACTACATCATTATCCTATATGCATACATTACATGCCACTCTATACATTAAATTGTCTACACTCTACACATGTTACATTTCATTCTACACATATTGTCATTACATATTCAACTCATCACATGGTCATCTTTTAGTATTACATATACCACATTATCTTCTATGAGCTGCACTCACTACTAGATGATGCACTTTAGTTCCTTGGTCCATACTCAAATGTTGAGGGTTTACAAATAAAATGGACCCTACAATAATCACACATTTACTATTCCACCTTTCATCATGCGACATTACGAGTTTAGTGACATACAATTTAGGATAAATAATCACTTATTCCATCATTTTGTATTGTTATACACCTTACATTATATCACACTCTATACTATCCATTTCATAGTGACATATGCTTTAGGCTACATCGTCACCTATTCTATCATTTTCTAGTGATCTACACCTTAGGTTATATCACCATACCCGCCTTAGATTTTATAGTGATATACGCTTAGTGCTAAATAATCACTCAACATTTCATCTTATAGTGATATATGCTTAGGGCTAAATCATCACTCCACATTTCATCTCATCATGGTATTGTTAGTGCAAAATCACAGCACCCCTGAATGCTTGACACGAGATGGGTTGAGACTCTCAGTGTGATTACACAACATGGAGCATCTCTCAAAGTGTGGGACCTTGTGAGTTGAGAGAGCTCTCTAGATTAAGGTTGGTTCCTATTCCTCTGTTTAGGTGCATACAAATATATTGCAGAGGGTCTATTTTTAATCTACTCTATCTTTCCAAGGAGACAAGGTTAAAGAGATGTAAGGAAATAAACCTAAGCTAATGAGGTGATGCACCAAAGGAATGTTAGACACTCATTTTGTAATTTAACACAGACCATGAAATGTAATAAAAATGCACAGATGACCAAAATGCAATAAGAGATCAGGGAGACAACAACGAATACATGAGAGGGTCAAAAACATCCACAAACATATATATTATTTCTCAGGAGTCGATACAGTATATTGCAATGGCCACGAAGAAAAAACTTGTATTACAACCCAAAGGAGAGGTTAGAAAAGCTCCACAAATCCTTCTATGAACAAAATAAGAAGGGAGGGCATAAAATAGAAATGTCCAACCTTTTACAATGAGCCCTAACCCTTCCTTTATAGATTCAAAGCATTAAGGGAAGAAGGAGAGAGAGATGCGGTAAAAACTAGTTTGAAGCTCAACAACTCGGCCAACAATTCCTCCTATAAATCCTCCCCAAATCTATTGTGTTTGTATCAATTACTTGTTTGGCACCTCGAAGGAGGAAGAATGGCGATCAGATCAAATCCGATCTCGGTTGTTGGGGAAAATAGATCATGTATTCTTAGCACAAAGACATTTCTTCATTTTTTCCCCACCTAACCTCTCCAAAATTAAATTTTCATATCTCCATGGCATAGACGAGGCCGAGATCTTTCCAACAGTGCCATATTTGTCATATTTTGAGCACTGAGTCAAAAGATATGCCCATTTGAAATTTGAATTGGGTCCGTATCAGAAATGGCAGCAACCAGTTGTCAAAACGGGTCTTTGGAAATTGGACACGTGGAGGGTTGGCACATGTCTGGGGACTGCTTTTGGATTCTACTTTTGGAGTTGCACTAGGCTGACACGTGGCTTCTTCCACGGCTTGCTCAGTTTCCTCATGTTTTGGCCAAGTCCCTTTTTTGCTAGATAGGGTCATACATCTGACCAGGGGACACGTGGAGGCCTAACGCTTGTTTGGAAACCTTCCCCAAATTTTACTCTTGAATTAGCGTTGTGCTGACACTTAGCACCCTCTGCCAACATGTATCTGCTTTGACTATTCAACCTCGACCATGTCCCTTTTTTGAGACCCGAGACACGTGGAAGGTCCGTGCTCATTTGAAAACCCGCTCATGATTTTACCTTTAAAGGAGCGTCAGTTAACACGTGGAAGCCTCCGCAGACTCTTGGACTTTTCAACAATTGCTCTTACTTTTTTGGGCCTTGAAAATGTGAAAATTTGGTGCTCGTTTGGGGATTTCCTTTTGGGTCGTGCTTTGAAGATGTGCTAAGTAGACATGTGGTAGTTTCTACTAGCACCTTTATACTTAGTATTTTTAGGCCCGCCCGATCCATTCTTTTGACTTTTAACTATTGAATCTACCCCTCTTTGGGCCTGGGACATGTGGGGGTCTAGTGCTTGTTTGAGTCTTCCTTTTGGATTCAATCTTTGGAGGTGCGTTGTTTGGACACTTGGCAATGTTCGTTGTCTCCTCCATACTTAGTCATTTTTGGGGCTCGTTCTGAACCATTTGCAGATCTTGAAGACTTCAAACCTTCTCCATTCCTTATCCTTTGAGAATTGGTTTCTTTGAAACTGTCTTGTCCTTCCCCGACCCTGCTATTCCATTTTAGAGCCTTCCTGGTCTATTTGTTGTATTTAAAGCATGGGTTCATTTGATGGAGTTGTTTCTTGAATTTCTTCTTGCATGGGATCATTTGATCTTTCGCAGGCCCTGCCACTCTATTGTAGAGTCCCTCTGCTTTTTCGATTGTAGGATTTGAATGTGATTTCTCTGGTTTCTTCTATGTGGGGTCATGGCTGACCAATTTTATCTAGGGATCAAAATTTGGATAAAAATTTGATGACTTACAAGGGCATATTCTTGCTAGATGAAGGGATCAGTAGCCTTGAAGCATCCATTGAGCATGGAGTCAAGAATGATGGCCTGATACTGATCCTACCTCTGATCCATGAGCCCGACCATTTGCACTCTCAATTTTCATAAGAAATCTTGAAACAAGGCTTCTGAGAGTAGAAAATTGTTTTGACCCGGGGCTTTCATATGTCCCTGAATGAACAAGCTTTCAAAGACGGCTTTAGTTGCTCTGTATTTGTTTTATTTTGAAATTTGCAATTATTACAGGAAACTATGGGTCTTCTGCCATGAATACTGAAAAGGATAACACGTTCACTTGGAGGCATGTTGAACTGTGTAATGATGCAACCTAGAGCAACAAAGAACCTATGCCATAACACTTAGGGAAACAAAACTACACTACAACAAAACAACGTGCATACGCACTTAGGGAAATTAAAATCCTATGCTAATATTTACGGGGTGGAAACTTCCCAATCAATAGAAATGTTTGAGATGGATCCCATTCACTGGGATCTACAATTCTTCACCATCTAATTTAGCTACAGTTGGAAGGCATTGCTACTCTTGCACTTTGTGATCATGTAAGGGCCACTCCAGATGGCATCAAATTTGGAGTGTTTTCCTGGCTTTGCTCAATCTGCATCCCACTTTAGAACTAAGTCCCCTTCTTGAAAGGTCCTCATTCTTGCCTTCTTATCAAAACTCTTTTTTATCAATGCTTGATCCTTTTCCATGACTTGCATTACATGCTCTCTTGCCTCCCCTACCTCCATTAGCTTTACATACCTGATTGTCATAGGCTCAAACTCGGCTAGCTCCAACTATTTCATGAGCTCCAAAGTGGGAAACTCCAATGAGATGGGCAATATTTCCTTTTTTCCATATACAAGCTTGTATGGGGAGCTACCTTTGGATCTCTTTGATGTGATCCTATTAACCCATAGAGCTGATTTGAGCTTTATATGCCAAGTCCTCTGATTTTCATCAAGATTCCTTCTGATAATCCTTAGTAGGTTCTTATTTGTGGACTCTTCTTGGCCATTACCTGAGAGTAGTAATTTGATGAGGTGTTGAGATACACACCAGTCTTAACTTCCCATTCAGTGATCCTTGTACTAAGGAATGCCAATGCATTATATGATATAATAGTGGAAGGGACTCCAAACTAGATGGCTATTCCTTCATAAAAATCCAAGATGTTGCATTCATTTACTTCTTTTAGTGTCGCTTCTTTAGTCCACTTAGTGAAATAGTCTCATTGCAAAGTAAGTATCCATTTGTTCCCTTGGCTTGAATTTAGGTTAATCACCCCAATGAAGTCTAGACCCCATTGCATGAATGGCTAATCCACTAAAATGGGATGAAGGGGTAGGGCTGCTAGCTTCTCCTTTCCTATGAAGAATGCACATTTTTTAAACTTCTTGACCCATGAGTAGTATTCCCTGAAAACTGTAGGCCAATAATAACCAGCTTTCATGATCGTGAGAGATATTACTCGAGGGGAAAAGTGACCATCTGCTTCTCCATCATGGAATTCATGCAACACTCTCTCAATCTGGCCTGTCCCAATGCACCTCAATAGAACACTATTGATATCCTTCTTAAATAAGACACCATCAACAAGCACATATGGGATGGCTTGTAGTCTGAAGTATCTTCTCTTTGTTTTTTTCCATTCTAGAGGGCACAAAATTGTTTGAAGGTAATGCACCAAGACTTGGGTCCAACATGGAACAGTGCATCATTAGCTAGTTGTTCTTGATCATTTTGTAGAAATAGGATAGCCTCCTTTTCACCCACTGACTCAGCCTGTTGCTTGGAGGTGAGTTGTTCACACATCCCTTGCCTCTAACCAGTTTGGTCACCTTGATCTCAATGTCATATTCTATTACCCAGTGATCCAACCTGCCCTCTTCTCATTCAAATCCTTATTTAAAAGGAATTCCTTAACACTAGCATGAGATACTAGCAGTTGAATCTTGTTATTTGAGACCAAGTGTCTGAACTTATTTAAGCTCCTAATAACAACAAGGACCTATTTTTCAATGAAAGAGTATTTTACCTCGTAGTCCTCCAAGCTCTAATTGAAGAAATCTATGGGTTGCTCTGAACCTTCATTGTTGGGCTAGACCAAGATGGTTGAGATGGTGTCTAACCCTCCAAAAGCATATAACATGAAGTATTTTGAGAATTTTGGGTTAACAAGAGTTAGAGCTTGTGATATTATGAGCTTGATGGCCTCAAAACTCTCTTTCCCTTATGTTGTCCATTTAAATGCAAGACTCTTTTTTAACATCATTGTTAAAGGCTTCACAAGACTAGAAAAGTAAGGTATAAACCTGTGAACAATGTTTATTCTCCCAAGAAGCTTTGGAGAGACTTTTATGTTGTGGCAATGGAAGTGTCCAGGATGGCTTCAACCCTTTCAAGATCAATTGTCAATCCCTCTCTTGAGACAATGTGCCCCAACAATTTCCCTTCATGAGCCAGGAACACACACTTTTTTGGGTTTAATGACACCCCAAACCTTCTACATCTCTAGAAATACTGTCTAAGGTGAAAGAGATGGTTTGCAACATTCTTTGAAAAGACAAAGTGATATCATCTAGGTACACCAGGACTATGTTGTTGATTAATCCTTTGAATGCCATATCCATAGCTCGTTGAAATGTTGCTCCAACATTTGATAGTCCAAATGGCATTTTCTTATAAGCATATGTACCCCATTTGGTGGTGAAGGCTGTCTTGAATTAATCTTCTTCTTTCAACATTATCTAGTTATAGCCTGAATACCCATCTAACAATGAAAACCTCTCAAAACCAGCTACAACTTATAAGATCTATTCCATTGATGGAAGTGGGTAGTGATCCTTAAGCGATACTCTGTTAAGATCACAAAAGTCCACACACAGCCTGATTTCTCCATTTTTATTTCTCACAGGTACCAAGTTAGCAACCCATCTCGAATGCTTGATAGGAAAGATGATATTGGCCTCAATTAGCTTGTTCAATTCTTTTCTCATGAGAAGCTCGATGTGGGAATTTATGGGCCTTTGCTTTTGTCTGAAAGGCTTAGCTCCTGGGTCCAACTCGATGGTGTGTTGCACCAGCTTTTGGTTGAAACCTCTTAAATCTTTATAAGTCTAGGAAAAGACATCTGGGAACTCTTGATAGAGTTGAACAAATTCAGATTTTTCTTGTTGAGTGCTTACCCTGCCAATCTGCAATGTTTTGCCTTCTTCTATAAAAATAGGTTTTGAATCTTCACCCTTTACCTGAATATTTGCCTTCTCTTTATAGAATTGGTCATTTGGGTTGAAGATTGATTCCAAAGTGACAAGACCCTTTGGTAGTTTGTTGGTTCTCAGTTGCACCACTTGATCACCATATTGTTGCTCTAATCTGTCTTGATTCCTAGAGGAGAACTCAACTTCCTCTTGTAGAAAGTTGAAAATTTGTTGATCACTTTCAAAGACTTGCCAACTTATGTTGTTTTCTGGGATAGCTGGCCTTACAACCAACTTGATATGGGGTTGATGCTTATCACTCTTGATATTCTCCACAACATCAAATGCTGCCCCAATTGTTGCTAATCTATTTGTTGCTTCATTCTTCTTCCTTGGGATGGAGTTAATGTTGAATGCCTCAAAATATTCAATGAGGTCCCATACCCGGTTCTTGTAACTCTTTAACAAGTCATTCTTGGTAGCATTTTTCCTCGGACCTGATTAGCAACTAGTTCACTGTCACCAAACACTTGCAAGTTCTTGATTCCTTGTTTCCTTGCCCAATGCAGTCCATGGACCAAAGCCTCATACTCTGTTGTATTGTTTGAACAAGAAAATTGGAAATGGAAAGTTGAGTAGTATTTCATACCTTAGGGGGAAAAAGCATAGCTCCTCCTCTAGCTCCTTGCCTACTTCTTGAGCCATCAAAGAATAACTGTCATACCTCATTATCATCTTTGTGGTCTGGCTTAATGATGTCAAGAAGAGGCTGATTTTCTTCATGCAAATAGTAGACTCCTAACTCAGATTCCTCCATCTCTTTATAGGGGTCAAAAGCATGTCTCTTGTTCACCCATTTGTCGAGAGTCAAGTTTGGGATACACCCCACCTTGGTATCTGTCTCACAAGTTCTTGGGAGGTCCTCCAAATCAAAGGCTAAACAATTTGCATTGATTGGGTTGGGTACATAAGACTCAATATGGTAATCTACAATGGGTTCAGATCTGATTGTGGCCTTAGCTCCATACCTTGTTCTAAAAGCATGTACGACCAATCAACAGACAAATATCCTCCAATATTAGCAGTGAAGTCTCTTGACAAACACAATGCAAAATGGGGTGGTAATTCTATGACTAATATGTTTTGTAATATAGTTGTTGGTGAGAAAATTTTTCAAGTGGACAAGCTTGTGGATTTCTTGCCAACACTTTGGGAATCTAAGTCCCTCTACTTAACCGGCGCAGTTTTTGTATGTGCATGTGTGAGAAAATGTGGATTTATGTGGTGGTCTTTCGATTGGAGATCAACGGGGCACTCCATTGACCTCAGAGCAAAAGCAATCTCTTGCTAGGGAAGACTTTTCGAAAGTGGGAAAGGGAGTGAGAATTAAGGTAGGAGAACTAATGTTGTAGGTAGAAAATCATATTCCTGCACACACACTAGTTAGAAACTTCATCACATGCACTAAATTTAGAGGAAACAACCTTGCAAATGGCAACAAGACCAAATAGAATTTGATGAACACAAAGTATCATGAAATCCCTTAGTCAAAGAAAGATAGAAACTCCTTCTTCTTGTATTGATGCTTAAACAAAAGTTGTACATAGTGGAGAAATGGAGGAAATTGAGAAGGGGGAAATGGAAGAAAATGGCTATCTCCTTTGTTCTCTCAAAGTACAATATACTCTTGAGTTTACAAGATCAATCACCAACCCTTTGAAATGGGAATGGCTTTACAATTTATAGAGTAGACTTGACTCCTCATCTTCCTCATGACCTTTCGAATACCTTAATATGACTTAAGACTATTCATATTCCACTTTAAATATTTAAGTCCCTTTTATAATAGCAAGGCGACTTAATTTACATTATATTTCTAAAGTCACTTAAGTCATATTAAAAAGTGCAACCCTCAACGTAAAAATATAACAGTGAAGAGAGAGAGTGTCGTATGAGGAGCGAAGAGAGAGAGAAAGAAGAGGAAGAAGAAGAAGAAGAATTATGCCAAAGGATGAGTTACTGTAGTGGACTTGGCTCCATTCTCTGATTGTTCTCCACTTCGTGATCCTGAGAAGGCTTCTAACCCATCCACTTTGGCTTCATATCTCCCTTAGGTAAAATCAACTTACTATTTTTAGTAAGTGTGAGAAATCAAGTCCCCGATCTTTAACTGGATGTTGCGGCTTAGTTTTCCTCTTTCTCCCTACGTTCCTCATTCTTTCTAGATCAACTTTCTATTTATAGCAGATGCTCGTGGGTCCACTTACTATTTTTACTAAGTGTAAAAAAAAATGTCCGTTTGCAGTGAATTCTCAGTTGTAGTGCACCTCCAATGTCTTCGTCTCCTTCGCAGGTTCTTATATTGATGACTTTCCTAAAATAGTAGTTCCTATGTAGTAGACCTGCTATTTTTAGAAAGTTGGCTTCTGGGAGTCAGATTGACGTGGAACGAAGTTTTTGATATGGGTTTTTGCCCAATATCACCCCTCTAAAATTTCAAACCTGGTAGTTCTTCCGGATGTGGAAACCATTAATGGACCTCAAAATTACAGGTCTAGTTTTCTCCTCCATTGGCAAAGAAAATTATATATTTGATATGGGATTTTTTTTATGCTTCACTTGTAATTCTACTTCGTTTCGCCCAATGGTTTGACAGAAATTGGATTTTTCTTCGTTGAGCTAGAAGTGGGATTTCTTCACTATGGATGCTCTGTTGCATGAGAGGAGGGTTTGAAGGTGTCTTCTTGATGGCCTTGGGTAGAGGAATGAATAGAAAAATATATCTTGTTGTTTCACATATTCATTTGGGATATTTCCTCAACTTCTCATTTCATGGTTATGGAGTTTTGTCCTTTTTCTCCTTCTATGTTCTTTGTTTCTCCTTCTTAGCTTGATGAGAATTCCTTCGAGACCTACACATCACTATGTGAAAGGTTCTTTAGTGTTTGGGGAGTTTATGTGGCCATGGTGGATCTGGTTTGGAGTAATAATGGTGGATCGGGTGTCTGGACAATCATGCATGGAGCCATGGCAATGTATGAAGTTGTGAAGGAGAAATGAGGGGGAAGAAACAACTAAGTGCCGATTTGAATATTCAAAAATTGCAGATGGAGGGGCTGGGTGAAATTTTATGTCCCTGATATCCCTAACCTTAGGGATGTGAGGGACATCAATTTCCATGGTGGTCAAGGTGATGACATGTGTCCTCAATCCGATGGCACAGGATTTGCTTGAAAAAATACACCTGGGAGCTGAAATTTGGTCACGTGGGTGTCCAAATGACTCCCCATAGCAGATGGGCACATTTTTAAAGGTATTATTTCCCCCACCTTAGGTGCATAAGGGACATAAAATTCCATTGTGGTCCTAGAGTTGACACGTGGTGGCCGATCCAACGACAGGGAATGAATGCTCCAAATAAGCACCTAAGGGTTGAACTACGGTCACGTGAGTGTCCAGAAGACCCCCAATGGGGTATGGGCACATTTTTCAAGTATGATGTCCCCCACCTCAGGTGCATAAGTGACATAAAATTCCACGGTGGTCTTGGAGTTGACACGTGGCGCCCGATCCAACGATAGGGAATGAATGCTCTAAATAAGCACCTTGGGGTTGAACTGTCAAGTCGAGAGGTCATATGAGGGTCCTAGAGGTCACTTGCGGGATGTGTAAATTTTTAAAGGTCTGATGTACCTAACCTCAGGGACGTTGGGGACATGAAATCCCACCAGCTCCTAGTGTTGACACGTGTCCTCTCGAAAAAATGACTAAGTCCTGAACTGCCTTTGAGAGGGTAACTTGGAATGAAGATAACTTGAGCTCCCAGTGGAATTTCTTGGTGAAATTTTATATGATCATGACTAGAAATGGAATTTTGAATCCAATTGTGGTGGTATAATGTCTTGATTCGACCATATGATCCCTAAAAAATTGGATTTTGTGTATAGGACTCCACTTGTGCCTGAGAAAATTACCTACAAATCATCAAAGACACAAGGTGTTGTGAAAAATATTATTTCACCATCATGTAGGTATTAGAATCCTCTTTCCAAAGATGTTTTTTTTTACTTCTAACTCCATTCAGAGCTCTCAAAATCTTCTTCTGAATCCTAGCAATTGTTTTAGGCTTGTGTATTCCTAGCCTTATGAACCCTATTTTTACTCGATCGCTCTAAGTCTTGCAGAACTTCCCAGGCACCTTCCAAAATAATTTCCATGATGTTATAAGGTCTTAAATTCACCTCCATGTTGAATTTTACCCTTCCATTCCACTCTAGGGTTGATCCAGTCTTGGGAAGGCCAACAATAGCCCTTCCCAATATTGCCAGAAGATAGTATCTTTTCAGAACTCCCTAAAATCACCTAGGGGAATGAATATACTTACCTAAATCACCTAGGGGGATGAGATTACATTATTTAGGAGGTCATTTAGACTAATTGGATAGACTTGGGGTGTCTTGGAATGATGGGACTTGAAAAAATTAACATTGGGGTATCATTGTCGTGCTTGGAAATTGTCAATTTCCCTATTGCACATTTACACGACAACAAATCACATTGGGGTAGGCATGTAGTGTGAGGCTCAAATCTTTGATGACTCCAATAGTTTTCATTGTTGTCCCATCCAATTGCACTACCCCTCTGGATATGACTTCGTATTGGAGACCCAGTTGATCAGCTATTTGTTTTGGCATTACAGAACTACTTGCCCCGAATCAATCATGCAATTATGTACCAATTTGTCCCCAATGATTAATGAAACATAGAATGGAGGAGGCCTCAGGTTTTTACCTTGTTGTCCTCCATGGTTTCCCTTAGGTGAGCTGCATTGGTAAGCACTTTCTCTTACTGGATAGGGGCCTATTTGAGCTTGACCAATTAGCCATAAAGTCTGCAACAAATCTCTCTTTGTCCTGGAATGGCCAGTGACTCCCACATTGAAATGTTCACATTTGTCTTCTTCATTTGTTCAATGATATTAAATGAGCTATCCTTTTGTTGCCCCTTCCTAGTACATTTTTCTCTTGCACATGGGTTGTCACAACCAGTGCCTGAGTGGATTTGGTAGGTGGCTTGGACTGACTTTGCATATTGGGAGTTACATTTTGAGTGCCAATACCTTATGGAGTAATAGAGGGTTGAGGATTACTTGAGTTTGATAATCGTCCCTCTCCAATATTTCTTTTCTTGGACCATGTATTGGTAGCTACACTTTGAGAAGGGGCTTGATTCATTCCATAGAAGTCTTCAGCTTGCCAATTGACAAGCATAGTTTCACTGGAGGTTCCTCTTGTTGAGCTCCTTGCTAGTGATTTTCTTCTTGACTAGACTCTTGTGACACACCATTAATTTTTACCATCAAGGCCTGGTTTAGTGCACCATTGAAGCACATTGATAGGTTATGTTGCTGATTGCATGGAAAACACCAATCATATTCTTGGGCCATATTGTTTTATGCTAGGACCAAGGCCCTTGATGTTGAAGTTGTGTTTAGATCATATGACCGTAGAAAGGCCTAACAGCTTGAGGTTGTCCTTGGCTTTGGTTTTGATTTACAGCCTGAGTTGGTTACCTATTTTGCTGATATGGGGGTCTAGCCTGATATTGAGCTTGAGGCTGATATGGCCTAGAACTCTGATCTTGCTACCTCTTGATAGTTACTAACTCATTCCCTAGGTTCTACAACTATTTCATAACCTCTTAAATCTCTTTTGAGGTACTAGAGGATGAGGTGGAGGCTTCAGCTAAACTCGATTCCTAGGAGTAGGTATAGGAGCTAGTGTGGGTGTCTGGCTAGTGCTTGGGTCTCCTAATCTGGGTATAGAGGCATGGGTAGCCTAGGAACAAGTTTTCCATCTTGATTAAACAATTTTTATCTTTTATGGAAATGTTATAGGCTGCAGGTAAGGTTGTGCCTCCCATTGATTGAATCATTAAAGCAATATCAGAATTTAGAGCTCTAAGAAAGTATAAGAAGGCACCTTCATCTATGGGCTTTATTACCCACTGGAATCCTATCCCATGTCCTTTGAAATCTATCAACTTCTTGTTAGGATCCCTCTTGATTGTTGTTATTTGCTCTAACAAGGACAAGTTATCTCCTTTTCTCCAAACTGGTCATGAAGAACTGCATAGATGGTCCCAAGTTTGAATAGAGCCTGTTGTTAGACTCTTGAACCATTGTGAAGCTTTACCCTTGAGTGAATAGGCTAACAACTTGACTGTAATGTCCATCTCAGTGATTTCATGGATTACACAGACATTTGTAATGTCTTGAACATGGTCACTAGGAGAAGTCTGGTTCTCTCCAGTGAAATATGAGATGCTCTTTAATGTTACCATTGGGACTAGATTTTGTGCATTAAGGGCGAGTGGGTTCTTTGCAAAGTGAAATTGACATAAGGATTTGGCTGTGCCATCTCGATTTTCCTAAGAACCCTTGATTGAAAGCATGGCCTACTAGGAGGATGTGTTGACAAGGTTCTATTTGGTGGAGATGGAGACCTCTCGGCTCTTCTCCCCCTTCTCCTTTCGTTTGGAGACAAGTGCAAATAGACAAACTGTCCCTCTTCCTTGGTTCTTGACCTTGTTTGTATTCTTCTCATGAACTTGGAAAGCTTGGACTGCTGAAACCAGTTGATTTTGTCCCTTTTGGAGTTGCCAGATGTGAAGTTTCAAAGCTTCTTAAAAGCTAGAACTTACAAGTGCACATTGATCTTGCTACTATAAAAAATGAAGACTTCGTGTCCCACCGGGCGTGCTAAAACTGTTAGTGTAGAATCACAACACCCCTAAATGCCCGACACTAGATGGGTTGATCCTCTTAGTGTGATTGCACAACATGGAGCATCTCTCAAAGTGTGGGACCTTGCGAGTTGAGAGAGCTCTTCGGATTAAGGCCGGTTCCTATTCCTCTGTTCAGGTGCATACAAATATATTGCAGAGGGTCTATTTTTAATCTACTCTATCTTTCCAAGGAGACATGGTTAAAGAGATGCAAGGAAATAAACCTAAGCTAATGAGGTGATGCACCAAAGGAATGTTAGACACTCATTTCACAATTTAACACAGACCACAAAATGTAATACAAAAACTATGCACATATGACCAAAATGTAATAAGAGATCGGGGAGACAACAACGAATACATGAGAGGGTCAAATAATCATCAATAGGCATATATATTATTGCTCATGAATCGCTACAAAGATATTGTAGTGGCCAAGAAGCAAAACTTGCATTACAACCTAAAGGAGAGGTTAGAAAATCTCCACAAATCCTTCGTGAACAAAAGAAGAAGGGAGGGCACAAAACAAAAATATCCAACCTTTTACAATGAGCCCCAACCCTTCCTTTATAGATTCGGCACAGAGGGAAGAAGGAGAGAGAGAGGCAAGAAAAACTAGTTCAAATCTCAACCATTGGCCATCAATGCCTCCTATAAATCTACCCCAAATATGTTGTGTCTACATCAATTACTTGTTCGACACCTCGAAGGAGGAGGAACGCAGATCAAATCAAATCCGATCTGGTTGTTGGGGCAAATAGATCCTGTATTAATGGCATGAAGATGTTTCTTCATTTTTCCCCACCTAACCTCTCCAAAATTAAATTTTCAGATCTCCATGGTGTAGATGAGGCCGAGATCTTTCCAACGGTGCCAGATTTGTCAGATTTTGAGCACTAAGTCAAAAGATATGCCCATTTGAAATTTGAATTGGGTCCGTATACAGAAATGGCGACAACCAGTTGTCAAAATGGGTCTTTGGAAATTGGACACGTGGAGGGCTGGTGCATGTTTGGGACTGCTTTTGGATTCTTCTTTTGGAGTTGTGTCGAGCTGACATGTGGCTTCTTCTACGGCTTTCTCAGTTTCCTCATGTTTTAGCCAAGTCCCTTTTTGCTCGGTGGGGTCATACATCTGACCGGAGACATGTGGAGGCCTAGCACTTGTTTGGAAACCTTCCCAAAATTTTACTCTTGAATTAACATTGTGCTGACACTTGGCACCCTCCGCCAGCCTTGTCTCTACTTTGACTATTCAACCTTGACCCTGTCCCTTTTTGGTACCTGGGACATGTGGAAGGTCCACGCTCATTTGAAAACCCGCTCAGGATATTACCTTTGAAGGAGTGTCGAGTTCACATTTGGAAGTCTCCACAGACTCTTAGACTTTTCAACGACCGTTATTACTTTTTTGGGCCTTGAATACATGGCAAGTGTGGTGGCACTCATTTGGGAATCACATTTTGGGTCGTGCTTTGAAGAAGCGCCGAGCAGACGTGTGGCGCTTTCGCTAGAACTTTTATACTTAGTATTTTTTAGGCCTACCCGGTCTGCATTCTTTTGACTTTTAACCGTTGAATCTACCTCTTATGGCTTGGGACATGTGGGGGTCTAGCTTTTGTTTGATTCTACCATTTTGGATTCAATCTTTGGAGGTGCGCCATTTGGACACTTGGCAAGCATCCATTGTCTCCTCCATACTTAGTCATTTTTGGGGCTCATTCTGAACCATTTGCAGAGCCTAAAGACTTTGAACCTTCGTCATTCCTTCTCCTTTGAGCCTCTGGTTTCTTTGACACTGTCTTCTCCTTCCCCGACCTTGCTATTCCATTTTAGAGCCCGCGTGGTCTGTTTGCTAGATTTGAAGCATGGGTTCATTCAATGAGTCATTTCTTGAATTTCTTCTTGCACGGGGTCATTTGATCTTTTGCAAGCCCTGCCACTCCATTATAGAGTCCCTTTGTTTCTGATTGTAGGATTTGAACATGATTTCTCTAGTTTCTTTTGTGCGGGGTTGTGGCTGACCAATTTTATCTAAGGGAAAAATTAGGATAACAAGTATACACTTAGGATATAAGGGCCACACACATATATTCTCCATGTTGCATATCATCACCACTATGCATGTACGCATTTCATCATAGCATGACACGATACACACTACTCAACCATTTCCCAATGACACACTCTTGTTTATGGTTAATTTTTTACTGCTAAGGGGGAAAACAAAATGAACCTCATTGCATACATTTCCATCCACTCGGGGGGCACAGTACTCCTATCACTTCATCTTGCATATCATTCGATGCATCTACAACATGTTCGCATACTATGGTTGCTTTTACTCTTGCTTACTTTTGTTGTTCATGATCACTTTATCACACATGCTAGTTAGATTACTTGTATGGCATTTATCTATACTATCCACCCATGCATGTTCATGCCTTATTCTAGTTGTGATCGCAGATACAAGTCTCTAACATGCGGCATTGATGCTCACCTTCTACCCTTCCTACACCAATACCACTTGGGGAATCTACACATTTGTCTCTTCTAGGTGTTATTGTTTCATTTTGTACTTAGCACTTTACATTACTTGCTTATACACACTTTTGACATACTATCTATATTTCAATGTGCTAACGGGTGCTTCATGTGCATCATTTGTTATGCATGGATATTGGTTTCCATACTTGTTTGTTACATTGTCTACCATTATATGTTATTGTTTGTTATTGTTTGTGGGCCTTGCCCTATGTTTGGTGTGCACACTTGTCTATTGTTTTTGGCCATGATGGCCTTGTGTGTCTTACGACATCATGAGTGATGTCCCATGTTTGCAACCCACTTTGTGCGGCATACTTGTCTTCTTGCGTGTTTACATTACATTGCTTGGTAGATTTTACACTTTTACATAAGCTTATACATTGTTTTCTTCATGCATGCATGTTTTCACTTGTCTTTGGCTATCCTTCTTGTTTGTGTGTGCCTTGGTTTTTACCAAGAAATTTTCAGCGTACATGCGGTTGGCCCTCTTTTGGGGCCGTATGTCTCCTATCAGTGACGTTGCATGTGCCCCCAAAGAGGGGGCATCATTTGGGGGTTTCTACATACTAACACAGAGATTATACATTGTTTTGGTTTAGTTATATTCAATGATTGGGTTCGAGACAGGTCTACGAAACATATGCACAATGAATTTTACAGGACATGGTGTCCTTAGCATTTCTGGGAAGTAGTTACAGGCTTGGAGGTTACAATGGGTGTGCATTCCTACACTACTTTGTCTAGTGACATCGGATGGCCCAAAAAACCAAGATAGTTTAGAGATCTCTACAAACATTTAGGAAAGTAATTAGATCGTGGAGGACACAGAGCATTTCCTCCCTACACTTCTTCGGCCTATGGTGTGAGATCGCCCAAAAAACTCACAATACATGATATCCTTCTACACTCTTTCTTGACATGGATCAAGTGCACATGTTCCATTTACATTTTCCATATTTGTGTACTTTACATTTACACACACATGTGTCTTTTCTCATAGCGTTTTTACACTTACATACATACATGTTTGACTAATTTGTGGTTTTCTCCTTATAGGTCCAGCCGTATGAGAAACAAACAGTCAAATGAGAGAAAAAACAACAACAACATTATGCGGTAGCACACTATAGCACACACATCACACTTTTATGTAGGTACACTACACTATGTGGCAACTACACACACGTGTTTCACCCTAGGTTCACTCTCATCACTTTTTCTTTGCACATTTTTCATCTATAGTTTCCACGCTCCTCCATCTTTTTATCATTCCACGCTTTTGTCTAGTCCTTCGACACACTTCTACTACACTCTTCATGGACATCAGGTACACATCTCTATCTACTTTATGTTACCGAGCTTTCTACTCACCAACATAAATTGGGGAAAAATGTAGTCATAAAATCATGCACTTTAGACATTTTATTTATCTCGGTCTCATACTACTATTTAGAAGGTTCTTGAGTAAAGAAAGTACTAATTAACCCCCATCCTTTGGCCATCTTATTTATTTTATTTTGTAATTTACGACCTATTGCACCCATATGCCCAGCCATTTCTGGACATCCCACATTATTTTAGCCTTGGCTAGGGTGCCAAAATTTAGTCTTGGAGCACTCATGGGCGCCTTGATCCTTCTAGAACTTTCTGCCACTTTTTGGGCCTCTTCTAGCCATTTTTTTGTCTTTATATTTCTTGTGGTTGGCCTTTTTGGGGTTAATTATGAAATTAGAGCAAGAGAACCCTATAAATATAAAGTTATGAGACCATAATGAGGGACCTAGAATCATACACTACTATCACTCCATCTAGAGTTGCATCCATCTATTGCATTGGCATCCACATAGCTCCATCATCAAGGCACAAGCTAGGACATCTGCATCACACTTCATAGGGGAGGGATTTTATTCTATTTCATGCACACATTCTATTACATTTTATACATTTAGTTATTGCTCACTACTTCACAAAGTGCGGCCTACACAAGAGCTCCTAGGGCACAACATGCGCACATGCACGCACGCGCAGCGCACGCACACACACACACACACACACACACACCAGAACTACATCTAGGTCTGAAATGTAGTGTAAAATTTAGTTAGTAAGCCCATTGTTGTGGCAGCCAAGGTTGTTTTGACCCATTCCTCTCTGCATATTTATTTTTAGGGTTTTGATACTTCCTTTTGGTCTTTTGCAAGTTATTTCTTCCTCTTGGAATATTTGGAGCATTCAACACAATATAGAAAAATTAATGTGACATGCGAGTTAGGGTTTTAGATCACCTTCGACCTTGTGAGCACCAATTCAGGACATTTCTTCAAGACCGTGCCACCCAAATTCCTTACCAAAGCACCTATGGGCACTTTGTAGTCCTCTTCCAGGTGCCACAACTCGACACATCATCCAGATCTATCCTTTTTAGCACTCTTGCACGGTCGTTCTTACTTTCGATTTTCCGTACATTATCATGCGACACATTTCGGACAGTCATAAATTATTGAGTTGTTTCCTTTCCTTCTTGTACATTAGGGCTATTAATTTCATTAGTTTATTTATTTATCTCATTTACATGTTGTCTTATTACACTTACTTTTTCTGTTTATATGTCCTCCTAGATTATATTGACTATATTTTACTACATTAGTTTAGTCAAGTTTAGTTAATCGTGGGGGTAATGAGACATCATTTCCTTTCCAATGCTTTGCTCTATATGGTTTATTCAAATTTTATTGAAAAGTATCGAAATGAACAGATTTGGTATTTTTTCCGTCGGTAGTAGCTAGACCTTTTGGGGATGTCGTTAAAGTTGGAGGGTAAAAGTAGACCTCTCTCCCTACACTCTTCTTATGGTGGCACGAAACCAAAATCCTAAGTTTTTCATATACACAAAATTAGGTTGGGAACTTATCACTTCCTTCCCCCATCAAAATCTCCATCAGTGACGATATCGAAATATCCAATCACTCAAAATTGAAATCATCAATCTCAGTTAGTGCTCTTAATGGTTCACCATCTCTCTTTACACCACATGGATTGACATGTTGATCCATGGTTCACCACACTATATGTTCTTATTTTATGCATACGTCTACAACATTTACACATATTTCGTAATTCTTCAAACTCTTCTAAGGTATGTTCCTTACTTCCTTTACACTACTTGAATTTAATTCAAATAGTATAAAGGGGGAAAATGTAGATACAAAATCACACACTTACTACTATACTACTACTTGCCAAGTATGTTGTTTTAAATATGGATCTTGTGTAAGAAAATTAATCACTAATGTCAAACTTCGAATTAGTATTCTTGTCTTGAGTGTCTTTATGGTTTTTATCTTTCACCCATCTCTATTTTGCACCCATTTTTGGTCAGGTCATAGGGATTTCTATCTCTCAATCTTCGCACATATGTCATCATTTTCTCTAGTCATTAGTGCCCAAGACTAGACATTAGCGGTTAGGCGCTCCTGTCCATCTCGTGCGCCTGTGTCCTCTTTATTTTTTATCTTATTTTTAACATTTGAGGTTGGTATTTTTGGTTTTCCCACTCATATACCGTTGTAATAGTCATCATGTTGGATCATTAGTGTCAAAATTCAAGCAATAGATCCCTAAATAAACACAACATATATACCATTATAATCACGTGATTTTTTTATCAAGGGCTATCTATCTACATATCTCAAGGGACTACATTTGGGCACATTTTCTTGCATACACAAAGTGCATAGGAAGTCTAAGTTCATTTTCCCATCCCACACATTTGTATTTTATCTAGCTACTTCCCACTATCTTGATGTCATAAGTGCGAGGGCAACCAAGGAGTACTATTGCACCTATAATCACATAGAACTACATTGCGTATGATATGCGGTGTAGCGCTCAGTCATAATTTCACTAGTTGTGGTGAGGATAGTTTAACCCCTCATTTTATATCTTCATTTCTTTAGGATGTTATGTCTTTTTAGGGTTTTGGGAGGATATTTGTGTTGTAGATATATAGGTACTTCTTGGTCAAAGTGTGACTTCCGTGTAATAAGTGGTCAAAAATGTGAAACCCTAGCGATAGTGTCGAAAGAAAATCTCAATATTTTTCACATTCTACGACTCCCACTGAAGTCTAGGGCACTGTAGGTGCCCCTACCCCTATCCACGCACCCATGTCTAGAAGTTTCCTCTTAATTTTTCTACGTGAGATTACAATGGTCTATGTTTCTATTCTATCATGTTCTCCAACCCAAGCACACTTCGAGATAAGATAAATCAATGTAAGTGCCCTATCTCTTGTATTTTCTTTCATAAATAAAACAAATAAATTGCCTAACATATGTATTTTATTGTATATCAATTATAGAGTCATTGCTTTGGATTTAATAAAATAAATCTAGATTTTATTGAATCACTCACCTTACACACTTCGTTTGGGTCTCTTTTATCTTTGGGAATCTTTTTCACTTATGGGTCAAACTTCCGGTTGTCAATTACGAAATTCTAACAAGGGAATAATATAAATACATAGTTATGTGTTCAAAATAAAGGACCAAGCACTAAACATTACTATATTAACCTAAGTTTACATCCAAACAACACCTAAAGCACTCTAAAGCATTCATCTAGCATCCATTATAGGACAATGGCTGCAACAACTTTTCATACACAACATAGGAAGGGGAAGTTCATTTTTCCATCCACACATTCTACTACATCACTACATTTAGCTACAAAGATGCTATGAAGTACAACTTGCACAAGGAATCTAGGGCACAAATTCTACACACACTCACCAGAACTACATGGAGTCTAAGATGTATTAAAATTCTCGATTACAAGTTCACTCTCAAGGTGACCATCAGGGTCATTCAAATCCCCATTGTACATATTTATTTTTTTGGATTTGGTGTAATTTTTGTGGGATTTTGCGGGTGATATCTATTTTACAAAGGTACCCTCAGCGATCAAAGGATGAAACATGAGAGATCAATAGGGAATATTTTTGATACATGTGTGACATAGTAAAGATAAGATTCGACCATTTTTCGTTGTCACATGCACCTAAAAGAGGTATTCAATGCCCAAGTGCCCCTGTCTTGTCATGGGCACCAATGTCTAGCCTTATTCCTGCAATCTAAAATTACAGACATCATTTACAACACTTGTACCCAATCTATTCATCACTCTTCCTTGTTTAGATCATTTCCAGTTACAAGTAAATCAACTAAGTCCTTTATCCTTATTTTTTGATTAGGGTTTTTAATATTACTTACTAATTTTCTTGCATCATATTGTACTTAGTAGTTGCATATCATAATTTACATCGATCTTGTACAATATTTAGATATAATTCAAATTAAATTAAATCATTAAGTGAACTGATTCATGATCATACGCTTGGATCCTTATTTTTAATCTTTCATGGCTCCTAAAAATACTCTAATATACTTGCATGCCTTACTTCAAATGCACCCACCTTTGTTAAACCAGATTTCTCACTCTCATATCATATTAGTGAAATAACAACAAGAAAACAAACAACTCAAATATGAGAGGGTTTAAGGTGCCTTTATATGGGATGATGATGAATATGAGCACAAAAGAGAGATCCTCCTCACAACGAGCTAGATGACCTGCACAATAAAGAGAAATAAATAGAAAAAGGATTAGTAAATAGGATGGTGGGTTTCTGAAAATTCGATCCCGAGAAGTGAAAACTTCCAAGGATGGATGTCAACCCACTTTTAGATAAAGAAAATTAATGATGGATTTGATATGATGCAACAAAATTTGAGATAAAACAAAAAGCTGAAATGTAATAGATAAAGTAAGATGATGCTCTAATCTAAGTAAATGTAAAATGAATAAAACTGGGTAGATCGACAACAACCCGAGATGCAGAGTACAATGGAGGGAAACCGGGACAATTTAATAAAAAAATGTAGAAAAAAAGACTTGAAAGGCATCCTGAAGTCTAACTGAACCGATATGAACTGGGGATGATGTTGAGTGTGGGAGAAGACTAGATCTAATGAGAAAATAAAAATGCAAAAAAATTAATGAAAGATGAGAATTCTGGATTGGGTCGATGATGACTAGATTTGATTGACGATTTATGACTGGATTTGATGAAGTTGGGATCTGAAGCTACAAATGTGTAGAATGGAAAGATTGGAGGATGTTGAGGGACTGGGAGATCAGAAGGTGTATGAATGGTATAATGAATGAAAAAAATCAAAGAAAATGAGACCTAACTCAATAATGATTGGGAGTGATCTAGGGTTTGATGGAAAAAGATGGGTGAAAATGACAATCTGTAGTTGGTGACAAAGATAAGAAAATCCAAAGACCAAGCTCCTAGATGACTGATGAACCTACAAAAAGGATGATAAGGAAAAAGTGATGAAATGGCAAGGGTGGATCCAAGCATTCAAGAGATGAAGATGAATTTGAATATCCAAGGGAGAAGCACAAGATCTCCAAAGTATCTCCAATATAGTCATAACATCTACAAAGATGAGAAATAAATGAAAGAAAGATCACAAGAAAGCTCGAAGTCTCCAAAGTTACATTCATGAAGAAGGAGGGGTATGGTCACATTTATAGGGTCGACGACGACCCAGATAGGTCACCTGAGAGATTATGGTAGACCGAGCATTTGGACAGTGGAATGATTCTTAACTCGAGGAAAATGGGCCTAATGATGGTAGATTAGGGATTTAAGGCACTTAGGTGGGTTAGGGTTGTCTAGGGATGATAAAAGGTAGGTGAGAGGTGAGAAAATATTAAATAAAGGAAAATGGGAGGTAGGTGAAACTACGAGTATAGTCGACGGTGATTGGGACAATGTAATAAGAAAATGTAGAAAAGAATACCGAAAGGCCTCCGAAGGTTGATCTAGAACCGATCCGAACTAGGGATGATGTTGAGCTATAGGGAGAAGACTAGGTTTGATGAGAACAAAGAGAATGCAAGAAAATTAATGAAAGATGAGAACTTCTAGATTGGGTTGATGACATTGGATCTCGATGAAGTTGGAATTTGAAGCTACAAGTGTGCGAGTAATGAAAATATTAGAGGATGCTAAGGGACTGTGAGATCGAAAGGTGGATGACTGGTAGATCAATGACAAAAATCCAAGAAAATGATACAGGTCGATGATGACTGGGAGTGATCTAGGGTTTTATGGAAAAATATGGGTGAAAATAATGATCGTATATGGTGATGAAGATAAGAACAATCAAAGATTTGGCTCCTAGATGTGATGAACTGTAAAAAGGCCGATAAGGAAAAAGTGATGAAATAGAAAGGGTAGATCTAAGCATGCAAGAGAGGAAGAAGACTTCAAATCTCAAAAGGTGAAGCACAAGATCTCCAAAATAGCTCCAAGATAGTGATACTAGCTGTAAAGATGAGCAAGAAACAAAAACAATATTGCAAGAAATCTTGAAGTATCCAAAGTTACATCTTGGAAGAAGGAGGGGTATGGTTGCATTTATAGGGTCAACGAAGACCTAGATAGGTCACCGGCGACTATATGGCGACCATCCATTTAAGTGGTGGAATGATGACCAACTTGAGGCAAATGGGCCTAATGAGAGCGAGATTAAGGCTTTAAGGCGCTTAGGTAAGTTAGGGTTGTCTAGGGATGATAAAAGGTCGGTGAGAGGTGAGAAAATATTAAATAAAGGAAAAGGGGAGGTAAAATCATTAAATAAAGGTTGTTGAGTAATTAGGGATAAAAAAGGATGCTTAGAGAAGATAAATGGATTAGGGGATGATTTAGGGATAATTAAGGGTAATTAAGGATGTTTAGGGAAGATAAATTAATGGTGTTGATTAAGATGAGATTAAGGTGGAAAATGATAATTAAAATAGAATTTAAGAGGGAAAGGGAATTTAAATGGGAAGAGAGGTATGTATGTTATAATGATGATAAAGAGAGTGAATGTGGGGTGGGGGAATGCATTAGTGATACCAAAATTGGTGTCTACATTTTCCCCTTTTTGTCAAGTGTTTTGAGAAAGCAAACCGCGAGACAAAAAAGTGATGAAAGATGATTGATGAGGTGTTTTCCTCAAACTAGGATTCGATCATGAGTTTGAAATAGATAGATGAGAAAATATGGAAAGGATGAGAAAAGAGAAGAGGAGTTATGATGCCCCAGTGGAGAAGGATGAAAAAAGAAAGAAAATATGGTGGTGATTTTGGAGTCACTTTGGTAGGGAATAAAGTACAAGCATCAATGGAGATAGTGGAAATGTCTTACGGACCTATGAGCCGGCGAAAACCATTGCAATATGGAGGGAATCTAATGGGAATATACTCGAATGGATGTATAATTTGTGGGACGAATGGGTCAAATATAGAGACCAAAAATATGTGCAAATAAATGCGAGGATAAAATGTGATATCCTTCATACATGAGGAATCGATGAAATATGCATCATGGTGGGACAAAAAATAACAGATGTTCACAATGGTGCCTCAAATAGGAACACAAAAATGCCCATAAAGGTGAGATTTAAATAATTATGGTAAATGGGAAAGCCACGAAAGGAAAACAACAATGTGTTATGGGTGACACACATAAGGAATAAGTGGAAGAAAAGATAATTTAGAAAGAAAGGCCAATAAAAAAAAAAAGAAAAGAGATGGGAATCGTTAATAAGAGGTTGGGTTGATGATGGGTTGACAATGATTAGGCTAGGGTCAATGGTGATTGGCGATCGGCAATGATTGCTAGTGGCACGGCTATAAAAGTGGAAAAGTTATCTAACTAGGCTTATTTGCGCTAAATGAATTTGATGATCAAGAGCGTAGAGGTATACAAATTTTTGATTTGAGAGAAATGGAGGCCAACGAAGGAGGGAGGAAGTGCTAAAGGACATGGAGAGAAGTAATTTATAAACCCTAGCTACACTTTGATGTATTTTCTATATTTTTATTATTATTTATTTTATAGCCCTAGATTTTCCATGGGTGCAAAGGGTCGATTAAGCAGTGATGGATGGGTGACCGTTGACATAAGGCAGGGTGGCGTTGACCTAAGGAAAAGCGTCGTCAACCTGAAATGGGTCAGTTTCGACTAGGTAAAAGTTAGGAAATGTTAGATGGAAATGATGGATTTTGATTAATTAATTATAATGATGTGTTTTTGTTTTGATTGGTTTTTGGGCCGAGACACACTTTACCCAAGAGACAGTGGTTCTAACCATGATGGAGTAGATCTAATCGATGTTACATGGGTCGAGTGGGATCGAGCTTAGAGGAAAAGAAATTAGGTGGCTTTCACCACTATCAGAGAGTCCATAGGGACACATAGATGATTATTGCATTGGTGGAGAGATGGGATCTTAGGACCAACATGTTTTGGTTCTAAACAAGAGAGATGACAGTGACACTAGAGGACATGTACCGCATAATGAGGTTGATGATTTAGGGAGATCTTATAGTGCCCATCATGGTAGAGAGGAGGCTTGGGGTATTGAAATGAATTTTGGAGTGGATGCCTCATAGATTACATTTATATCGTGCACATTTCATACTCGAGACTAGATATGAGCCATCCACACCAAGAAATCAACCGATTTGCTTAGTAATGATGGGCATATCATGCTATACACTACTGGAATTAGGTGGAGCCCAATTTCCATAGGCACTAACAGAAGTGGTTGCAAATATTATGGAGAATGGGATAATGTTTTCATTTGAGGATTCTTTGTTAGCGCATGTTTATTATGAGATGAGGATGTATCTATTAAGGTGACGATCGGGTTTTTACTGCATTTCTGGTCATATGAACACATAACAATAGTGTGGCCACCAAGATTTATATAGGTGAATGGATATCATATTGAGATTGTGGTTGGTTTTGTGAGATTTCGTGCGAGATCGATGCATGGGGAGAGAGGTGAGCGTGGCAAGGAGAGGTATGTAGAGAGATTGGGGAGGTTGGAGATAAATGATGTTAGATGGAGGCCCTATAGATACTTCCCAACATGGTCGTAGGAAGATGAAGAACTAGTGGGTATGATGAGGGTGAGATGGATTCAAGGATGAAAAACTGATACAATAGAGGTGGTACAATTCTCATGGGTTAGGAGGCAATTTAGAGTGATCTGAGATGGTGGTCGAGGCACCGATTGTATTCGAGATAAGATGAGATCAAGAGAGATCTTCCCATCTCGGTGATAGTTAACCCATTTAAGGAGGAGGGGAGCCATGGGATGATGATGATGATGTAGGCATTAACAAGGGATATGTAAATTGGTGAACACAATAGTGGGTTGCCCAGCAATGGAGGAGAGGGCACATGTAGGTTTGGATGAGGAGGAGGTAGTGTTGGCAAGAGAGAAGGAGACAACACCTAGATATGGAAAGATTGGGGATGGAGGAGCAGCCACAAAGGGGGTTAGATTACATGTTACACTAGATGTGATGTGGTAGGAGAGAGATGCAACACATCAGAGATAGTGGGGGAGTGCTAGGAGTGGAATGCTATATAGCAGAGAGAGACTGGTCATCTAGCAATGAAACTGCTATAAGAGGAAGAGAGATGCATATCAAGTGAGGTATGGAGATCTTAAACCGATAGTTATTACGAAGTCTGGGAGCATCAAAGGGACAAAAGGGTAGCGGTTGCTAAGTTGCATAAGGATAACATTCACTGATTCCCATTCTCATATAGATAATATTCAAAGAATGGACATATGCCCATTCTTAGACTCATATTTTGAATGAATGGGTGAGATGCCCATTCTCAAACATTAGCCTCTTTTATGTGATTGAGAATAGACAACTATTTGTTCTTCACTATTTTTTCTACTATTAAGATGTATTTCCTTCATATAGTTTTTTCCTAACAATTATTTTTTCAAAATGAATAAATGGGTAGATGTCCATTCTTAGGCTATCAACATATAGATAGAGAATATATATTATATCCCTCACATACGCAAATTAGTTATAAATATTTATATAAACATTTGAGGTGAATATTTCTTGAATTCCTCTATTTAAGAAAAGATTTTAAAAAGTATACAAGCTACAATGTATATGATAATGAGAATGGGCATATGTTCATTCTATGAATATTGTCTATACCAAATGGGCATCTGAGGCCACTATCCTTATGTAAATTAGTCCACTAGTCATTAGCCTTATGTCCCTTAGTGGTTGCTAGCCTTGTGTTACATAAGGCTAAGGGCGTTATGGGACATACATAGTAGTGACCACTAAGTTACATAAGGATACCGGTCAGAGATGCCCATTATGGTATAGACAATATTCTTGGAATGTACATATTCCCATTTTGGAGGATGTTCATTCTTTACAATTTTTAATTTACAATCTAAGTATCTATGTTCAATGGAAGAAACTATTGAGCCACTCCAAACATATATGAGCAGAGAACAATGTCCAAGCCATGAGGTTAATCTATTAAAGGATGGTATTATTTGTGACCATAACATGATGTCATCCAACCAACAAGATGTTCCCTAACATAACATGGAACTAATGGTGATTAATACTGAACCTACATCAAACCCTACACCATCAATTTTAACAAGTTGGATGACAAACATGTATTAAGTACTATTTATGAATTAATTAATTTTCAATGTTGGTTGGAATCAATTTGTTAAACATGTCTTAATTAAAATTCTTATGTGTAGATACAATTGGAGACAACCTACCATCAGTAGAAATATGTAAAAATATAGGTAAAAATATATTGTGAAATACTCTTATTGTATTTTAAATCAATATAAGGTAATAATGAAGTCTTGATATTATTTTTTGCATTGCCTCAAAAGAAACATTTGTTGTTTTTAATTAGAAGGATTGCTAGTATAAAATACCATACTTCTAAAAATTCACATACATTTCAATTGAACAAAACAACAAAGAGCCTTTATTTCCCATTTTCTAACAATTGTATCTGGACAGTTTGAAATAACATTTTGGTCTGCATTTGATACAGATGTCAATGTAGAAAAATTATAATCAAACTACTAAAAACAATTAAAGTGGAGGTTTATCCATTATTTTTTGGGGTACATAAGTACTGTGAAAAAAAGGGAGAAATATTTATTAAAAATTTGGAAAACATGATAAATTCCTTACAAATGTGAAACTATTGTTGTAGTCAATGTAATCAACAAAGGAGTTCCTGAAGATAATTTTATGGTGGCTCCAAAGGTTTCTTCTAACAAATATTTTAAAAGTAATAAATGGCTTATGTCAATTTTGTTTACAGGCCTAGCCTTGATAGGGGATGCAAATGATGTAAGACAAGCATTAAAGTAATGTAGTTTGTTTCAGACAATAGTTGAATAAATCAATATATAAAATTGTGTTTATTACAATTTTGTGGTTCTTTTAACCATTTAAAATTTCCATATGATGTGATTACTATATAATTCTTAGAATTTTATTGATAGTTATTAGTTGGTTTTCAAATTGAAAAAAAAATTATATCAATAAAATCATACACTATAAACTATTATTTGATTTATTGAAAAATAATTGTGTTATTGGTTGGTTTTTCAGATCTCATTCCACATGGAAAGAAGTTATTGGTTTTGGGGGTAGAAGAATTGTTATTTGGAGTTCGGGAATTATGAATTTTATCATTCATCGACCACACAAATATTTTACATATTCATGTTATGATACTTCAGTCATAGATTTAGCCCTACATTGTTAAGGATAACACAACAACATTTTGATATTGATTGTGGTTTACATATATGCGGTCAAGAGAACAACATTCCTTCATTCAAAATTTGAATGGCTACGAAGTATTGAATTCATTTTTGTTGGGAAAAATGCAGTGTGAAATTAGCAACAAATTTTAAGATCAAAGAAGGGGAATATTGTTTCAGTTTACAAAAAATGCAAAAGGTTCTAGACAAGTACATTCAAATATATGAATAGATAACATATTGTTTATAGGAGAAACAACATGTTTTGTTCATGACAAATGAGGCACTTTTCTTTGGATTTCCTGCGAGATGGAAATTTGATGGCTCAATGCATTCCAATAGAAAAATATTCACACACTTATGTACATGGTTAAATCATATGGGGCCACACCTAAATATGTGTCACACTTTGGAAACATATAAAAGAACATTCTTGAGATTGATTGAGTTTACTTGATATTATTACATTAACTAATAAATATAAATAAATTGGTTTATCTCATAACAATACATTTCTTACATTCATTTTATGCAAATAAAATTGTAACCTCTATTTTTTCCATCATTTGAAATCAATAAGGTCAAGTTTAATCATCATTTGGAATCTTGTCAATTTTTATTACATTGATAATGTTGAAGTATTTTCAAGCTTTCCCAAAGCTTAGTATAATATGATTCATGGGTCTCAAGGTTAAAAAATAAACATTGGGAAGTTAAAAATATACTAGCATAGATATCTTAAATACATCTATCTAAAAGACACATTGATAGATATAAAATTAGTAAATATATTGTTTATAATGCCCACCTTTTTAGTTTTAAAATGTCTTAGTGGTCATTAGTTGTATGTTACTTGGTGACCACTAGCCTTATGTAGCTTAGCGGCCACTAACCTTATGTAACTTAGTCATCACTAGCCATATGTTACTTAATGGTTGATAAATTTTTTGTAGCTTAGCGACCACTAGCATTATATAGCTTAGTCGGCCACTACTCCTATGTAACTTTAAGACCTGACAAAAAATACCTTTTTAACTTGGCTCTAAATATCTTACATTGATTTTTTAAAGGCATATAATCTTGTATAATATGAAATTTCTAGAATACACAATGCACATATTTCTTGATGATTTACATAAAATATAATGTTATACCAAGCCTAGCATCCACTAAGCTCAATGTTTATTACATTACTTTGATGCAAACCAGGGGTCCATCTGAATTGCTTAGAAAAGAATCCCAAATGTATAAGAAATCTAGGAAATTGAACTCCTGAGTCAATAGTAGAGTTATCCATCTAAATACATAAAACTGAGGATTCACCTATACATGACAATCCAATATTTATAAATGAGAAGGGACTTTCATCTTAAAGAAGACATGAAGAGCCAAATGTTTCTTAATACCTATAAAATTTATGTCTGTGTAACCATTATTTTCTCCTTATCTAATGTATGTCAATATTTCATCTTGTTTTAACGTACAAAGATTAACAATTTAGATTTATAATAACACATCATTAATTTTTATTTGTTAAATTATTTTTTATTCTAACAAAATATTCAAAGTAAGAGACAAAAGAGATTTCGTTGGAAAATTATCGTCGTGAAGGCCAAGAAGTGCTTTGCGTAGATGGGAAGAGAATGTTATGATTAATAGCGTTCTTGTTGTTGTTAATGGTATTATTTTATAAACTCTTTGGTGTTATATTAGTTGAGCCTAGTGATCGCTAGCCTATGTTCTTCTTGTTTTAACCACAAAGATTAACAATTTAAATTTATAATACCACATCATTATAAACATGATATAAATAGTATGGTAATTATATTTAACGTCATTATATTTTTAGTTGAGCCTAGCGATCGCTAGCCTATATTATACGTTTTCAAAAAATTGTATTTCCAAAATTTCCTTAATCTTCACCATCCCACAAAACAAGCAAACATTTACTTGTCTTAGTTCACTTACCTCTTTCGCATGCATGGTAATGGTCTTATTCAATCTCTTAATATCATATTTCCTTTGGAAAGTGTGAGGACTCGTAGATGTAAATAAATAACATTCAATGAATGTAATTTAAAACAATAAGAATTTAATATTCTTTTCAACTAAAACCAGAAACCCTAAAATTGAATTCCAACAAAGATGATATGTAATTCCAAAAATCTCTAATTTGGATTCCAATAATAATAAAATCAAATTCCAATATTTGATATAAATAAAACCAACATAGCCAATTTGGTTTTTAATCTAGACTAGGATATGTCCAAATTTAATGAAATGTTGGTTTAACGGTAAGTAACACCTACAATTAGAAACCTCAGACGAGCCTATTTATATTTTCGAAATCACCTATAAAAATGGGAAGCGATTGTATGGTCATGAAACAAACCTTCAATTTAACTTCTCTAGCACATCCTCTTTGGCATTTTTATCCCACATTTCCCGTGCGATTGCTAGTTTAGTTTTATATCAACAATAACATGTTGAGTAGGTAATATTAAAGTAATTATTATTTATAACATAATTTGATTAAATTAATAATCGACGTGTTAAATTTAATTCTACATGTAGTGAAAGTCTATTCATAGATTTTTATTATTATATGTAGTGAAAGTCTATTTATAGATTTTTATTATTATAACATGTAGTGAAAGTCTATTTATAGATCTTGATTATATCTAAATTTAATTTAGTGATAAGTAAAAACTTAAAATTAGAACACATATACCAAACCTACTTGTATCTAAATTTAACCTATTGGAAGTCTATTTATAAATTTTTATTATATCTAGTGAAAATCTTATTATTATATCTAGAAATTTTATTTATAAACCTTGTATATAAATTTAACCTAACTATAGGTAACACCTAAAATTATAAACTTTGTATTGGTCCAACCTTATTTTTATTTTGTTGAATCGCCTATAAAGATGGGGACGCAATTGTATGGTGTGTTTCTAGTTGTAGGTAATACTAAAGTTAGAAAGCATTTGTTGAGCTCAACATGTATTATTAAAATAATTATTTATAACTTAATTTGATTAAATTACTAGTCGGAATGCTAAATTACTAGTATATATCTAGTGAAATCCTATTTATAGATCTTGATTATCATCTAGAATTAGAAAGCATGTATCGAGCTCAACAGGTAATATTAAAATAATTATTTATAACTTAATTTGATTAAATTACTAGTTGGCATGCTAAATTACTAGTATATATCTAGTGAAATTCTATTTATAGATCTTGATTTTATCTAAATTTAACTTAGTGGTAGGTAACACCTAGAATTAGAAAGAATGTGTTGAGATCAATTGGTAATATTAAAATAATTATTTATAACTTAATTTGATTAAATTGCTAGTCAACATGCTAAATTATTAGTGTATATCTAGTGATAGTTTATTTATAGATCTTGATTATATCTAAATTTAACTTAGTGGTAGGTAACACCTATAATTAGAAAGAATGTGTTGAGATCAATTGGTAATATTAAAATAATTATTTATAACTTAATTTGATTAAATTGCTAGTCAACATGCTAAATTATTAGTGTATATCTAGTGATAGTTTATTTATAGATCTTGATTATATCTAAATTTAACTTAGTGGTAGGTAACACCTATAATTAGAAAGCATGTCCCGAGCTCAACAAGTAATATTAAAATAATTATTTATACCTTAATTTGATTAAATTACTAGTCGGTGTGTTAAATTACTATTATATATCTAGTGAAAGTTTATTTATAGATTTTGTTTAATGAAAAAAATCTTATATTATATTAATAAAAACATGATACAAGATTTTTCCAACAAAAAAATGGGTGGTATGAGAGCACACTTGAAAGCCACGAATAAACTAGGCCATGCCTAGAATACATCAAAACATCAAAATAACAAAGGAAACACTCGATGTCAAGCCACCGTAACAAAAATTCCCAGTAGAGGGGGGGTCATGATCATTTGGCCAACCAAGACCAGGAAGGTCCTTGCCAATGTCTGACATGTCCCAACTTGAGCCTAAAGGGTCTTCTTCTTCATTTTGAGCAATAACTTGCGTGGGAGAAATGGCAAGAGCCATCTAGGGGACCTTATCTAACAGTGACAAAGGTGGGGGGTGACAGGCTCCACCCATCATGGGTGCATGGCTCAGGAGCCACAAGTGAGCCTCAACTGAGATGATGAACAGGGAGGGGAGCCACATCCTGATGGCGAGCTACTTGAGAAAGACTACTCTGCGATTAACTACGCGGAGACTAGAAAGTGTGATTAAAAGAACACCACCTGGGGGAGCAGCTCCGATGACCCTTGGGGATGACCACCATGAGGTGGAGAGCGATGAGAAGGAAAAGGTGGCTTTCGAGCCACATTACATGGGGCATCACTCCATGCATCGTAGAAGAGTCTACAGTGCTCCACTTCCAAGGCCACCTTGTTAGGTTGCACTTGAATCTACAACAACACATTAGAGATAACCACCAATTTATTATACATGGATAATTTTTTATCAACTTTAGTATTAGTAAATAAAAAAGCATTCCATTCTTTCCATAACCAAAACAAAATTTCCCCTCTAAAAGCATGCCAAATATGGGAAAACATGTGAGGTAATCTAGGATTTCTTCTAAAAGAATATGATGTCAAGTGAAACACTTTGGTCAAGGGGGAAAATAATGAATGAATCTAATTCCAAGCCCGTTGGGCTTTGGAGAAAAACCAGAACATGTGCGTTAAGGTTTCCAAGTGACCATAGAAAGGACATTTGGGATTTGGAACACCAATTTGAACCATCTAGCGCCAATTGGAAGACCTTGATGTAAAATACACCACAAAAATGTGTAATTTTAGGCTCCACACAAGCAGACCAGAATGTGTCAAACCTCCTTCTCCAACAGGAAGGAGAAGAATGAATCCCCCACCTAGTGTTGAGTTTTTCAACCATGGGAAAATGTGGTGAGAGCCAACGATATCCCTTACTAGCCGAATAATTCCAGAAAGGGGTATCCATGTACCACTTCCAAGCCGTCCATAAAGGACGGGAGGGATGCACAAAAATCTTATGTAGCATATGATTGGGGATTGAATCAATGATTTCAGTGATACTAGCATGATCCTGGGTGGTAATTTTGTATCAAGCTTTAAGCTCATTCTAAGAACACCAAGATTGTGTGTGCTTGCAATATAGATCTTGAATGGAATGAATTATGCGCTTGAAGAGCTTGAGCGCAGGAATTCCAGGGACTTCTACAAGACATCGATATTGGATTTGAATGATAGGCTGACAACCACAAGGATTGTTTATTGATGGAAAGGCCATTACAAAATTTGTTACCTTTCCATTGAAGCCATGGTTTGATTTTTTCCCATGCTTTCCAAATGCTTTTAAGAACAAATGTGCCAAAAATTTGATAGGCACTCGGAGAAATGAGAATATTGGAAAACCCAAGACCTTTCCAAGTTGGGTAGCCATAAGGGGAGCCCTCTTCAATGCCATGGCGCAGAAGCAATTTCCAAGCTTCTTGACCTTCAACACATCGAATTATCTATTTCGCACAAAGTGCCTGCCCTTGTCATAAAATATCAATAAGACCCATCCCTCCGCATTCATGAGGAATACAATAGGTCTCCTAAGAAAATCTATGAAATCCTTTACCAAAGGAGGCATTGGCCCAAAGAAAAATTTGAGAAGCTTTTCCAATTTCTTCACTGAAGCTTTAGAGGGCACCCAATAGGATGACTACTAGACATGGGTGGCTTCAAGGACTTTGTAACAAATTTGGAATTTCCCCGCTAACAACAATGGTTTGGTAATCCAGTATTCCATCTTCTTGGCCACCCATTAAACCATATACTGCCAGGTGATGCCAGGAAGGACAATGGAATGCAAAGAAATTTAAACATCTTACCATGACGTCGCATTTTCCAATCGAATGAGGCCAGCCAAGAGGGCACAGTAGAAAATATTTCTTATAACATTGCATTTTCTCGCCATTGAATAGAAGAACTAAAAGGTAAGTATAAAATATCTAGAAAATGCATGACATTACAAATATTGTTCTCTTCCTCAATAAGGGTAAGTAAGGATTCATCTACAAAGTGTCCATTGAGTAATTGGTATCCTTCCGCAGAAGGTAATGTAATCCCCCTGATAAGCCCTTGAGATTTGTCTTGGGCATCTAAATACCCAAAACCTTTAGCTATGAGAAAATAAAGAGTCAACACTTAGGGAAACCTTGGCGTATAGAGCGAAAGAGGCCGAAAGGCTCTGAGTTGTGGCCATTAATGGTGATTTGGGAAGATGCATTGGAAAACAACATTTAGATCGATTGAATAAAAATAGAACCAAAGCCCAAGGCTTGAAGTGGGGCAAGAATAAATTACCATTCAATCATGTCATAAGCTTTCTCAAAGGCAATTTTAATGAACATAGTAGATTGCTTAGATCTGTGATCCCATTTCATGCCTTCCGCACAACGGTGATATTGTCAAGAATGTAGCACCCCTAAATGAAACCGGTTTTCTTTGGTTGGATGATGACGAGAATGATATGATGCAGCGGATCACAAGGGCCTTGGAGATAATCTTGTACGAGACATTAAACAGGGTGATAGGTCATTAGTTGATAATTTTCTCAAGGTCCCCTTATTTAGGGATGAATTTGGTGTTCCCCGTATTGATGCACAAGCCCAACGACTGGTTCTAAAATCCTTCTAGATAGACCTAATGAAGGTTTAGGCCAATCATATTCCAAAGCAATTTATAAAATTTTCATGGGAATCCATCACACCCGAGAGCTTTGTCATTAACCACTTTTGTGGACACTTCATGTAGGTCATCAATGGTGAGCATAAGGTCACAAGCCACCTTCTCGAGCGCAGTGAGTTTGTAAGGAAAAACAACTAAACATTGTTCAAGAGCTTCCTATCACTCTTCGAGAGAGCACTTGAGCTTAAAAACTAGCTTATGAAGGTTGACAAAGGCTCAGTAGCATAAGCTAGGGATTTGAAACCCTAACTCCAACATCATGAATGGCCCAAATTTACTACAAAGGCTATTTGGCTTTAAGGGAAAGAAATAATTCCTTAGATGCATGATTCCCCACCTTAAGTCAAAGTCTGAGTACATGGTCGGATTTGAGTGTCTCGAGCATTGTAATTGTTTGCAATTCAAATTTTTTGATGAAGCTTTACCACATGGATCTGCAGAGTTTCAAAGAAATGATTTCCTTCAAGCGACACCACCACTCACCTAAGAGGGGAGGATGTAGAGGAGTATGAGTGGCATCTAATCTTGGCCATTTGTTGACCATAGATTCAGAGGAATATGATCGTCCTAGTCATAACATCATCCCACCATTGCGCCTAGTTGGCATGCATGGGAGGAGGGTAATTATAGCAATGACGTGGCCAAGGAGATAAATTCTATAGCTACCTAATGTGATTAAGGGTGGGCCCATGTTCCATCAAGGAAGTGTTGATGGCGAATCGCAGCACCCCTGAATGTCTCTGTAACACGATGGGTTGAGACTCTCAGTACGATTGCATAACATGGAGCTTTTCCCAAGTGTGGGACCTTGCGAAATGGAAAAGCTCTCTAGATGAAGGCCGATTCTGTTCCTCTGCTCGATGCACACGTAGAAAATGCAGAGGGTTTACTAAAAACCTAATCTAACTTGCCAAGGAGACAGGGTAAGAAGATGCATAAAATAAAACCTAAACTAACAGAGGTGATGCACCGAGGAATGAAGAACATCTGTCTTGCCAATAAACACAGACCATTAAAATGCAATGCAAGATCATGCACAGATAGCCAGATTCACAGTGAAAGATCAAGGGGATGCAAATGAATATAGAGAGGGTTGAGAATCATCCATAGACATGCATTAATTTGCTCCAAAGATTGATACAACACACTGCAAAATGCCAAGAGGCAAGGTTGCATTACAGTTTCAAATGGGAGGTTTTAACTCCACAAGTTCACCTGCCAAAGAGAAGAAGGGAGGGGCAAAACAAGAATGTCCAACCTTTAGAAAGAAGCCCCTCCTTACAATTTATAGGAAGAATGAGAGAGAAAAGAGAGAGGAATCGAAATCTGCCCCAACCACCTCCAGAATGCACTTAACTATCTCATTATGGTGGTAGGTGAGAACCCCAGAGAACCCAAAAGTGGCGAACTGTATTTTGCATTTTTAAGAATTTTTCTCACCCAATTAAAGATATCTAGTCGTAGTTGGATAGAGGACCTTGTAAGCTTTCCGAAAAGTCCAACCTTGCATGAATCCGAGCTCTCAGTCAAAAGTTATGGCCATCTGAATATCTCGGCTGTGGGTCGCATCTGTCGGCGCCAAAATGTTGCGCCTCCTGGAGGTGCGCCTTGGCGCATCCATGTGTGTGTCGACATCCATTTCTATGCGCCAAGGGTGCATCCTTTACCCTGTCGACACTCTGTGTCGTGCGCCACTTCTATGTGCCTTGGGTGCACCGTTTGCCCTGTCGACATCCATTGTCGTGTGCCACTTCTGTGCGCCTTGGGTGCACCATTTGCCCTGTCGACATCCATTGTCGTGTGCCACTTCTGTGCACCTTGGGCGCACCATTTTCCCTGTCGACATCCATTATCGTGTGCCACTTACTGCGCGCCTTGGGCGCACCATTTTGCCTGTCGACATCCATTGTCGTGTGCCACTTCTGTGCGCCTTGGGCGCACCATTTGCCCTGTCGACATCCATTGTCGTGCGCCACTTCTGTGCACCTTGGGCATGTCAGGGATTTGAGCTTCTTTGATTTCTCCATTCTCCTGCTTGTCTATATCTACCTGGGGGAAAGATATATACAACAATTTGGCGACTCGATGGGATCACCTACCTGCTAGGTAGAAGTTCAGTGGCCTTTTAGCAATCCATTGGGCATGGAGTCATAAGCAATAACCTAAAACCAACCTGATATCTGATCCCGAGCCTGATACCGCAACTTCTTCTCTGACAACATTCTGAACTGTAGAAAATCAACCTGAGAGCAACAAAACCTGTGCCAAAGCACTTAGGGAAATAGAAACCTAACTACAACAAGACAATGTGCATACGCACTTAGAGGAATTGAAATCTAGGCTAATATTTACAAGGGTAGAACTTTTTTCTTTTCAGTAGCAATGTTTAAGATAGATTCCGTTGACCGGAATCGAAAGTTCTTCTCCGTCCAATGTAGACAATTGGAAGGCATTGCTATTTTTACATCCCGTGACCATGTAGGGGCCACTCCAAATGGCATCAAACTTGGAATGCCTTCCCGGTTTTGCCCGATCTGCATCCCATTTCAGAACTAGGTCCCCCTCCTGGAAGGTCCTTGCTCTTGCTTTCTTATCAAACCATCTTTTCACTAAGGCCTGATCTTTCTCAATTGTTTGAACTGCATGTTCTCTAATTTCTGCCAATTCCATTAGCTCTGCATACCTGGCCTCCATTGGTTCGAACTCAGCCAACTCCAACTGCTTCATGAACTCCAATGCAGGCAGTTCTAATGATATAGGCAATACTGCCTCTTTTCCATAGACCAACTTGTAAGGGGAATTGCCTGTAGACCTCTTTGGTGTTATTCTATCAGCCCATAATGCTGATTTTAGCCTGGTATGCCATGTTCTTTGATTTTCCTCCAGAGTCCTCCTGATGATTCTTAGCAAAAAAAAATTCGTGGACTCTGCCTGTCCATTACCCTGTGGGTAATAATTGGAAGAGGTGCTCAAGTAGATTCCATTCTTGACAGCCCATTCTGTAATCTTGGAACCTATGAATGCCAATGCATTGTCTGATATGATAGTGGCCAGCACACCAAACCTGGTCACTATTCCTTCATAAAATTCTAGTATATTAGACTCGTTTGCCTCTTTGAGTGCTACTGCTTCAGTCCACTTGGTGAAGTAGTCCGTTGCCGTGAGAATCCACTTGTGGCCTTGGCTTGAGTTTGGATTGATGACCCCGATGAAGTCCAATCCCCATTGCATAAATGGTTGGTCAACCAAAATTGGGTGCAATGGAAGTGCCGCTAGTCTTTCTTTGCCTGTGAAGAGTGCACATTTCTTACACTTTCTTATCCATGTATAGCAGTCATTGAACACTATGGGCCAATAATACCCTGCCTTCATTATCTTGAGAGCTGTTACTCATGGGGAAAAATGTCCTCCAGAATCTCCATCGTGAAAATATCGTAACACCCTCTCAATTTGACCTGTCCCGATGCACCTCAATAGAACTCCATTGATGTCTTTCTTGAACAAAACACCATCAACAAGCACATATGGAATAACTTGTAATCTAAAGTATCTCCTCTTTGCTTTGCTCATTTCTGGAGGGCATAGTCCTGTCTGTAGGAAGTGTATCATATTCTGAGTCCAACAAGGAGTAAGCACATCATTATTTCCATGTTCTTGACCATCATGTAGTACCAAGGTAGTCTCCTTTTCATCACCTGCTTCAACTTGTTGACTCAAGGCTAGCTGTTCACATAGTCCCTTTCCACGTACTAGTTTTGTGACCTTGATCTCGATGTCATATTCCATGACACGAGTGATCCACCCTGCACGCTTCTCATTCAGATCCTTGTTTAGAAGGAAGTCCCGACTCTGCATGAGAGACCAATAATTGGATCTTGTTGTTTGAGACTAGGTGCTTGAATTTCTTTAAACTCCTGATCACTGCAAGTACATGCTTTTCAATGAAAGAGTATCTAGTTTCGTATTCCTCCAAGCCTTGACTGAAGAAAGCAACTGGTTGTTCTAATCCTCCTTTGTTTTGTTGGACCAGGATTGCAGAAATTGTGTCTCCACCACCAAAGGCATACAACACGAAGTCCTTGGAGAAGTCTGGATTGACGAGAGTTGGGGCTTGAGATATAGCCTCTTTTATTGCCTCAAAACTTGCCTTTCCTTCAGATGTCCACTTAAATGCTATGCTCTTCTTTAACATCAGCGTTATTGGCTTTACAAGAGCTGCAAAGTTTGGAACAAACCTGCAGACAAAATTGATCCTTCCTAAGAAGCTTTGAAGAGCCTTCTTATGACTTGGCAATGGCAATGCTTGAATTGCTTCAACTCTTTCTGGGTCAATCATCAACCCTTCCTTTGAAACAATATGGCCTATAAGCTTTCCCTCATGAGCCAAAAATATGCATTTTTGGGGATTCAATGATACCCCAAATCTTCTACACCTCTGAAATACCTGCCTTAGATGAAAGAGGTGATCCACCGCATTTTTGAGAATACGGTGATGTCATCAAGATATATTAGAACTATTTTATTGATCAACCCCTTGAATGCCATATCCATTGCCCTTTGGAAGGTGGCTCCAGCATTTGATAGCCCAAATGGCATCTTCTTGTAGGCATAGGTCCCCCATTTGGTGGTGAAAGCCGTCTTGAACTGGTCATCTTCCTTCACCATCACCTAATTATACCCTGAGTAGCCATCTAGGAGAGAGAATCTCTCCGAACCGGATACTACTTGCAATATTTGTTCCATTGAAGGGAGTGGGTAATGATCTTTGAGAGATGCCCTGTTGAGGTCTCGGAAGTCCACACATAACTTGATTTCTCCGCTCTTCTTCCTGACCGGAACCAAGTTTGCAACCCAGCTTGAGTGCTTGATCGGGAATATAATGCTTGCCTCTATTAGCTTATTTAGCTCTTTCTTCATTAGAGGCTCAATGTGAGGGTTGGTGGTCTCTCGCTTCGCCCGATGGGTTTAGCATCGGATCCACCCTATGGTATGTTGTGCCAACTTTGGATTGAATCCCCTCAAGTCTTCATAGCTCCAAGCGAAGACATCTGGAAATTCTTGGCAAAGCTGTGTGAAATCTGATTTCTCTTGCTCAGTGGCCACTTTACCAATTTGAAGTGTTTTGCCTTCCCCAACCGGAATTGGCTCTGAATCTTCTCTCTTGACTTGTATGTTAGCCTTTTCCTTACGGTGGTCGTTAGGGTTGAAGATAGACTCCAATGTTACTAAACCCTTAGGAAGCTTGTTTTTCCGCAGCTGCACTATTTGATCCCCATACTGCTGCTCCAGTCTGTCCTGATTTCTAGCTGAGAATTCAGCTTCTTCTTGTAAGAAATTGACGATCTGTTGATCGTTCTCAAACACCTGCCAGCTTGTGTTATTATCTGGAACTGCTGGCCTCACAATCACATGGATATGTGGCTGTGTTTTTCTCTTTTGATGTTTTCAACCACATCAAACGTTGCTCCAATGCTTCACGAGCCTATCTCGGCTTCATTTTTCTTCCTGGGTATGGACACAATGTTGAAAGCTTCGAAATCCTCAATGAGGTCCCATACCCTATTCTTGTAGCTCCTCAAAGCAATTCGTTCTTTGTAGCATGTTGTCCCCTAACTTGGTTGACGATTAGCTCGCCTCTCCAAACGCCTGCAAGTTCTTTATGCCCCTTTTCCTAGCCCAATGAATTCCATGAATCAATGCTTCGTATTCAGCCGTGTTGTTTGAACAGGAAAACTGGAAAAGAAAAGCTGAAAAATATTTGATGTCTTGTGGTGAAATCAACATTGTACCACCTCCAGCACCTTGTCTGCTTCTCGAACCATCGAAAAATAATTTCCAAACTTTGTTTTCATCCTTTTGTTTAGGCTGAATGATGTCGGGAATGGGTGAATTTTCTTCGTGTATACAATACACACCCAATTCAGATTCTTCAATTTCCTTGTATGGGTAAAATTCATGACTCTTGTTTGCCCATTCATCCAAAGTTAAATCAGGAATTCCCTCAACCTTAGTACATGTTTCTAGATCACTCGAACACTCCTCCTGATCAAAAGCCGAGCAATTTGCATTGATAGGATTTGGTACATGAGGCTCAATATGGAAATTGGCAATTGGTTCTGACCTGATTGTTGCTTTGGCTCCATACCTTGTCCTAAAAATCATGTGTGACCAATCTGCAGATAAATATCCACCGATTTTGCAGTGAAGTCTCTTGATAGACACAACGCAAAGAGTGGCGGAAGGTCAATCACAGACACATCTTGTAGAATTGTAACATTAGGACATGAATGTAGTGTTAGGCTTAACCCTTTGATGATCCCAACTGTTCCTCTTTGCCGTTCCATCTAGTTGCACTACTCCTTTCAAAGACCGGCTCATACTTGCACTCCAGTTGATCCGCTATTTGCTTCGGCATCACTGAACTACTTGCCCCTGAATCTATCATGCAGTTGTGTACCAAGTGGTTTCCAACAATCAATGAAACATAGAAAGGTGGAGGCTTCAAATTTTTTCTTGTCTGGCCCCCATCATGTTGCACTGCATTAGTGAGAACTTTCTCATGTCCCTGGTTTGATACATTTGTGGCAGACCAATTAGCCATTGCAGCTTGCAATAAATCTCGTTGCCCCGGGATCGCAAGTGATTCCCACATGGAAATGTTCACATGTGTCTTCTTCATTTGATCGATGATGTTGAAGGGGGATGAATTGTCCTTTTGCTGCCCCTTACTTGGTGCAACCTTTTCTGGAGCTTGAACAGGTGCGTGTGTTGCTACAACAGGTACCTTAAGCTGATTTTGCGCATTTGGAGCTATGTTTGGTCTACTGACTCCTTGTTGTGTAAGAGTGGGTTGAGAAACAACTGGATTAGACGGTTGTCCCTCTTCTATGCTTCTTTTCTTTGACCGTGTGTTGGCAGCCACGCCTTGAAAAGGTTGTTGGTTAACTCCACAGAAGTCTTCCGTTTTCCAATTGGCCAATGTGGTTTCCGTTGGAGGTCCTTCTTGTTGTGTTTGTTGCTGTTGATTCTCCTCTTGGCTTGGTTCTTGAGGCACACTAATGGTTTGCACCATCAAGGCTGATTTAGTGCACCATTGAAACATGCTGATTGATTATGAGGTAGATTGTAAGGGTAACACCAGTCGTACTCCTGTGCCATGTTATTTTGTGTCGGGACCAAGGCTCTTGAGGACGTCGTTGCATTTGGATCATACGGTCGAAATGGCCTGGCAGCTTGAGGTTGTCCTTGGTTTTGGTTTTGATTTGCAGCCTGAGGTGGTGGTCTATTTTGTTGGTATGGGGGCCTAGCTTGGTACTGTGCTTGAGGTTGATACGGTCTAGCACCTTGAGCTTGTTGTCTTTTGATAGTCACTAGTTCATTTCCAAGGTTCTGCAGTTGTTTCATGACCTCCTGCAATTCCTTTGAAGTATTTGAAGAAGTCGACGCCTCATTATTGCTTTGATTTCTAGGAGTTGGAATGGGATTCAACTCGGTGCTTTGACTCAGTTGTAGGATTTCCCATATCCGGATAGAGAGGCATTGGTGGCCTTGGTGCAAGCTTGCCAGCTTGGATCAAACAGTTCTCTGCTCTGATAGCTGTGTCGTAGGCCCCTGGCAGCGTTGTCCCTCCCATTGATTGGATCATCATGGCTATGTCTGAATTTATAGCCTTTAAGAAATAAAGGAATGCTCCTTCAAAGCAGATTGGCCTAAAAGTTATTGGAATCTGTCCCATGTCCGTTGGAACCTGAAATTGAAATCTGTCATTTGTTCGTTAGGAGCCCTTTTAATTGTTGTCAGCTGTTCCAATAAAGATAAATTGTCCGCCCTCTCCCAAATTGGTTCAGAAAGAGTGAACAAAGTTGGTTCCATTGTAATAGACCCTGCTGTAAGGCTCCTAAACCATTGTAAGGCTTTGCCTTTGAAAGATGAAGCCAACAACTTAACCGCAACATCCATTTCATTTATTTCGTGGATCGCACATGCATTAGCAATATCCGGATGTGATCAATAGGAGTAGTATGATTTTCTCCTGTGAAATAGGGGATATTCTTTAGCGCTGCAATGGAATTTGATTCTGAGCATTTAGGGCAAGTGGACTACTGCCCGTGAAATTGACAAAGGGATTTGGTGGTAGATGTGCCATTATGATTGGCCTAAGAACCCTGGTTGATGCGAGAAAAGGCCTACCAGGTGGAGGTGTAGACAAAGTCCTGTTAGGTGGAGATGGTGATCTTTGTGGTCTTCTTCCTCTCCTTCCTCTACCTGGTGATAGTTGCAAGTGGAAAAATAGCCCCTCTTCTCGAGTATTAGACCTGGTTCGAATTCTTCTCATGTGCCTGGGCAACTTGTGCTGCTACACCACTGAATTCTATCCCTTCGGAGTCGCCAGATGTGTTAGAAAGTGAGCCTCAAAAGGCTAGATTCTGCCAAGTTACACACCAAACCTGACAATATTTTAAAAAAAGAATTTTGAAAGACCTGTATTTTTGATATTTTAGAGTTTGGAACTTGATTTGGAATGACAGTCCGAAAACCCAAAAATGCCAGACTTCCGAAAACCTGAAATCCGAAAATCAAAAAACCATGAAATTTTGAAAGTCAAAATCTCAAAAATATAAGAATACCCTTTTGAAGATTATCCCCGATCTATCAACTGGTGAAATTTTGACTTGTTTTGAGCAAGTTAAGCCCTTGAAAATTGATTTCAAAGTTCAGCCTGGAAGGTAAAAAACGAAACTGTAAAACCTGCAATTTTTTAAGTCCGAATTTCTTGAAAGTTCCTTCAAATCTTTGGAATGACCTCTTGGTCCCACCAGGCGTGCCAAAACTGTTGATGGCGAATTGCAGCACCCCTGAATGTCTGCAACACGATGGGTTGAGACTCTCAGTACGATTGCATAACATGGAGCTTTTCCCAAGTGTGGGACCTTGCGAAATGGAAAAGCTCTCCGGATGAAGGCCGGTTCCTATTCCTCTGTTCAGATGCACACGTAGAAAATGCAGAGGGTTTACTAAAAACCTAATCTAACTTGCAAGGAGACAGGGTAAGAAGATGCATAAAATAAAACCTAAACTAACAGAGGTGATGCACCGAGGAATGAAGAACATCTGTCTTGCCAATAAACACAGACCATTAAAATGCAATGCAAGATTATGCACTGAGATAGCTGATTCACAAAGTGAAAGATCGGGGGGATGCAAATGAATAAAGAGAGGGTTGAGAATCATCCATGAGACATGCATTAATTTGCTCCAAAGATTGATACAAAGACACCGCAAAATGCCAAGAGGCAAGGTTACATTACGGTTTCAAATGGGAGGTTTTAACTCCACAAGTTCACTCCCTAAAGAGAGAAGGGAGGGGCAAAACAAGAATTTCCAACCTTTAGAAAGAAGCCCCTCCTTACAATTTATAGGAAGAATGAGAGAGAAAAGAGAGAGGAATTGAAATCTGCCCCAACCACCTCCAGAATGCACTTAACTATCTCATTATGGTGGTAGGTGAGAACCCAGCGAACCCAAAAGTGGTGAACTGTATTTTGCATTTTTAAGAATTTTTCTCACCCAATTAAAGATATCCAGTCGTAGTTGGACAGAGGACCTTGTAAGCTTTCCGAAAAGTCCAACCTTGCATGAATCCGAGCTCTCAGTCAAAAGTTATGGCCATCTGAATATCTGCGCCAGGGTCTGCATCTGTCAGCGCTCAAAATGTTGCGCCTCCTGAAGGTGCACCTTGGCGCATCCATGTGTGTGTCGACATCCATTTCTATGCGCCAAGGGTGCATCCTTTACCCTGTCGACACTCTGTGTCGTGCGCCACTTCTGTGTGCCTTGGGCGCACCGTTTGCCTATCGACATCCATTGTCGTGTGCCACTTCTGTGCGCCTTGGGCGCACCATTTGCCCTGTCGACATCCATTGTCGTGCACCACTTCTGTGCACCTTGGGCACACCGTTTGCCCTGTCGACATCCATTGTCGTGCGCCACTTCTATGCGCCTTGGGTGCACCATTTGCCCTGTCGACATCCATTGTCGTGTGCCACTTCTGTGCGCCTTGGGCGCACCATTTGCCCTGTCGACATCCATTGTCGTGCGCCACTTCTGTGTACCTTGGGCATGTCAGGGATTTGAGCTTCTTTGATTTCTCCATTCTCCTGCTTGTCTATATCTACCTGGGGGAAAGATATATACAACAGAAGTATTGAGGAAAAATGACCTTTATGGTAAAAAGGTCGCCTATCATGCCAAGTGATATGAAATTATATGGGGAGTGGTCTCGAAAGGATGATATCGACATTACTTCCATAGGCATGGAATAAATGTTTTCAAACTAAAATAAATCTTGAGTTTACAACATAGTGTGATCGATCCATTTAAGAACTTGATCTAATCCTCCTTGGAGATTGGACCAAGTGAACCAAGCTTCGGAGGTGCTACACCCTTAATCATATATCTTACATTTGATGTATATAGCTGACTTGTGGCTATCATAACTTCTTATCATTATGTATCTCTTTCATATATGTTATATTATCATTGGTGGGTCGGCCTTGGGGATGGCCATAGCATAGGAATAATATAAATAGGGGTTAGTAGGTAGTAGTTGATCATCTAATTGAGCATTTGAGTCTTATTATATGGTTTAGAGGTTGCCCCCTCGAAGTGGCTAAGTTATTCTACTTGCATATTAAGATAATTTATCTACAATATTGTGTTCTTTGGTGTTCTATTGTTGGTGATAATCATATTTATACAAGTAATTTCATTACAAGTGGTATTAGAGCTACGATCTGGGCCAAAATTAGGGTAAAAACCCTAATTTTTGTTTCCGCTATATCTTGTGAACCAAAGTTAATTTGTTGGAGATTGTTTTATTAGAGTTACAAATCATTCCAAGTATGGTTCCCTAAAAATTTCAGAATTTTTGCTTTATTTTGCAAAAGTTATTGCAAATTTAGGGTTTTTCATAAAATCATTCCCTAGGCTGTAAATTGTGGAATTTTTCCAAGTTATTTACATTTTGAAAAGAAGATAAAAAATTAGTAGGATTTTTTTCTTTAAATTTGTTTATATTTGGCCAAACTCTTATCAAACTTCCAAACCTAAAATTTGACCTTGATCCCTAAATCCTACTATTTTGGGGCATCATGGCGGGGCCTTCCACAAGAGGCAAAAAGAATCCCATCACTCTAGGTAAAACTCCAAAAAGGATGAGATAATAGTTGAGGAGTTGGAGTCAGAAGAGGTAACTACAAATTCCTCAAGGTTAGGGTTTACTTTGATGGATCATAAGGTAAGCCAACTTGAGTTTAACCTACGAAACCTCGAGTCTAGGGTGGCCAACAAAGATGATGTGGAAAGGATTGGACAAATATTGGAGGATTTCATGTAGAAATTCAGTACACATATAATGGGTAATCATAATTCTATCAACCAAGGTGGATCTTCATGTCAAAGTAATAGACAAATGAGCCAGGGTGGATCTTCAAGCATGCCCAATCCAAATACAAACACTCTGCAGGCCCATAACATGTTTCCGAAAGTGGAGATGTGTAAGTTTGATGGAAAGGATCCACTCAATTAGATTAACTAGATGGATAATTTCTTTGATCTACATCAGATTCCCTTAGGACAAAAGGTGACCATGGCATCTTTGTATCTTGAACTTGACCAATTCATCTGGTATCGATGGTTATGTGCTCAAAGGAAAAAGAGTGGTCTCAATGTTACATGGACAATATTCACCGAAGAGTTGCAATTACACTATAGTTCTAGTGTGTCAGAGAATTACTTCAACCAATTAGCAAAGTTGAGATAGACAAGATCCGTTAAGGATTACATTCATCAATTCCAAAACCTTTCTTTGTGGGTGGAAAATATTACTGAAGAGAATCTAAATGACCTATTTCTTGGGGGTCTTAAGGATCACATTGAGCATGAGGTACGTATTTTTAATCCTCATAAGGTTTTTGATTCTATGATTATGGCATGAAGGGAAGAGAAAAATTTGTTTCAAGCAGGAGACAAAATTTCACTAATATTAGAGATCACAACACCTTTCCTCCAACACTCCCTCGGCCAGTTAGATTGACACCTCAACAAATTGAAGAAAAGAGAGCAAAAGGGTTATGTTTTAACTATGATAGTAAATATGGACCAGGACATAAATGTGCTAAAAAGAAGTTGTTCTACATTGATGGGCCTAGTGAAGATGAAGAGAAGGAAGAAGATGAAGAGTCAGAGGTCATGGTCGAGCTAGAGGAGGAATCAGGAGATCCCCAGCCAATGATCTCATGCCATGCAATTTCAAGAATTAGCACCCCTAAACCCTCAAGGTGGTTGGATTCTTAAAAAAAAGAGGGTCATAGTGTTGATTGACTCAGGAAGTACTCATAACTTCATCAATCATAAGTTAGCAGTGCAGCCTGAACTGTTTTATTTATCCATCTCTTGAATGTCAAGTAATAATTGCTAATGCAAATATTGTTAGTTGTTCTAGAAAATTCCATAACATTAAGCTCGCCATGGGAGATTATATACTAAATAGCCCCATGTATGCCATTTCTATGGGAGGAACATACATGTAGACACCAAAATTGGGTCACACTCCCCTTGGTCCTTTGTCAAATAACCAACCCAAACATATTCACTTAACCACGGCCCCCTCCACACCACATTAATATTAATTTAATTTAATTAATACCCATCCTCACAATATTCATCATTTAATTACATTAATTGACCTAATTTCCACCTCACCTAGACACCTCATCCAACCACCTCACCCTAGACCTATTCTTGGCATGTTTCCATAACTAACTAGGACCTAATCTTACTTGCCTTAATGAGCTAAGATTTGGTCCAACCCTAAAATCAATGCCTAAGATTTCTCTAACCACATTCCCTCTCATTAGAAGGGAAGCTTCCGTTCTAATCCACGAAAAAAAAACCAACTTAGTCCAAGAAATTATAAAGATCCTCCCATTTTAGTAAACCTAGGGAATCCCACCTTAACCGACGTTGGTCACACCTAAACCGACGCGTCGGTCAACCCGTAATCTGTCGTCGGTTACCATTTATTCACCCAAACAACCTTGTTTTTGGGTTGGCACATTCAGAGAGCAAGAGGAAAAAGAAACAAAGTTGCATGCAAGCGTAAGCGAGCATCCTTTCACACATCCAAACATGCGAGAGCCACTGCTATGATATCCAACACTATTCTTCTGATCAATAGCCACCTCCATTCAGCCATCAAAAACTTGCATCACAGTAAGTACATCTCTACTAGCATTGTCTATTTCAACATAGTTAACTTTTGTCATTCCTTTCATTAGTTTATACTTTGCATGTTCATTCCTCCATTGCTTATTAGCTTGTAATTCAACCACTCCCCTTACCCACACCACCAAATCACCATTTTGACCTAATATCCATTTCTAAGCATACCTGAGATCTCCCATAGACCTTCTCATCCACTCTCCCAACCTCATTTGACCTCAGATCAGCCCCTGTCATTTGATCTATTCAAGTTTCTTTTACCTCGACCATACCGATGCCGGTTATCCATAACTTTTTCGGTTCTACCTAAACCGGCATCGGTTATACCCGACCGACATCGGTCTCTGTGTTTTATACCTTGACCAAGAACAAACCCAACAATCATCTCACCAATTGACCTAAACAACCCAGAATCAGACCCTGACTAGTCCCAACACCCTGACAACCACCTACCTTTCTGATCTGACCATAGCCTAGCCTGTTATGTTAAGATTTGCTTATTGTACTTGAATGAGAAACCTAAATCATATCATCTACAATAGGATTTCCTTTATTTATGGCATTAAATTGTTTTAAATAGTGGATTGACAACCATCTAGGAAGTATCACACTTCCCGGAACTAGCATACGCTAGGCAGTCCACTGTCATATATCATTTAAATATCTTTTTGTGGTCTTGTTTCTATTACATGTAGTTCCTCCTACCCAAAAGTAAGCTCTCACAATCAACACTGGATCGAGAAGTCAGAATGCACGCAACAACCATCTACCAACCAACATAAACAAGTATTCCTCCTAGCCCTTACCCTTATCTGTTTCATCATTTTGAAAACATAAAGAAAACGGTGAAACACATACATTGTGTTAGGAGTTCAATGGCTTACCACCTTGGGAATCATTGAGATGAACTTCTAAGAATTGTTCATGTGCTTTCATCGAAGGAAGTATTTTTGAGCTAAAAGGATTAAGAACAAAGTATCCACACTAGTGAGCTCTCATCGGATGCACAAAATGCTAAAAAAAGGTGTATAGGGATTTATGGAACAATTATTTTCATTGGAGGTGTTGGTGCCCATTTTGATCCTCTATTATATTGTCATCTTTCCCCTTTGTTCTATGTGTTCTAAAACATTTTTCTTCGAATTTGGTGGTCTGCAAGTTTCCCCATCTAGATTGAATGCTTTGAAATGCTCACAAACTTATTATTTTGCCCCAACTTGAAAGAAAAATACATGTATGCCTTACTTTGTGCCCTAGTTTTCCAAATCCACGGGCCTCTATCATTTTTTCCATCTTTCGAGCCTTTGGAGTTTGAAGTTGTTCGTTTCATGCATATTGTCCCTCAAAATCTATCCCCATGGTTGAAAATTGCCTAAAATCACTTCCCAATTGTTTTTGACCAAAAAATCCTTCACCCACGAAGAAAAAATTGAATTCGGGCATCTCGGCAAATTCTGTGTTTTTGATGATTATACGGGTGTCATTTGCCCATCAAAATTAATCCCAAACATCTCCTCATATGTGGCCATTTGTGGTTGGACGAGATTTGGCGGGTTTCTTTGAAAACTTAGCATTTTTTGGTTTTGGGCAAAATTTCAATATTTCCCCAGACTCCGCAGTCCCAGAGGAGGGACACGTGTCACATGCAGAATGAAGGTGGACGGGCGGGGGACTTAGAAATTTTTGCCTTTTTGGTGAAAAGGGATGAAAGTTGAGCAAAGGGCCATGGGTCCACAATGGAGCGAAGGGAGACATGTGGCGGCTTCAGAGCATGGAGCGGGTGTGGTCGCTAAAGGAAAAAGGGAAGTTTTTCCCTTTTAGCAAAAATGAGTTAGAGCAAAAATTAAGCCACGGGTCCGCAATGAATCACGGGGAGACACGTGGCGAGATGTAGAAGGGAGTGTGGGCTGAGGAAAAAGGGAAAATTTTCCCTTTTGGTAAAAAAGACTTAGTGCGAGAATTTGAGGCGTGGCTCCGTGATGAAGTAGAAGGAGACACGTGGCAGGGAAGAAATCAGAGGCACGGGCCCACAGAGGAAAAGTGAAAATTTTTCCTTGGCGAAAAGGGGAGTTAAAATGTGGAATAAGCCCGTGGATCCTCAACGATAGAGAAAGTGACACATGTCAAGGGTAGAGGTGGAGGTATGGGCCCGTGGGGAAAAAAGTGAAAATTTTCCAAAATTCCAAAAAGTGTGGAAATGTGTAGAATTGAACCGTGACTTCAATGGGACCCACCATATGCCACGTGTCAGCACCAAATTTCAAGGGCGGAGGGGCAGAGAAAAATTTAAAATTTTACATTTTTCCAAAGATGTTAAAAAGTCAAAAAATGATCCCAAATCCATTCCCAATCGTATTTTGACACGTGGAGGGCTCAGATTGAAGGAAAAAGGGAAAATCAACGATAACTATGCATTTTTCATTTTGGCCACCATTTTTGCTCTAGGAAGTGTGGAAATGTGAATTTTGCATCAATTTTCATCAAATTTTTGGCAAATTCATGTTGTTTGTGCCTGCAAGGACCAATGCAAGTGGTTTTAGGGATCAATTTGCAGATTTGAGGTGTTTTTGAAATAATTTTTGTCCCAGACCATTCCAAAACGTGAAATATCAAATCAAGATGTTACAAAATCAAATTTTGGAGGGATAGGGATGAAATGATGAAATGAAAGGGGCCTGCATGCTTTGAGGATGAAAAACGTGCCTCCACAATGGATAATGATGAAGGATTTGTAATGATTCACCTTTTTGAAACACCTGGCAACTTTTGTTGTAAATTTGTTAAATGTCCCTATCTACGAATCATGTTGGAATTTTGTAACAAACTTGATGCTGGGCATATTCTTTTCTTGGGAAAGAAGGATCAAATGTAATAGAGTGTTATATAATGCATGTTTTTGACATGCAAAAGGTCGGAGAAACTTAGAATTTCATGGGAAAATATGGGAAGAAGCCCATTCTCTGAGAAATCACCTGAGAACCATTTCTAATTCCTTTTTGCATCAGATTTATATCATGTTGAGTTGGTTTTAGTTGTAAAGCCATCAACAAGCTCTGAGATTGTTCTTATAACATTACCCTACTAATAAATTTGGTCATTCTAGATTATTTTGTGTTGTCTCTTGGCAAAATTTGCATGCACTTATGTTTCAGAATGTTTTCAATTTGTGTTTCTTGCTCTATTGTAGTCTTGTGTCTAAAATCTCTCTTGATCATACATGGTCTCATTTCTTGTTGATAGTTTAGTAGCATTTACAAATATCACATTCAGAAGAGATTTCATCTGATAAAGAGATAAACAAATTTAAAATCACTTTACCTTCCTTGAATTTAGAGATTGTTTTTAAACCTTTGGGTGCACCTTAGGTCATGATAAAATAGAGATTTTTGGATGCTTTGTTGGTTCATCTGCCTCAATATTTTGTGGTAGGTTGTCAAAAATTGTGTGGAAGAGTGGATATTTGGGCCTCCATTTGGTGCACATATCCTGGTTGAAGGAGTACCTTAACCCTTTTAAAGCATTCTGTTGTTTAGGTCTTACAAATTTCTTGCAAAGGTCCTCAAAGAATTTGGAAAATTCTAGTTAGTCTTGTCTAATATCTCCCACCAAAAATTCATTCAGAATAACTAGTCCTACCCCATACTACCCCTGCATTGCATTGTGAGTCAACAAAAGAATTCAATCCATCTACAAAAATTCTCAAAGCAAATCAAGATCATACAATGTCTTCAATAACCGTTGCCTTGCATTGAAAATATCTCCATAATCTGGGAGTGACAACTTGTGAAAGTCAGATTTGGAGTGTTGATCATATTTTCCCAAGGCCCTTTCCATACTATTTGCACAAATTGAGGGATATATTCATCTCCTTCATCATTTGAGGGTTACAAAATAGGTCCTCTTACCTTGGTTGAAAGGCACAACCTATAACAGATTAGGGACAAGATCAAGTCCTATTTGAGTGCTATCCATCTCTCCACAAATCTGAGTGCTAGTTAGATCACATCCCCGGCTACAAAATGACACACATCATGATCTATCTCGCTTCAAGCTTCATGCCTTATCTCACGATCTTTGCTTAGACCGAAAAGGAGAACAAATTTGGGTACCAACAGAGGCACATCAGTCTAAGGACATTATACCATCAGATATGCAAGCAGTGTTGGATGCACACTCTGTTGTGTTTGAGAATATGCCAAACGGTTTACCTCTAAAGAGAGATCATGATCATGTTATTCAGTTAGTACCAAGGAGCTAACCACCCAACATTAAACCTTATATGTACCCATATGTGTAAAAGAGTGAGATCGAGAAGATTGTATAAGAGATGTTGGAAGAAAGAATCATTCATCATAGTTAGAGTGCTTATTCTTCTCCAGTAGTGATGGTGCATAAGAAAGATGACATGTGGTGCATGTGTCCCGATTATAGGGAACTTAATAAGTACACAATCAAAGATAAATTTCCTATTCTTGTAATTGATGATTTTCTTGATGAGTTACATGGTGTTGTTTACTTTACAAAGTTTGATCTTCTTTCGGGATACCACCAAATCATAATCGAGGAGGAGGATGTTCATAAAATTGCCTTTCGGACACATGAAGGCCATTGTGAATTCCTGGTAATGCCTTTTGGACTTAGAATTGCACCTTCTACATTTCAAAGTTTGATGAATTCTATTTTTAAGCCATTCTATGGAAGTTTGTTTTAGTGTTCTTTGATGATATATTAATTTATAGAAAAACATGGGAGGAACACTTGCATCATGTAAATAAGGTTTTGGAAACCCTTGAGCAACATCAAATTTATGAAAATCCCTCTAAGTGTTCTTTTAGAGTCAAGGAGGTTAAATATTTGGGTCACATTGTCTCTCATGAAGGTGTTAAAGTGGATCCTAATAAGATCAAGGCCATGATGGAGTGGAAGGTTCCAAAAACCCTAAAGAATCTTTGAGGATTTTTGGGGCTTATAGGTTATTATTGTAGATTCGTAAGGCATTATGGAAGTATAGCAACACCTCTCACAAATTTATTAAAGAAGGACTCTTTCCATTGGAATGAGGACGCTACCAAAGCATTTGAGCAAGTTAAAAGAGGCCATGTGCACCACTCCAGTCTTGGCTACTCCATATTTTTCCAAAACATTCATTGTTGAATGTGATGCATCGGGTTCAGTATGGGGGAAGTTCTCATGCAAGAAGGCCATCCTATTTCTTTTTTAATCTGTCAATTCAAAGGTAAGAATTTGTCAAAGCCAACTTATGAGAAGGAAATGCTAGCCATACTTCATGCAAAGTAAAGCAATGGAGACCATATCTCATAGGAAGACACTTTAAAGTGAAGACAAATCATGATAGTCTAAAATACTTCTTAGAACAATGTTTATCATCTAAAGAACAAAAAAATGGGTCTCAAAGATGTTGGGATATGATTTTGAGATTATCTACAAGAAAGGGAAGGAGAATGTAGTCACGGATGCTCTATATAGGAAAGATGAAGCAACTGCAACATTATTATGTGCCATATCCATCTTATACGAAGATTGGGTAGAGGAGGCAAGGTCCAAATGGAGAAATGGCCCAACTACACAAAACCTCGTTTATAATCTCCAAAATGATCTGAACATGTCTGAAAAAATTGTATGGAAAGGGGATGCTTTATGGTATAAAGATAGGTTATACCTATGTAATAACTCCACCTTTAAAAATAGGGTACTATCTGAGCTTTATGCTTCTCCAGTAGGGGGAACTCTGGATTCTTGAAGACTTATTATCGAATCAAACAAAATTTCTTATGGGAAGGGCTGAAAGGGGATGTCCAAAAATTTGTTGCAAAATACATGGTTTGTTAGCAAAATAAGGGTGAAACAGTTTAGTCCCCAAGTCTTCTACAACCTCTATATATTCCTAGCCAGTGGTGGGAAGAGGTTTCCATGGACTTCATCACAGGATTGCCTAAATCTGAAGGAAAAAATGTCATCATGGTTGTGGTGGATAGAATCACCAAATATGCTCATTTTTGTGCCTTGTCACACCCATTTGCTACAAGCACAGTAACAACAACCTTCATGGACATAGTTTAGAAGCTACATGGGACACCAAAGATTATAGTAAGTGATCGGGACCCTATATTTACTAGTAATTTTTGGCTGATTTATTCTCATGTTTGGGTACTTAGTTAGCTTGTAGTTCTTCTTATCATCCCTCAGTCTAATGGGAAAAAGAAGTGTAAATAAGTGTTTGGAGGGATATCTCCGTTGCTTCACCTTAGATAAACAAGCGAGATGGGTCCAATGGCTTCCACTTGCAGAATGGTGGTATAACACTTCCTTCCATACTTCATCCAAAATGTCTCCTTTTTTGGCACTCTATGGGTACCATCCACCATCCATCACATCATCATTGAGAGGACAACCAAGGGTTAGAGTAGTGGAAGAACACATTCAACATCAACAAGAGGTCCTCTCTAGTCTCAAGGAGAACTTGGCCATGACACAAAACCACATGAAGCAGTAGGTTGATCAACATCGCATGAAAGACATTTTGAAGTCGGTGACTGGGTTTTTGTGCGTTTACAACCATATAAGAAAATGTATTTAAAACAACAACAAAAGGATAACAAAATTTCACCTAAGTATTATGGCCCCTATCAAGTATTGCAGAAGATTGGTACTGTAGCATACAAATTAGAACTTCCATGAAACAACGAGAATAGATCCAAGTATTTCTGTTTCTTTCTTAAAGAAAGTAATTGGAAAGAGAGTATCAGCCCAAATAGTGTTACTTGAGCTCGATGAGGAGGGGAGAGTCATCTAGGAACATGAATGCATCCTTCAGACATGCACTAAAATATTGAGGACACGGATTATTACTGAGTACTTGATCAAGTGGAAGAATATGGATAGTGAAGATGCAAGCATGGGAGGATATGACATTCCCGCAACATCACCAGAGCTTCTCAACATTGGGGACAATGTTGCTTTGAAGGGGAAGGACATGTTACACCCTTAATCATATATATTGCATTTGATGTATATAACTGACTGGTGGCTCTCATAACTTCTTATCATTATGTATCTCTTTTATATATGTTATATTATCATTGGTGGGTCGGCCTTGGGGATGGCCATAACATAAGAATAGTATAAATAGGGGTTAGTAGGTAGTAGTTGATCATCAGATTGAGCATTTGAGTCTTATTGTATGGTTTGGAGGTTGCCCCTCGAAGTGGCTAAGCTATTCTACTTACATACTAAGATCATTTATCTGCAATATTATGTTCTTTGGTCTTCTATTGTTGGTGATAATCATATTTATACAAGTAATTTCATTACAAGAGGTGGGAGTGCGAGAGACATTAGGGTCATAAAACCCAAATTTATTGCACATATAGAACCACGCCTCCCTTTCTCCATTTGTTCGTGGGCACCTCTTCCATATTAAATTCGCCGTCGTATAACCAAATATGCATCAGGAATCGCAATGGCTATCCACCGCCAAAGATCGACCCTTTCAATGACATCATTAGAGGTGTAAATGTTAATAAGGCCAAAAGGGTGGCTGCCAATATTAAATAAGACCCATATGGCACGATTGGTGGGGTCAACACTCGATCCATAAAAACGGACCGCCATTTGGGATAAAAAGGGATATTGAACCCCCATGCCCCCATCATGATTACTGCAAAATGCCAAGCTGTCAGGCTAGATGGATTTACAAACCATCGCTAACTAAAAACCTACAACTTTCACTTCCTGTAAACACAAAACATCTAAATTAGAAAACTTTTGACGAGCATCGCATACAATATACTTGCGGTTGGAGTTGGTAAGACCTGCACATTCCATGATATGCAATTCATGGTAAATGGTGGTCAAGGGCCATACCATCCTCATCCAAGCCATCCAAAGCATCATACTAGTTCTGTAGAAATTGAATTTTATTAATCTTCAAGAAATATTGAAGCTCAATTTTCCTTCACCTGACATATTATATACTATATTCCTCCTCTACATAGTCCACATTGTGAGCGGGGCTATGATCATAGGAGTGGCGAGGAGGACTTCGAGCCCTGTGAACCAGATGTTAGAAAGAACCGAGAAGACATAAGAGTCGAGGAATCGTATGGAATTAGTCCGGTCCATGAGAACCGAGGCCACTTGGGGTGTGTTAGAGAATTTAGGCAACGGGACATGCGAGTCATCGAAACCACGAGCTCCTTGAGGTGTTGGCCGTGGGCTTGTTCTTAATAACTCGACTCACGTGAGTTGTTTGAGCCAGAACTTTGTTTTGGGTTGGCTTGTTCTTATTCTTTCTTCCTCCAACTATTTTCCACCCCTCCTCCTGAGGGGGTTTGGTCACTTTAGGTGCCACATTAGGCATTAGGCGGTTGGCGGGACATAAAAGACAGTCCTTGATCTTATGATCGAGGCTTGTCATCGGAAAACAAGTGTTAGGCAGGTTTATGTATAAGATACGTTGGGAGCATTGTTTATCTCCCATTTGAATCTCCACAATCCACATAGTCCTTTAGTTCTTGGGAGAGTCGACTTCAACACAGACACGCTTTTGTGGTTGGGAATTATAAAACCTCTAGTGTTCCATACGCACCACACGCCCTATAGAAGAAGTTATTTGATGCAAAAAGTGAACACAAGGCAGTGGGAGGCCATGAAACTCCACCAAATTGACACTTTGAGGGCCGCATAATCAGAAACCACAAAATCTTTGGTCCATGGAGACAAGACCAAAAGAGAGTTCTGAGACATACCAAGTGGCCGAATGGTTAAGGATGGCGGGGCATTCACTAGGTGAGAGAAGCGGAATAAGAAGAACCCTTTGGTCATGTTCTGAACACTCTCAAGCTGAATGCCATGAGTAGCCGAATTGACCGATGTAACCCAAGATTTTAGCATGCTTTCAGAGGGGATGTGACCCATAAAATACCCAATAAGACAGAACTACTCTAACCACTGGCATGCAACATTAAACTCAGGAATAGGTAAAACAACATCAAGGGGGAGATTCATTACCTCGTGGAAGACCTTCGGGACGAACTTCCAGGGGGTTTCGGTGGTGGTACCATTGTTTGAGACTCCACAAGCTCTAGCCATGACTTCAACAATTAGGCCGAGAAGTGGAAGAGGCCATTATATAAGAGCGCCCCTGCAGAGGGTGAGAAACCCTAAAAAACTGATATAGATACTATCCCGCATTGCCCAAAGAGGCCGCAATATGACATGCACATGAAGGAAACCCTAGCAGAGCCGACTCTCAATCAAATTCATAGAATTCAAATATGTCCTTATTTATAGATCTTGATTATATCTAAATTTAACTTAGTGGTAGGTAACACCTAGAATTAGAAAGCATGTGTTGAGCTCAACATGTAATATCAAAATAATTATTTATAACTTAATTTGATTAAATTACTAGTCGGTGTGCTAAATTACTAGTATATATCTAGTGAAAGTCTATTTTTAGATCTTGATTATATCTAAATTTAACTTAGTGGTATGGAAGACCTAATATTAGAAAGCATGTACCGAGCTCAACAAGTAATATTAAAATAATTATTTATAACTTAATTTGATTAAATTACTAATCGGCGTGTTAAATTACTAGTATATATATCTAATGAAAGTTTATTTATAGATCTTGATTATATCTAAATTTAACTTAATGATAAGTAACGCCTAAAATTAGAAACCTTGATGGAGCCTATTTTTATTTTCTGAAATCACCTATAAAAGCGGGAAACGCAATTGTATGGATATGAAACAACCCTTTAATATAACTTCTTTAGTGCATCCCCTTTGACACTTGTATCCCACATTTCGCATGCGATTGCTAATTTAGTTTTATATCTACAATAACATGTTGAGTAGGTAATATTAAAGTAATTATTATTTATAACTTAATTTAATTAAATTAATAATCGACATGCTAAATTTAAATCTATATGTAAGTAATGAAAGTTTATTTATAGATTTTTATTATTATATGTAGCGAAAGTCTATTTATAGATCTTAGTTATATCTAAATTTAACTTAATGATAAATAACAAGTACCGATTTTATTTGTATTTAAATTTAACCTATTAGAAATCTATTTATAAATCTTATTATTATATCTAGAAATTCTATTTATAAATCTTGGAATATACCAAACCTATTTGTATTTAAATTTAATTTGTTGGATATTATATCTAGAAAGTCTATTTATAAATTTCGATTTTTATCTAAATTTAACCTAACGGTAATAACACCTAAAATTAGAAAATTGAGGCGCCTATAAATACCGGGACATGATTGTAGAGTTTGTTTGCAGTTGTATGAATCCCGTTGGTTCTTGATTACAGCTCAGTGTTATTTGCATTGCCTATCTGTTGTGGAAAGAAATCACGGGTCGAAGTAAAAGAGATGCAAAATATATCGACGACGACTCCAATCAATATTCAACTTGTAAGAAAACACTAAATGGATGAGATTTGACGGTTGACCCCACCAATCAAACCAAAAATTTATGACATTTGGAGGTTTTAAACAGCCTGTCCTTTTTTGTTAAATGTCATTTCTTTACTTAATAATTTAAAATAAAAAAAAAAATTTCACTGTAATTATAAGTTTCAGGGATTTTATGATCGATATACACATATTTTTAACCAAATATGTTATTTAAATATCTATATAATGCTGCACTTATATTTATATTAAATGTGTTTATAGTGATAATGACGGTTTTACCAAATTCTTTCACGTCAAAAAATGATGGATGGACAATTTTACAGAATGTAAAATACGGTTAAAAACGTCCAAAACGGGCGTCAAATCTCATCTTTGGATTGGAGGACAAAATTCAACAAGTTTGCACTCATTGCGATGTGAGAGCTATGATGATCTTCACGGGAAGGCAAAATGCGCGCGAAGAAAATTCCTGTTTCACACGTGTGGTGTTTTCAAAGCTTGTGCAGGACGCAGGGGAACCGATCCATGAGTTCGAAGAACGGAGCAAATCTATTTGTGAGCAGGACGCCAGGAAACTGAACCATGCGTTCAACACCCAGGACAAACGGAGGAAATCCATATGTGAGCAGGAGTGGATGTTGAAGAAAGAGATCAAGACTCTCACTGAACAGGTCAAGAAACAAAAGGATCTCACTTCGCTAATAGACGAGCTCCGTCTCCTCAAATACCAGGTCGAAACCATGCTTGGAAGCGTACAGCTGCTACTTTCTTAAAAGACACCTTCCTCCCCCTTCTGCTGCTGCTGCTGAAAATTGCAGAGGGGAGCCAGACCGAGATCGAGAATGAAAGCGAGAGCGAATGGACCTGGAGCAGGTGCGTGTCCTGGGAATCACTGCAATTTGACTAGTCTGAATCGCTATATGCACAATGGCCGTTGGATTCTTGTACAGTAAATTCATTCTAGTCATGTAATAATCACTTATGTAGGGTTTATGTAATAATTCTTGTACAATGGCCGCTTCTATGAGCATGTGCACATCTGGGCGGGTTAGGGTTTCTTGGTCCAGCACCACAAAATAATCCCCATCTTGGAGAGAGATCTGCATTGTATACATTGTCCGCAGGTTTACATTGCATCCCCTGTTTGGAGAGAGAAGCCACTTGTTTGGAGAGAAAAGCCATATCCCCTGTTTGGAGATGATTGTTTCATTCAAATGGGAGAGGTAAGAGATCCTGTTGCAGGATCTCAGGGTACAGAAAAAGGTATTAAGAAGGGTAAAATGAAGATTTTTTGAATATTTTTTTCACAATCCTGAGAAAATCAAGTAGAACAGGGCTTGTCTCGTTAAAATACTTGTATTCCTAAGACACAATGAATGAAACAAAGATGTCAGGGGTTGAACAAAGAAGAATATTGTTTCCTTAACCTGGTATTTTCGCTTGTTATATCATATATTTGATGAAATTTTGTTTTCCTTTGTGTGTATAGAACTGTAATGAGTATTGTTGTGGTTTTCTGGTTTGTAAAGGTGTAGTGGCTAGTCAGAGACTTCCAAAACATGTGTGGACTTGTGAAGGTTGATACAAACTAGAAATCCCTGCTTGATTTGATAAAGGTATAGAGCCCCTTCACTATCTTGTGATTGACTGTTATAGTCTTTCTCGTCCGGTATAGCCTTTCCTCATGTTTTATTGTTTCATTGACCTTTGAACATGATACGAGGGGTTTAATAAGACATGTTACAGGGATAGAATGGTATTTTAATGATGAACATAAGTTGATGAACCAATTTCAACATAACCCATGTTCTCTGTCCTACTACTGTGAGGGAAATCCTGTAGTGTTGGAAGGCCATGTCAAAGACTTTCAAGTTCTTATATTGACAACTTAGGGTATAGTCTTTTAGATATCTATTGAAATCCTAAGAAGGTCATTATACAAGCATGTGAAAAAGATAAGAAAGTTTGTGTTTGGAATCACTTGTACTTTGTTTGACAATCTCAGTCTAATTGTGTTTTACCTTGAACCCTGTTTTCACCTAGTTACATGTTGTATCAGTTGAAGGTTGTCTTGAATTACTTTATCATACATAAAAAAAAGGAAGGAATCTACAGAACTTTGTTAGAATTTCACAGAGTTAAAAAGGCCCTTAAAACTAGTACTCAGTTAGGACAGTCCCAGTATGTCATTAACCTCAATGACATCCTTGTTTTCATTCACTTTTCTTTAGATCATTTGAAAGTGGGTTTGAAGCATCTCCTCTTCATCAAGGTAAAGTTATAAATCAAGTTTAAGTCTATACAAATGATTACCAGGATAAAAAGCCTTGAATCAGTACTCTGTCATAAAGCAGTGTTAATGAACTCTCGAAACCTAGTCCATTAATCCTTCACCAATTTCAAGCAAAAAGTAATACATACATACACCAGGTGGCCTATTCTTCCAATGATGTTGCCACCAGTCGTAATTTTTATGCAGGAGACCAACAGAGCAAAATTTGCTTACTATCTCAACTTATTAAGTGGTCGTTGTCCTATATGTGCCTATGTAGTGGATAGTATGTGGACAAAGTCTTCTGACATATTTATGTATTTTTTTAGTGATAGAAAGAGAGAATTATTTATGTTATGGGGGCAGGGAAGTGCCTTACAATGCAATATTAGAATGTTACACTAATTCCCCTCATGTGTCTGCAATATCAGAATGCTATGAAAATCTGCTGTGTTTTACACTAATGCCCCTTGTGTGTCTGTTGTAAAGGTGGGGATTTTTCTATATTTCTTTTGTTTTGGTTTGATGTATTTAGGATTGTGTAGGTGAAATGCAAGTGTGAAGCTGTTGGGAGGATGCTAAGTAAATATGTATTTAGTCTGTATTTAATTTTCTGAGATGGCATCTCTACTCAGAGGTTAAATTTGATAGCCACTTATGCCTGTCAAACAATTTTTAGGTGACGGTAATATGTCAATATTGCCCTTCAAAAATATGAAATAGTGTAAATTTTACTAATTATTCTATATTTTTATATCTTTTTAATATATATTTATAATTTATATACAAATCTATATAAAAATTGACGGTCAAGTTTTAAATATGTAAGTTGCGTGTGACGGTCAAGTATTTTACGTCTAAAATTTTAAATATGTAAGTTGCGTGTGACGGTCAAGTATGTTACGTCTAAAATCATAAAAAATGTCTAAACAGCCATCAAACTTAACCCCTGTGACTCCACTTCATATTTTTCCTTTCATAGAGATGTTACTTGACGGTAATTTTTGTTTTTGTTCTTTAATGCTTTTCTAATTATGTTAAGTTATTGGGGCAATGAATATGTGCACACATGTTGTCTTCTAAAATTTTGAGCAACATGAAAGATTCGATTTTGTAATTTTGGTCTGGGATTTCCATGTGTGTAACAATCAGAACATTTGTCTTATTAGTTTTGTGTCGGGACCGAGATTCAATTTTGTAATTTTGGTCTGGGATTTCCATGTGTGTAACAATCAGACCATTTGTTTTATTAGTTTTGTGTCAGGACCGAGACTGATAACAAAAGCGAAAGCGAATGGCGCTGGAGCAGGTGCAGGAGCTGGGAATCACTGCAATTTGAATAGTCCGAATCACTATTAGGTTGTCTGTCAATATGCACAGCGGCTGTTGGATTCTTGGCAAGGGGAATCCCATTGTAAATTATTTAGAGAACTTATATGGCAGGAAGCATTCAGATCAGACCCTAAGGAGCTTGAATGGAGTTGAAACCTATCATGTGTAAATGCATAGTAATTTAATGTATTTTTAATGGATTCATGTATCTATGGGATGTCGCACATGAAAATAAAATGTGACCTCTTGACAACTGCGCCGCTGTGAAATGTACTCTGAGTCTATGCATATGAATTTCAGTTTGATAAGAAAATTGTTGCTGGTTATCTTGCGTTTCTGTGATTGTAAGTGCTTAACGTGTGGACAAGAGAACTTATTATCAGGAATCACTCTTACGGGTTCTTGTAAGAAAATAAGAGTCAGGTATTGGTGCATGATTTTACTCCAATAACCCTTTGCCGGTATTAGTGTATCACCATTCAGCAACCTTCTCGTAAATGAAATCTTGACTACTTATTCTCAAATCTTGTTGACTTGTATCAGAATAAGCAAGTTGATTTTGTAGTTCCTGGTACAATCTATGTAATAGTTATGTATCCCTCAAATTGCACTATATAAAGATGTGAACTATGCTTCTGAATCTAGTTTCTGGACTGTCTGCTTGGTTATGGAGTCTTATCATGTGATTTTAAAAGGATAACAAAAATTAGTATGCTTGGACTATTGGTGTAATTAGTGGTTAAATGAAGGAAACTTTTGATGGTTTTCAAGAAAAAAGTTACTTTTTAATGATTGAATGGTTTCTTCACCAGAATATTAGTACAAAGAAGATAGTATTTTAAAGTTATTTAATGAATATAAGGTCATTCGTAACCTTCTTGAATCTCATTTGTTAGAGAATGGATTTAGGTCATGTGCATGGTGGATGTGATCTAACTAGACAATGAGTTTCTCTTTGATTCAGGATGAATTATAAGTCACTATTTTTGATGTTGGTATGCTTATATAGATGACGACCTCAAACTAAGTGATTTTGAAAAGGAGGATGGTTATAATATTGACTATGAAGGACAATAGTAAAACCTTGAGAATTTAGATCCTATTAGATTTTCCAGGATTATGAAGGTGGAACTCAACCCCAAACCTTTACTCCTGCTGAAACCTAGTCTTATGATATGCTCACCAATAAAGACAACCTGATTGTCTCTATCAATATGCAAGTCATGATGATTGTAGTATGGATGATTGCATGATGGTAACTTAGTGCTCTCCCTAAATTACCGTATAAAGGGACTGTATCACCATTTGCGATGTTCCAAATCATGCTTAAATCTTTGCATAACATTTCTTTGTTCCCTCTACCATATGGAGGGAAAAATTCCTAAATTTTGATTGGCATGAAAACATGCGCTTTTGTTAATTGGGTTCCTAATGACTTCAAAATGTTCTTTGGTTCCAATTTGCACTTGGCATTTGAAAAGGTTCCTATTTTACTTCATAAGTCTTAAATAAGGTTCCATTTGCACTTGGATAGTGTTCTTATGCAATTTGATGCGAGGTGGCATATAAAAGTGTGCTACCACCATTTAATTTTCCCTAGCATCATGTAAATATGGGTTTTGGATGGAGACAAAATACGTGCCTAATTTTGAAATTCCAAGTGGCATGAAATCATGTGCTCAAGTGTTTTAGCATTCACAAATACATTTAAATTGCTGCACCAATGTTTATAAAGGCTCTCCATGTGAAGGAAAAGGGGTAGTTCCAAATGACATTTGCTAAGTTTAAAAAAACAAAAAGACTTGTGCTGGCATTGCATCTGGTTCTTGAAAGCATGGAATAGTGCGTTTGAGCACTTCCATAAAGTTCTAAAAGCTTGAGTTCTCCAATTACATTAAATACTAGCAATTGTATGTGAATTTTGCAATAAAATGTTGAAGGGGATACATAAAAGAAGTTAACCCGAGGGAGATAAAAATTAAAGGAAGGGCCAGGGTGATGAAGAAGGATATTGAAGGAGGTGAGGTTCAAGAGTGCAGAAAATGTTGTGGAAAACCTATGTGAAAATTTTATTTGTTACGACTGGGTGAAACATGAGCCGTTTGTGTCACACATTGTAAGGAGAAAGGGGGTGTGTTGTGTAGGTTGTCAAGGCAACATACTTTGGATATATCTTAGAAAGAAAGGTGTGGTCGATGAATTCTTGCAAGGTGAACCTGCATATATTTAAATTCTTGACTCTACATGTGTTAGATACGGAAACTCTATGTTTAGGGGTCTTTATGTCACCAATTTCATGCACATTTGTGATTATGTTTTGTCTTTAGCGATTAGGGCTTCCACTCATCAATTTTTTTGATGATTCCCTCTATCAATGACCACCGACACAAAACCTTGACCTTCCATTTCCTTATGCATGTCAAACACAACTACCAAGACTCACATTTAGAAATACCTATCAACATAATTAATGTTAGAGGCATTGGAATAAGAAGAAAATTAATATATACTCGTGTGTCTGACCTCCTTCGATCATCCAAAGCATATAAGGCTATAAATAAGGAACATTTCGGAGTAAAAGATTATAATACAAGTTGATTGGTGTGAAGATTATAATCTGTTGATGAGCCAACAAATATGAATGCATAGATGTCAACAAAGGACAGATGGAAAATATTCCAACCCATATGTGGATGCATGGGGACATGTGTAGCCTACATAGTCTAGTAGTTTAGAGAGTCATCAAATTCATTTCTTAACCCTTTGCATGCAAAGTGAAACAAAGGGTGAGTCGAGGGAAGATGCAAACTTAGGTGATCTTGTCAGTGGTGCGATGAGATGCCAGATGTGAACAAGTATGAATCACAATACTAAATATGAGATCCATGATGCAATACGATGTCGAGAAATACAATACAAAAGATATATCTTCCATTTCCCCAATGCGTGCAAGGCACTACAAAGACTCCCACTTGGAAACACCTATAAGCATAATCAATGTTTGAGGCATTGGAAAAGAAGAATTTTTTTTTTGCGTGTTCGTCTCCATCCTCCTATGATCCTCTAGCTCATCCAAGGTTATAAATAGGGAACACTTCAATTTGAATATTATAATTTGGTTGATTGGTGTGAATATTATAATCTATTAATGAGCCAACTAATCTAAATGCATGGATTTCAATCGAGGACATATGGAAAAGATTCCTTCCTATATGTGGATGAATGGAGACATGTGTAGCCTACATAGTCTAGTAGTTTGGAGAGTTGCCCAATTCAATGTTTAACCATCACATGCGAAGTGAAAGAAAGGGTGAGTCGAGGGAAGATGTAAACTTTGGTGATCTTATTAGTGGTGCGAGGAGATGTCAGGTGCAAGCAAATATGAATCACAATACTCAATACGAGATCCATGATGTAATACGATGTTGAGCTCAGAGGATAATCAATGCAAAGACTTAGGCCCATTGATCCCAAAAATACAAATCGAATACAATGACCAAATAATGTAGAGTCATATGATATATGTGAGTAGTCAACATTTGCTTGCATCGTTGTACATTGAAAAAGGCTATCAATGATATTTCTTGTTAACATTAGAAATCTGAAACCGACATCATGGAGTATTGTTTGCGGATAATTTATACCTAGCCTTTCTTTTTTGTTTATATATAAGTGATGGTGTATGTATTTACAATCTATTTTTCATCGATGAAATGGAGGATTTGTGTTTACTCAATATGATCCATGTAAGCAAATATGAATCACAATACTCAATATTGGATCCATGATGAAATACAATGTTGAGCTCAAAGGACCCTCAATGCAAATACTAAAGCTTATTGATCCTGAAACAAAATGCAAATCTATTACAATGACTAAATAACCTAGAGCCGTCCAATATATGTGCATATTTAGAATTTGCTTGTATTATTCTAGTTTGGAAAAAAGGCTATTGAAGTATTACTTATAAACATTAAAAATCCAGAGAACTGACATCATGCAGTAATGTTTTCGAATAAATTGTAGATAGCCTTTCTTTTTTATAAGTGATGATGTATGCATCTATAGTTTGTGCTTTATCAAGGCAACAAAGGAGTTTTGATTCATGGGTTTGTTTCTATTACTTTTTAGTGGGAGATAGGTTGCAGATCAAAAGATTCACAGTTGGGGTCTCTCCACCCCAACACCAACAAGTACATCTACAAAATCTAACATGAGTCAACCTAATAAAATATAATATCGAGCTTAAGAATAACGTTGTAGCTCCCATTTAAAGCCATATGAAGGGGTTGCTCATTCAACATTTTTTACTTGTTTATTAGTTCTATTGCATCGATAATTGATGCTTACACAACTAAAAGAAACATATTTTGTAGAAAATATAGGGAAAATGGGCTTCGTTATTTGTGTATTTAATCTTTTACAGCGTCAAGATTTTCGATTGAATAACATTTTATTTATTAGATAAGACAAAGACATGAATGGAAAGTTGGAAAGAAAAGGTGGGATTTAAACACATGCATCAAATTAAATTGCTCCCGCCAAAATAATATCTATGTTTGCTCCACTTTATCGTCTTGATCTCAATGCAAACTCGAGTGATCCCGTCAGTGGTGCAAGGAGATGCTGGATGCGAGCAAGTATGAATGAAGGCATTCACTTTACAAGGTTCTATGGAGGAGAACGAGTCAAGGAAGATAACAAAAGGTACATTCCAAGGTAGAAAGAAGAATGTGACACCCTTCTATGGGTCCTCTTATCCTAAATGACACTCTCTAAAATCGTTCACGACACGGATATGGTCGAATATGGTTGTAAGGCACCATAGACCCTAGAGAAATACAATATTTGTGTGCATTTTTAAACACGCGGACATGAGTTTTCCAAATTTGAACTGCATAAACCTATTAATGACACAATTGTCAAAGGATTGAATGGTGGTTGTTGATGAAGGATCCAATCATTTCAGTAATAGGTCTATGTAGGATCCAATCCAGATATCTTCTGTACTATTTTTTGCTTCCACAAATTACCATGGACATCAAGAGTCAAAATAGGATTTACAGAGAGGAAATATCATGAACTTCAATACTTTTAAAGGAAAACTTGAATTGATAAAAGCTTTTGCAATAGTGTAGCGGCAACAACATTTTTGAATTTAAAAGATCTGCTCAGCTTAGCAGGGTCATTCAACACCTTTCTCGATCTGATGGAGAGCAACGACTTGTTGTAGAATACGAGACGTAATAATTAGCATATTTGCACCATTTGATATTGCATTTACTTTCATAAAGAGGAAAACTCTCACAACTCTCAGATTCAAGAATAAGAAACTGTGATCTTGGGCCATCTTATGTCTAAGTTCTATGCCTTGTCAGATAATCAAAACTTTAGTAGCCTTGCAAACACAACGACGACCAATATGAAAAGAGGAAAATATAAATTTGAATGTCACCGCAAATAGTGAAGCAGTGTTAGTTTCATTGTGGTGGATGGCTCGATTTTTGTTGTACATCAAGGAAAAAATGATCTAATCTGTTTATGCCCCTGACATTTGTTAGATTCAACAAAGTTGGTCTAACTTGGAATATGATTTTAACAGCTATACAACATTCATATCTGCCATGTTAGGGGGAAGTTGATAGGGGACCGTAGCTTTGTCAAAATCAGTAAGGCTTCATCTCTGTCAGTGTCAACCCTATCAATCGAAGGACATGACTAATTACACCTGAGTGAACAATAACTATAGGATTTCAACACATCTCTAACAAACGCCACTCCACCATCAATTTCTTGGAATGTGTCGACTTTAGAAGGCTTCACCCCTATAAGGTTTTGACTTAGTATATGCCTTGGGCATAATAAAAGGGGAAATAAGTCGAGACCACATGACAAGAAGATGAGGATGAAAATGTATTAATAACGAAGTTCATATCCATAATATTTAGAGATGGTTATTTTAAATATTTGTAAATATTTTATGAAAAAAACACGGAAAATGTGTAAACGGTCGTCACATGTAAGCCCTCATGCCCACCATGCATTTTGCCCAAAATTTATTTCAAAATATAGAAGCTTCCAACGTCTTAATCTTGGTCTGCCCAATCGGAGTGTAATAAGCGCTCAAGATCTGTCCACGCGAGAATGAATGAACGATAAATATTCACTCATTTTGTACAATCATTTCAGAAGTCGGAAAGCCTGACAAAGTCACGCGGATATTGTCATCTACAAATATCCCAATTATAGGGTTCATCACAAGAGGTTCACAACCCATAAGACCGAAACCGCGGGTTAGGCGACTAGCTCTAATCAAAGTGGAGCCCACACATTTCGTAGTCCATAACTAAGGGTTTTCTAGGCTCGGGTGCGAGAGTCAGTCAGGGCATGGTGGACACAATAAATAGATACTTCGCCATGGAACTTCTATTGATTTTTCCAATTCCCGGGAAGGTGGACATTGTTGCTCTTGTAAATTTGTGACTAAATTTATGCAACAAATTTTAGTGAAGTTTTTTTGCAAAGGTAAAGGATAATTTAACGGCAAAAATTTCCAGATTAGTGGTATCGATTCTTAAGATATGGAAATTTCATACACTTTTTGTTTTTTTGCAGATCCGGAGGTCGAGGGATCAAGGTTGTGGTGTTTATTTTAAGGATATTTTGTTATTTTTGGCATATCCGGTTGCAAAATAATATCTTTTTCTCTTTGATTCGGAGGTCACTGGTTCTATTCCTTTATGTTTATGTTCGCGAGTAAATGGAAGCTTGACTCTGAATCCTAACGTGTCGTTGTTCATTTCGTTGGCTGCCCTATCAACTGAAGGGGACAACTAATTACACCGAATGAATAATAACCTTAGGATTTCAATGCATCCTTGGAAACTCCTGTCCACCATCAATTTTTTGAGATGTGTCAGACTTAGCAAGGCCTTGCTCACTAAGTATATGCCTTCAAACAGTAATGAACCATGTGGAATTTTAAAAGGTTATTTAAAACATTTCAAACACAAAAAAAATCATATCTCTTCCCACGCATTTTTTGGTGGCCTTGCTCTCCCACACCTTTATGAATTTTTTTTTAATCAAAACTTATTATTTTTTCTAAGTTCGGGGTGGCCGAATGATCAGGATCCGCTTGCCTCGGGCATGTTTGCTGCTGCTGCTTGATAATGCCTTTTTTTTTTTTTTTTCTGGGGTGATGCTTTTTGTTTTGTTGTACTTTCCTAGGCTCGGCCTAGTTTGACTTTTGATGTTCTAGGCTTGGCCTAGCTTGTTCGTGGTTTTGGGGTGTGCTCTCATACCACCCACTTTTTTGTTGAAAGCTATCTTGTATCTTATTGCATTAATATAATATAAGATCTTTTTCATCAAAAAAACTTATGATTATATTAGCCAAATGCCATGAAATTTTAACCACATGCTCCTCTCCCCAAACATTTTCTAGAAGGATATATTATTGTTGTTTTGTGGTATATTTTATTTGTTTTACCCTAGAATGTTTAGGGAGATTTTTGTATTTAAAACTACCTTCAAGTGCCTCTGTAATATTTCTATTGCTCTATAAACATTCCAGATCATTTGCCTATAACTAGTTTTCATTCCATAGGAACCATGGAGTCACAAATAAGAAAAAAAAAAAAAGAAAATGAGGAAATATCAAGCATTTAGTGGGTGTCTACAAAGTGTTTGGTAAAATTATTAGATGATATAATTCATGATTCCACATTGGTTCTTTGCTTCTTGGATGTGCTATAAAATTAATCAAATTAGAAAATGTATTAGCTAGACGATAATACTTGAGATGTAAATATGGATTGCAAGACCATTATAGCATGAAAATGTAGGCATAATGAAATCCTTAGGAAATGTTGAATTGTAAATCTTTTTGGAATAGGATTGCCATGTAAAGAATTATTATTGATAGAAGCATAATAGGCTTTTCTTTCAAGCGTGAGAGATTGGACCTAAGATTGTAATTAGCCAACATCATGCATGAGTGATAAGATGTCATGTGAAGGAATGGTAGAAGATGTGAATGGTGTATTGAGTGGTTGAAGCTTGCCATTATGAGTGATCATAAGAATGTGAGAATTGGAAGATGCCGATGCTATGAGCACACTAGATGTAGGTGCCGGAGAGGTAACATGTGGTGAAGAATATGGAATATCAATCAAAACATTAGGAATAACATTGGAGGGATTGTTAGGAGATGAAGTAATATAAGGAGATGAATCAACATGCATGTCACTAGACACAATCTCGAAGAAGATGAAAGTGAAGTAGAGAATTCACATTCGGTGGTATGAAAACAAGTAGAATCATTACTAGTATGTGTATTATTAATATCGACAAAAATTTAGATGCAAGGATTTCATTAAGCATATCATCAACATAGTATGAAGTAGGAGGAGAGATAGTATGAGATGTATCATTACAATCATTGGATTTTCATAAATGTAAGGAGTATGAGATGCATCTGAGAATCATCCGACTAGTATTAGAAACAACATCATGCACATGCATATTTTCATAATGTTTTTATCGAAGTATCATCATTAAGACTAAGCATAAAATGAATAATAAAATCATCTAGAGTCTCAATAGAAATAGAAGATGGTGGAGTGTGGCTTACTAAATAGCAAGGTATACAACCTAAAAATCTTGTAGGATCATAAACAATACTAACACTAGAATGATCAAAGCTAGTAGGAAGATTGCATTCATTAGCCAACAATTGCCTTTTATTGTCATCTAAAAGAACTATATTGTGATACAAAGTGCTAAGTTCAACTATAGTTTCTTCATCATAAATAGGATAAACTCACACGAGGCATGACTTGCCTAGGAGGAGAAGATATACTCTTAACCATTAGGGTATTAGTGGATCATAGGGCAAGGAATTCTAAGCTACGGTGTTCACGAAAATGATTCAATAAAATATGGATTTATTTTATTAAAATATGAAAGAAATGACTGCTATAATTGATATACAATGAAATACAAATGCTAGGAAATTTATTTGATTTATTTATGAAAGAAAATACAAGAGATAGGGTACTTACCTTGATTTCTCTTGTCTTGAAGTGTGTTTATATTGGAGAATGTGATAGAATAGAAAAGCAAACCATCACAATTCTGCTCTTAAAATGCAGAGGTACTTGAAATCCCTGACACGGTGCCCTGGATAGGGGTAGAGGCACCTCACGGGCACCATAGACCTCGGTGGGCACTGTAGAATATGAAAAAACTCAGGATCTGGTTCTGAAACTGTCTCTAGGGTTTCACACTTACTCGCCACTTATTGCTTGAAATTCACAGTTTGACTGCTGGGAGTCCACCGTAAATCTACAACACAAATATGCTCTTACAAAACCCTCAAAGAGACATCAAATCCTAATAAAGAAATATGCAAAATGAGGGGTCGATCATGTCATTAATCGTCAACTAGTGAACTTATAACTGAGCACTACACTACATCTCAAGCCCAATGTAGTTTTATGTGCTTGTGTGTGCAATAGTGATCCTAGGTTTCCCTCGTGCCGATGACGCCAAGATATTGGGTAGTAGCTAGATAAAATACAAATATGTGGGATGGAAAAATGAACTTCCCCTTCTTATGTAGTGTGTATGCAAAAAAATGCACCCAAATGCATTCCCTTGAGATATGTAGATATATAACCCTTGATAAAATTACCCGCCATTATAATGGTATGTATGTTGTGTTTATATAGGGATGTCTTGCTTGAATTTTGACTCTAATGACTAGACATGCAGACTAGTACCTCATGATATGAGTGGTAAAATCACAAAGACCAACCTTAAAGGTTAAAACTAAGATACAAAATAAAGAGGACACGACACCTAGGATAGACAGGAGTGCATGGGCACTAATGTCTAGTCCTAGGCACTAGTGTCCAGAGACAACTGATGACAAATGTGCGAAGACCGAGAGATATGGATCCTTGTGACCCGACTAGAAATGGGTGCAAAAGAGAGAGGGGTGAAAGATAAAACCATAAAGACACTCAAGACAAGAAGACTGACTCAGTGCAATGTGTCATTAGAGAATACTTTTCATATGCAAGATCCATATATAAAACAACATACTTGGCTGTATAATAGATAGTAGTAGCTACGTGATTTTTGTCCACAGAGCCTAAACATGATTTGTGAGACTAAATATCACAGTTTCTAATGGAAAATCTCTACCAACATCTCTAAAAACCTTTTATCAAGTAAGGACCTCATTTACAATAGATGAAACATATTGGACCGTACATAGTAAACTTAAAGTTGTAAGTTTACAAAGATCATAAACATATATTTTACAATGCTTTACATTGAAGCATAAGTGTAGATGATAAGGAGAAAAACATGATTGACCATTAGGAGGTGGCATTGCCATGCACACACCTGTCAATGACAACTATGAAAGGCCAAGAATTGCAAGAAACTTGCAGAACTTTACAAAACACAATGACTTTGTAAACATATTTGCAACTTGATCTTGATTAGGTAGTAATGAACATCTATATCACCACAGATCACCTTCTCTCATATATGATTCGTTTTCTAATGCTGAATTGGATTCTTAGCAAGAGAAATGCAACTCTAACTATCACATAGAAGAGGAGTACTTCCTTTAACTTCCATGTGAATCTCTTACAACAATTGCTTTAGCCACATTGCCTCTTTCTCTTCTTCCATCACACTTCTATATTCTACCTCAGCAGAAGAGATGAAGACTGTTCAATACTTTTTACTGCCCCAAGTAATGACACTTGTACCAAACTTGAACACATATCTAGTTGTATATTTTCTATCTAACACAACATCAACATGGTTAGAATCACAATATCCATATAAACATGCATTATCATAATAAGCATAATATAAATCATTATTGATTTCACTTTTAACCATCTATAAATATTACATTAATAGGTTAAAAAACAAGTTGTATAACAACTAACCATGTCATATTACCAATATGTTGAATTTTTGAACAACAATTTCAACATTTTAATATTGAAAAATATATATTAGATGCAATCAATATTAGACGTCTCCAATACAAACACAAAGGTGTCCCCAAGTGTCATTTGATATGCATATAATATTATTTTTAGTAATCACATACTGATTTAGAGTTTTATAAATGTTTTATCAACATATATATCTTCATTATCTACTTTAAGCCTTTAAATTTGTGATAAGATATATATATATATATATATATATATATATATATATATATATATATATATATATATATATATATATATATATGACCAAATAATGAAAGAATGATCAAATAATGCAAGAATAATCAATAATGAAAGTAACAACATACACCTTTGAATCATTTAGGGATGGAATTTTTAAAGGTCCTTTAACATTACTGTGGAAAAATTCCATGGATTATGTGGAGTTTTCTTCAAGATGACTGAGGAAGGGTTTTGGTGACTACTTACCACATAAGCACCCTTCACACATTTCATGAGAGATAGGTGGAAGGCCAGAAACTAGGTTAAGTCAAGACATGTCATACATGCTCCTAAAAATGACCTAGCCTTTTATGCCACAATTAAATATCACTTATTTTTTGAGTAGACAAACAAGAAGCAAAAGTAAAACCTTTAAACACATATAATCCATTCTTTTGTATGCCTTCTAGAAACTAGTAACATCTAACTCATTTATCTTTTAAAAAAATTATACTATAATTATTCTGAGTTAGCTATGAACAAGAAAGAAAATTCACTTTTAATTTAGAAACACATAAAACATCATTAATAAAACCATTAAAAACAATTACTTTTTGTTAGTTCTTATATTAAGTTGGATTTTTGCACCAAACTTGTACACTCCCATGGAGTCATTTGCATGGTGGTGAATTTTGCATTCAAGCGGTGAAAATTTTATTAAGGGAGCTTATAAATTTTTAATATTGTTGTGTTCAATGAAAAGTTGCAAAAGCCATGGATTTGGGGTAAGAATATCTAAAGAAACCCCAAAGGCTTTTAACAATATGATCAATGGACCATGTGATAAGAAATGAGCAAGGTTTTCTTCTTTGCATACATTAATTTGAAATAAACATACAAACTAAGCAAATGAAGTTAACCTCTATTCTTTGAAAGCTTGAAATAATGAACCTAAGAGGATCTAAGCATTCAATTATGTGTTTAAGAGAAAGAGATCTCCCCATTAATGGCTTCAAGGCCAATGGATCTTCCCTTTTACTCCATGTTAGTGCTATGAAATACAAAATCAAATGTTATTAGCTCAATAGAAGAAGATGAAATACAATCTAAAGCCTAAACAAAATACTATAATCTATGCTAGGAAGAAGAGATAATTCTTAGGAAATGAGGGAGGGGGTATAGCCCTATTTATAGTTTTTGGTTTGGGGAAATGGGAGATTTGGGTGCATGTGGGACAAAGGCTAAAGTCCAAAAAGCACTTTTAGCAATTCAAAGTGTGATTTGACTATGTTTAGGGTATTTAACCTAGGTTAGACTAATTAATCTCTCTTAGAGAGTAATTAGGGTTCTGGAAGGGTTTATGAAGGGCTTAATCAATCCAACGAAGTGGATTGATCTTCTAGGGAGCTAATAGAAGAAAGCTAGAAGAGAATAAGAAGCTAATGTAGTTAGAATGAGGCTATAACAACCTGTTTAAATGGTTTATAAGAGGAAAAAATGACCAAAAGGGTGTCATGAGAAGGGAGTTAGATAGGTCTAATTGGCGGTGTGCCGTCAATTTGCAAAGGGAAGAAGCGTTAGTGCACCATTAGAAATAATAGTGTATTGATCAAACTACATGTGTCTACATTTGCCCCTCTTTGAGGTGACGTAAGCTACGTCACTTCAAAGAAAGTAGACAAACGCAAACAAGTAGAATTTTTTTTGAAGGGGTAGAAGAAAAATTAATAGGATGAAGGATGACAAATGCCCCCTCGAGTGTCGATGGGGTGACAAAGAAACTCGATCAACGATCGAAAAAAGAAAACAACAGAGAGAGAAGTGGATAGAGAAGATGAGAAACTTAAGAAAAAGGGATATTGAGCTATCCGCAAATCAATTGCTAACAATACTTAATCATCATAATGCTTAGAATCCTCCTCATGGGTCCTTATTAAAATGTGAGCATGTGATGGAAGCGTAAAATGACATGAAAAGCCAAGATACAAACAACTGTCTTGTGCTAAAAATGACCAACTCCATGTAACATACACGAATGCAATGCAATACGAGAAATAAACAAAATCACCTAACAGGGAAATAAGTACAATCACACACACTTAAACCAACAACGTTTAAGATAGTTGCACAAATATTTTGTTATCGAGATGAAGTCCCAAATGTTCTAATAAACGACAAGGGTGAAGAATGATGCCCCAAGCAAGGTGTATTATGCAAGGGGAAAGATGGAGGACACTTGGGTCCCATGAAAAAGCAATGTGCATGACGAAAATAGTACCAGCGGTGATAGTGCCCTAGAGTATAGACGAAGTAAGCAACATAGCTTGTGTAGGTGATTGAAGATTTTGGTGATGCGCGAGTCATTTTTCAAACGTTTGAAAATGTCAGCAAGATCTGGGATGAGTGCCATGCAATAGACACAAATTTCAGCCGTAGATGATCGGTTTAACCAATTTTGAGCCATTTTTGATGTATTTCAATGTTTTTGTTGTTTTTAAATATTTTTTGATTTTTTTTTTTTTTTTAGGTTTTTGATCGGTCAGAAGAATTTCAAAAGATCAAATATCTTCTAAAAGTACGTGCGAAGGTGGTAATGGGAAGTTGAAGCTACCAAAGAGCCAATATATATGCTATTTTGATGTATCATACTATGATGGATTTATGATGTATGATTTCTCTTTCCTTTATGTATGTGGCATACCTTAGATTTAGAAATGTGTATATTTCATGCTTTCATATTGATGATGTATCTGTAGATAACACCACATGTTTTGGATTCATGAGTTGTTTCTGAGTTTTTATTCTAGCACTTGGGATGATACTAGATGATATTGGTGTGGGGGATAGATTTGTGATTATGCGCAACCCCTCTTGCCCCCATTGATGATACAATATGTGATGATTAGCTTAGCATACATGCATGATGTGATACTTAGTATTTTTGTATATATATGATGTAGTGAATGATGTTAGAAATGTGATGAAATGATAGATGATAGGTGTGATACCAAACAAGCGTGAAGAAACACATAAGCAAAAGTTAACAAAACTAAACAAATATACACATACAAACAACACAACAAACTACAACTAAACAAACACATGCAAAAGTTTAACAAGAGATTAAAATGAGATCTAATCTAAGCAAGTAAAAATGAACTTTAATAGACGCACATAAAAAATAAAGAAGCCTACAACAATTTTTTTACAAGCATGAGAGTTCCCAAATGTATGTAATGCAATACATAATTTAAATCAAACAAGATTCAAAATCAGATAAGCAAATGATCCATTTAAAGAACCAAAAATTCAACAGACTAAGTACATCAAAACTATACAAACCAACAACTAAAAGTAATTAAAGCACTACTTTGTTTTTGCGGGACAACATTGACATATTTTCTAATGTTTTTGGGTTTATCTAAAAAGATAAGTTTTCATAGCTACGTTTTTTCATTGTTGTCTAGGTGTTCCTAGGATAACGTTGTGAGATGAATGTAGCTTTATCCCTGAAAAGGGAAATTTTCCAGATGTTTAGATTTTTGTGTATCGTTTTCCAAATGTTTTTGTATTTTCCAAGGTCATGTTTTGAAAGCAATGTACAAGAACAAAGAAGCGTGGATGCCCCCAACGTGATGTGGGAATATACAAAAGGCAGAATGCCACACGTGTATGTGCGAGAATGTGGCAACAGTACTTTCATGCTCAGCGTTAGATGGGAGTATACAAAGGTAATGTCCTCCATGTAGATATAAGAGCAAACAAACCAGATCATGGTACAACAAAAGGTGGCTCTAGCAGGTTCCTAGACCTAGCAGAAGAAGTCATATCTAAAAAGTGGTAACGATTACCCATCCTTCCGTAAGAGTAACTTGTGTCTAGTGAATCTTCCTTGAGCACCAAAAACTAGTTTTCACTCAAAGACCTGCCCATTGTGCCATAATTGTGTGGTTTTCACATGTGGGCGACCTACTTTTTCTTTACTATTTTCTCATTTTTCCATTTTTTTGCTTGTTTTTTCTTTGTTTTCCAATTTTTAGTTCTTATTTGATATTCTCGTCATGCCTAAGCATAGAACCGCTTCAAGTGCATGGCGTTCATAGGTTTGGAAGCTCTTCACCATCTGAATATGCAAGTTTGTAGGCTCTGATCCATATTTTGCAATTACAACATAAGGACCTAACCAGTTAGCCTCGAACTTTCCTTTCTTTTCTTTGTCTTTGATGGTGTTCTTCTAATTTTCTTTGAGAACTAGATCTCCTACATCAAATTCCCGATGAATGATGTGTTTGTTATATCCTCTAGACACTTTGTTATGATAGACTTTTAAGGCGAGCAACCCCGTAGTCTTCATCTTTATCAAGATAGTCTCTGAGAGATATTCTCAGGGAGGGAAGATCCACTTCCAAAGGTATGATGGATTCAAGTGCCATAGATAAGTGAATATGGGGTCACACCAGTAGGAGTGCGGATGGAGGTACGATAGGCCCAAAGCGGGATATATCTGTAGATGCCAATTACGGATGGTTTTACTGACCATTTTCTCCATAATCCGTACAAGGGTCTTATTGGTGGCTTTTGCCTATCCATTACCTTGAGGGTAATAAGGGGTAGACCACTTAAGCTGGATATGGAAGCGTTGACACAATGTTTTAACTATTTTATTTTTGAAGGATTTACCATTATCAGTGACAATGGCTGAGGGGATCCCGTAACGACATATGAGATGATTCATGATGAATTTTGAAATCTGCACACCAGTGACATAGGTAAGAGGGACGACTTCTACCCATTTGGTAAAGTATTCGGTGGCAGTGATGATGTGAGTATGACCGTCTGATGAAGAAGGATGGAGCTTCCATATGAGATCCAAGCCCCATTTAGAGAATGGTCAAGGCGTTGCAATAGGTAAGAAAATTTGTAAGGCTTGTCGTTGGCACATGTCTTAAATTTCCATATTTTTGGCATAGTTCACACTTCTTTACAAATTTGCAACAATTAGATTCCATGGTAGGCCAATAATATCCTACTCTCAATAGATTTTTAGCTAAGACCATGCCACTAGTATGTGCTCCACAAATACCACCATGTACTTCTTTAATTGCGTGGATAGAATCAACAACATCCAAATAGCGAAGTAGATTCTGTCGTAGCCACAATGATAAAGGGTGCCTCCTAGGAGGGTATAATGGGCTATGCGGCGAATAAGGGATTTATTTTCAGAATGGGTGATGTCAGGGGGAAGAGTGCCATCTTGTAGGTATTGGAAGATAGGGTCGTACCAAGGGGATAAAGGACCAACAACTTCACATGCCAAACATGACTTCACATATCATATGCAGGTACCTGTAAATGTTCCACGAAGAAAGGCATCTTGCTTTCTTTAGGTGTTATGCATAAGAGAGACCCAATAGTAGCCATAACATCCACGGATCTATTATGCGACCTTGGTTTTTGTTCAAATATGACTTGTGTGAAATATTCCTTCAAAGTTTCAACCATTTTCTTATATGGAATAAGCTTCTCATCTTTAACCTTGTACTCATCATTAACCTATTTTATGATAAGTTGAGAGTCCCCAATGACTCATAGTTGTCTGATGTTCCATGTAATAGCTAGCTTGAGGCCAACGATGAGTGCTTCAGTACTCTACAATGTTATTTTTACATGGGAATCCCAACCGGAATGCTCGTGGTATGACATCACTTGTTGGAGTGATGAGCACCACTCTGCTCCGGATCCATGGAAGGTAAAAGATCCATCAAAATGAACTCTGCCATTCTACGGATTCTTCAATATACATCATATACACATCTAGTAAATCTAAGCATAAAGGTTCCATTCCTGGAAAGGAGCTTCTAACAATGATCAGCCCAAAGTACTGTCCTTTTAAAGACTTCTGATTCACAAAATCGATATGAAATTCGCTCAAGAGAATGATCCAATTAGCCATTCGGCCTGTGAGGGCGGGTTTGGATAAAAGGTACTTGAGAGTGTCAACTTTGGATATGAGCTTGGTTTTATTATTCAGGAGATAATGGCGAAGCTTTTGGAATGTGAAGACAACCGCTAAGCAGGCCTTTTCTATTTGGGGATAATTCAACTCGTATGTGATCAAGGTGTGACTAAGATAGTAAAATACTCTCTCTTTATGGGCTAAGTCACATTGGGTAAGTAATGCACCAATGAAAAAAGCGGGTAGCGGAAATGTATAAGAGGAGAGGTTCACTTAGGGGTAGGTGGCATTATTACAGGTGGGTGGCCAAGTACTATTTGAGTAAGCGCAAAGGCTTTTCGACAGTCAGGTCCCTAATTGAATGTGACATCTTTCTTGAGAAAATGAGTAAAGGGGTGGCACTTATCCACAAGTTGTGAAATAAAGCGATGGATTGCTGAATTTTTCCTTGCATTCTCATTATCTACTTGAGAGTGGTAGGGGTGGCATTTTCGTGATAAAGTTGTAACCTTTATAGGGTCTACTTCAATCCCTCTTTGTGATACAATGAATCCTAGGAGTTTTCGATAAAACACCAAAGACACATTTCTTAGGGTTCAAACGAACCTTACGAGTCTCGAGAGATCTTGAACAATATGCACGAATATGCTAGGATGTTCTTTTCTACTTTTGGATTTTGCTAGGATATCATCAACATATTCCTCCATGATGTCACTTATCATATCATGGAAAATAAGCCCGCCGATGATAAGTGTGATATTCTTGAGCCCGAAGGGCATGAATTTGTAGCAAAATGTTCCCCAAGGGGTGATGAATGTTGTCATATGCTGATCTTCTTCCGTAATTCGTATCTAGTTATAACCTAAAAACCCATCCATCAAGGACAACATTTCATAACCAGTTGTTGAATCAACTATCATGTCAATGTTAGGTAGGGGAAAATCATCTTTTGGACATGCTTTGTTGATGTCACGGAAATCCATGTAGATCCTTATGCCAACAGGTTTTTTCTGTACTGGGACTATGTTAGAGATCCATTCTGAATAGTCAATAGGTTTAATGAAATCAGCAGCCAACAACTTTTCTAATTCTTCTTTGACTAAGAGTGCCACCTTAGGATGCATCTTTCTCAACTTTTGTTTGATTGGTTGGCATTTGGGTGCACAACGAGGTTGTGCACAACTAGCTCCAGGTCCAAACCAGGCATATTTGCATATGTCCATGTGAATATGTCCATGTATTCTTTTAAGAGCTCTACAAAGGTCTTTTGTTCCTGAGCTGAGAGGGAAGCTCCCAACTTTATTATTCTAGGTTGCTCTTCTGAGCCAATGTTGACATTGATTGTTTCCTCAATAAGCATTTTAGAAGCATCTTCCATCCGCGTAGGATCAGGGGGAAGAGTAAGATCGACCTCCTGTGGTAGTTCATGATCATCTTTAAATGGATAAATCACTTCATCTTTAGACTCTTCATTCTGTTTGTCTATGAGTTTATCAAAGAGTCTTGTCACTATGGGATCTCTGTTGAGCCTTCTTGCTTGGTTTCTCAGAAGTGGGTGTACTTTTATTTACAACCTTTTTATTCAACCATCCACACATCTCTACTTCTTCCCAAAGTAGGTGCAGGTGTCTAGTTGAATCTTAAATCCTTTCTTGTGGTCTCCAGCCAGAATAAAGTCCCTGAGTCCCATGAACTCTACAAATGCCTCATCATTTTCAAAGAAATCCAAGGGCACGTGAAGTTGTTGATCCCAATCTATAAGTTTAGGATATACAAGGGCTACTAGATATTTATCTAGGGGGATGGATTCAGATAAGGTAAGGACCGACGAATCTGGGAATAGGTTCGTGGAGGCAAGATCCTTGTAAAGGATACATTGGGAATCTACGTCACTATCAGAATGAGATGAAACATCCTCACATTCAGAAGAGGTTGCGTCATTCTCAGAAGGTAGAGCGTCATGGGGCCTTATTCCAAGGCCATGTTTATTAGTTTTAAAATGAGGGATAGGGATAGGCTCCAACCGACCTTGTGCATTAATGCCACATCCAAACCCACTATAGCCCATGACAAACATCATGTGGGGACCTTTGATGTATTGAGGTGCTTGATTGCATGAAGCCATGGTGCCTTTTGGCACTCTGCTGGTAGGGTCTTCTAACATTTTCTCCTCATATAGGAGACCACTATGGACAAATTTTTCCAACGGTTGATGAAATTGCTCGCAGTGCTCTTGAATTGAAAATAAGGCTTACCCCTTATCATGGGGGATATTGATAAGTCGATATCAATAGAGCTTGCTCAAGAGTGAATGGCTTATCTGGGCCATATTTTTTGATGTTGCCTCCCATGAAGCAAATGGGTTGACCAATGAGGGAAAATCTTGATTGAAAGGCGTGAGGGACTCTGAATCTATTCATTTTTTATATCCTCCATTTGTAGAGGAAAACAACATCCAGCAGAAGGACATTCATAAGCTACACGAGAAAAACTGTGCAATGCCCTACAATGTGTGAATGGTTCGGGTCGCCCAAAATGGTAACCACCTGCCCTTCATGACATAACTTGATGCACTGATGAAAAGTTGATGGAATAGCTTGCATGGCATGGATCCATGGGCATCCCAAGAGCATGTTGTATGGAAGGTCCAAGTCAAGGACATGAAACGTTGTGTTGTGACACGTTGGTCCTACCTCCATGGGAACTACTATAGTCCCTGTTGACTCTCTTTCTTCATTGTCATATGTTGTGATTGTGATAGTCTTAGCACCCAACTCTATTTCTGAACGACCTAGCTGCTTTACCAGCTTCAAGGTGCAAATATTCAGACCAGATCCCCCATCTACAAGTACTCTTTTGATTTTGCGATGGGTAACCACCACTTCGAGATACAATGGTAAGTTATGCTCTGGGTTGTTATGCGGGATTGCAGTATGATCAAAAGTAATATGATCATTGGTGTCTAAGCGTGCAATCATGGCTTGAAGGTTCGTGGGGTCTACCTCTGTGGAAACCCTTGAATTTTGTAAAGTTTTGTACAAGTATGTTCTTATGGGCATTAGAGATCTTGAGGAGATCGAGAATAGATATCCTAGCAGGCATTTTCTCTAACTACTCTATTAAATTATACTGACCTTCCTGAGGGATAGGCACATGATCTGGTATGATTAAGCGGGCACGTCTTGTCCCATTGTGTAACTCTTTTCTAAAATATGAATGGTGTTGATCTGTTCATTAGATGAGCTAATACATCCAATGAGGGAATCATAAGGACTATCATTTGTAGGGTACACATAGGCAACAGTCCTATAGTCATTGGAAGTTTGCCCTTGATTTGGTTTTCTTTTCTTTTTATCTGCATGGTTAGGAAAAGGTTCTTTGTAAATACCCATTTTTTCATTTGAACTTTTACCGGTCTCAGGGGGAGAATCCACAGCAATCTTCCCTTCCTCTATGAGGTCTTGGATATAATGGCACAATCTCAAACATCTATCCATTTTGTGTCCTTTAACACAATGGAAGTCGTAATATTCATGATCTTTGAACCAAACTAGTTTTGGAGCATCTTCCGGATATGGTATTGTTGTAGTTGGATATTCTACCATTTTTGCGTCATCTAATTGTTTTAGGATGGTAGATAAGGATTTTTCAAGGATGTGAATGTACGTTTTGTAGGCGCTTTGGGACGAGGTCCTTGCGAAAGTTTTAAGAGTGGGCATGTCTGTATGGCTTGGACTCTCTTAGAGTCTGTAATGCCATCACCAACAACATGTTTATTCTTATTGAAGAATTTAGGTTTGTCTATGGATTTGGTTTCATGTTTGTTTTTAGTGATAGGTTTAAGCGTTCCCTTGGCAATGAGTGCTTTCTCAATTTGACTGCCTTTCTCTATGACTTCTTCAAAGTTTGAGCCACAATGCATTTGCAAGTGAAAGGCTATTTCTAGTTTTAAGTTAGGAAAAAATATGCTCACTAACTATTTTTTTGGTAAGGCACAAGGAAAGTGACTAGCTAACCCACACCATCGTTGTAAAAATCCTGAAAATGTCTCATTGGGTTTTTGTTTTATATTACATAGATCGTTCATTGTGATGTCGCTTTCCATATTATAGGAGTAATGCCTTACAAATTTCTCTACCAATGTGGGCCACATTGTAATGGAGCCCTTGGGTATGCTATAGAACCATTCCAATCCCATGGCTCCTAGGATGCGAGGAAAAATTCGTATTAAGAAATTATTGCTATACACGACCTATTGGAAAGCCATGTAAATGTATTTTATATGATCATGAGGATCACTTTTGCACTTATATTTATCAAACTTGGGAATGGTAAAGTGTTTTGGGAAAGGTTTTTGTAACATGTCCTTATCAAAGGGGTAAGGACATAGTTCTTCATACGAATATTTTCTATTTTGGCCTACATTTCCCTGTTGTAATGTAGTAAGCGTATCTTTCATAGATTTCAATTCCTCTTGAATGAGTTGCTCTTTAGTAGGTGACATTGGCCTTTGAGCTTGAGTTTCCTTAAAGGTATAGTCTGTATGTGGATCAAATTGAAACTCGTTAAGTTTGTTTTTGTCTTTGTCTTTGTATATGTTTCTTCTTGAAGAGCCTAGGTTTGCTAGTTTCTGACTCAACTTCAAGATCTATTTTTGGAGGATCTCCTCCTCAACCAAGGGTCCTCTTCTTCATCAAATTTCAGAGGAGGGGAATCTTTCCGCTTAGTTTTCACTTTATGCGAAGCTTTATAGTGAGGTTTTGTGATGGTTCACCTTCGACAGTGGCCTTATGTTGCCCAGAAGTGGAAGCGTATCCCACATCAAAAGGATTATCTATGTCTAAGATGAATCTTCACTCTCCTAGGTTAGGGTTAATGACCTTTGTTTCTTCTTCACACTCGTGTGGAAGTTTAGCTCCTAATGCTAAGACTCTTGCAAGTACTTGATCTTTATTATAATATAGGAGTTCATCAAATCTATTTAGGTCTAACCTTTGTTGTTCTCTGGAAGAGTCTGACTCTTCTCGCTATGATCAATTAACGCCTCCATATATTTGACTTGAGAAAAGAGTGGTGCTAAATTGTGGCCACTAAATGGGAAGGTGTCGAAAGGGTTTTCTCCTATATCATGCTCATTTGATTTGGCTGCCATTTTACGATTTTAGGCATTACTACTAGAGACATTTGTATGCGGTGGCGTAACTCCTAAGTGTATGGTTTTCTGCTAGCCGTTTAAGGTGATGTTGGAATTATACTATAATGTATCCTAGATGTAGTATTATGCAGTCGTATTTATCAAGGAACATTCATATGCACACCTAATGCAATGATCACTCAATTTGTTGTTACCAAGCCTATGCCTTAAAAATAGATAGCGACAATGATGTATCAATATGTAGGTCAAGTTAGAACCCCAACAAGGCCTAAGCACTGATGTGATGTTGTCGTAGTCCCTCGACAAGGTATACCTAAAACTTAGTTTGAATGCTGATGAAAGTTGAACCTTATGAAAAATGGAAGTCACGAATAGATATAGCATAACAACGTCACCGTGATACATTAACCAAGAAAGCAAGGTGTTAGTACCATGACAACTTTATTATGATATATATAAGGCGTTATCGACACTTTTCAAGAAGACTCAGATGACATCGAAACTGAAACTAAGTGATAAGTATAACAAGGAGTTTTTAATCGTGTGAGCAGTGTAACCGCGTAATAAGGGGACTTATACCATCTTCTCACAAAATGAGAATACACAATGTAAGTACCGAGATTGTGCGTCTAGGATGTGAACAAAACTATCAACTCAAGAAGAGACAAAAGATGAACTAGACTCACACAGTGGTGAAGATGATCTTGAAATCAAGATGGATGGACTTTTATCAAAGATATGAAAAGTGTACCTACACACTTTAGACATTTAACAACCCAACCGCAAACATGGATGGGCATAAACAGACAAAAAGTGATGAGCACTATCTCTAATAAAAATGCGCAATGTATGCACCTTTCTCACCCTGAAAAATGGGTGGTGAGAACACAAGGGTATTGATCAAAAGATGGAAACAAACCAAGCGCCACTTAGGCAAAGCTTCGCCTCATCCGAAGATAAGAATAAAACTAAGCAAAAGTGGGACGTAGTTTAGTTTCGTGATAAAAGACACTCAGATCAAACTCACAAGGGTTCTTTTCCTTGTTCAACAAACAAGGTTTAGATTCTAGATGAGTTGTCACTTCGTGATGGCTTGACGCAACAATGGACTAGTAAAGTGGGCTCCAAGACAAAATGGCCTCCTTAATAAGTTCTCTCACCTAGGTGTTATAAAGCTGTCTTAAGCGAGCGTGATTTACCCAAAAAGTTGCAATGACTAGTTTGGGAGTATCTCAGCTTTACTTTACCCCCTTCGAGCACAAAGGGAAACTAGTGTGTCCACGTGTGCTCTCCCTGGGGTCGCCATACGGACAACCGGTAACTCTATCTCACAAGGTGTACTAGTCAAGTGGGTAAGCAGAGCGCTTCCTGTTTCATCCATGAGGTTACTCAGTGGTGGATTACTTTAGGGTTCCTAGAACCACCCCCATTGTTATAGCTTAAGGCATTATGCCAAAGGGGTTATGTTCCAGTTGAGCGGATAGGGACGTACCCTTTTCTAAAACTTGCAATATAATGTTTTGAATATGGTGTGTTTTTTTATCTTGCTTAGCTTAATGTGGTTTTAAGTAGCACACCATTTGGAAATATGTGAGAACACGTGTATTAGAAGTTTGCGTTTTGTTTTTGATGTCTCCTTTCTTTGACAAGCAATAGGTTCGTAGACAACAAGTTTTAGTAATTTTCTAGTTCGGAGGTTAATGTCAAGAGAGAGAGTTTTCCACTTTGATTTTTATTCCTAAGATCACCAAAGGCGCGAAGGAAGAACATACGCAACGTGAAAAATCCTACCGAGATCACATAAAATTTTTACTTCACCCCTTATAAAACAAGTGTTTTTTGAATAATTTATATGAATTTTTATAAGTTTTTTTGATCTCCAAGATCGCCTTTGAAGACGCGAGGAGAGAGCATACACACTTCTACAAAGCTAATTCTAAGCCAAGAACAAAACACTTTAACTATGCAAATTGAAATGTTTAAGAAAAACACTATTTTAAAAAAAAATTTAGTCGTAGAAACCTGCAGTAATGGATAAGAACAAAAGATTTTACAGACTGTAAAAATTTCCAATTTTAATACAGACACTTGCGTGCCTATATCGACACCAACGCTTCCCAACCGATGGATACACGCCTACTTAACGAGTATGCCTGCAGTTAAAAATTAATGAAACCTAATGCAATAAAACACAGACGCTCACAACATGATAGAGATGTGCCCATATTGACATGGACACTTAGGTTTTGATGTGTACGCACCCAAGCCTGAAATAGAAAATTGTCAAATTTTTACACAGTTGGACCATTTACGCATGCGCGGCCAGAGAGGCATATATGCGTCCCAGATTACGGAGACACGTGCACATCTCTGTATAGAGAAAATGTACAAATGATGAAGTCCTCCAGATAGGTACACACCTAATTTTATGGGTATGCTGGGGTTTCAATGTGTACACACCCATTGTTTTACACCTACGCGCACCTGTGAAAAACCTGCAAAAAACACGTATTTTAAAATTTTCAAGAGCAAATAGGTTAGTTGTTAGTCAAAGTGTCGTATTTCTATATAAAACCCACAAAATACATGCAAATGAAGGTCATTTATCTAGGGTTAGAAACAAAAACAAGGAAATAACAAGTGATTTGACCCAAAACTTGAAAAACCTAAAAGACCTCCATTAATGGAGGATGGACATAAGTGTCCCACCGGGCATTCCAAATGTGTTCAATGAAAAGTTGCAAAGGCCATGGATTTTGGGTAAGAATCTCTAAAGAAACCCCAAAGGCTTTTAACAATATGATCAATGGACCATGTAATAAGAAATGAGCAAGGTTTTCTTCTTTGCATACATTAATTTGAAATAAATATGCAAAGTAAGCAAATGAAGTTAACCTCTATTCTTTGAAAGCTTGAAATAATGAACCTAAGAGGATCTAAGCATTCAGTTATGTGTTTAAGAGAAAGAGATCTCCCCATTAATGGCTTCAAGGCCAATGGATCTTCCCTTTTACTCCATGTTAGTGCTATGAAATACAAAATAAAACGATATTAGCTCAATAGAAGAAGATGAAATACAATCTAAAGCCTAAACAAAATGCTATAATCTATGCTAGGAAGAAGAGAGAATTATTAGGAAATGAGGGAGGGGTATAGCCCTATTTATAGTTTTTGGTTTGGGGAAATGGGAAATTTGGGTGCATGTGGGACAAAGGCTAAAGTCCAAAAAGCACTTTTAGCAAGTCAAAGTGTGATTTGACTATGTTTAGGGTATTTAACCTAGGTTAGACTAATTAATCTCTCTTAGAGAGTAATTAGGGTTCTGGAAGGGTTTATGAAGGGTTCAATCAATCCAACAAAGTGGATTGATCTTCTAGGGAGCTAATAGAAGCAAGCTAGAAGAAAACAAGAAGATAATGTAGTTAGAATGAGGCTATAACAACCTGTTTAAATGGTTTATAAGAGGCAAAAATGACCAAAAAGGTGTCGTGAGAAGGGAGTTAGATAGGTCTAACTGATAGTGCGACGTCAATTTGTAAAGGGAAGAAGCGTTAGTGCACCATTAGAAATAATGGAGTATTGATCAAACTACAGGTGTCTACAATTGTTAGTGATGATATCCTCATTCACTATCGAGTTGCTTCAATGGATTCTATGTCCTTTTTGAGTCTCCTCAACCACCCTCCAAGATTGACACTATCCAATTCTAAGCACATGACTTTCCATAATCAAGTGGATTACCATTTCAACAAAATAATTCACTTATTTCATTCAAAAACAATGTTAATTATTATCAAAAGGTAAATTATCTCTATTTTTCCACACACATTCTCCTTCACGACTTCCTCGTCACCTTCACCTCACGAGATATACTTAGATCTCATTCTTCTCTACTTCTTTTCTTGTGATATGTTCATTCCAAAATTCCTCTGCAAATTTCTCATCATGCTCCTTCTCCTTTGTTTCCTTCTATGAAATTTATTTTCCTTTACACAATTCCTTTTTTGATTTGCATTCTTCTTCATTTGTACACTCAACTTCCTTGAGACCTCCGAGTTTCTCCCTCCTTCGGTGTGCTCCTTTTGCCACATAGTCTACCAACCTCCTATGTGGGTTACTCTAACTTAGTTGGCTTTGGGAAGATTCTCTCTTCTCCCCTACTTCCTTCAAAACAATTCTCCCCTTTCTTTTCATGTCCTCCTTTTCACGCTCCTCAACTCCTCTCTTAGGAGTTACTTCATCAACACAATGTTATGCACTCCATTTATCTACTAGGGTCTCTTCTTCTCACGTACTTAACTATGCACCCCATATGTCCTTCTTCTAGGACATATTATCTTGTGCAATAATCTTTGCACTCTGGCCCTCCTACTAGGACTCTTTCTTCCACGCACTCTTTATTCTTCATTTGTGCATTCCCCTAGTCTACTCCTTGGAATCTGCACACTTCTCTCCATTATCTATTTATAACCTCTAGTCGTGACATCAGGTCACCCTCTATGTGCACATGGCCTTTTGTGACCATTTATTCCTTTAGTCATGCGGCTAGGACATTCATCTCCATGCACCATTATTCACTTGGGATGCGTACTCTCTTCTCTCCTTTCCATAGTCTCATTTTGGGGATCCACACAACCTTACGTGCACCCACGGTCTCAATGACCATATTATCCTCTTTGGAAGCATCTCTCATTAGCATAATACTCTTGTGCATTGCTATCGAATCTTAGGTGAATTCTCTCTTCACCCTCTTCTCATCTCGTGATCTCTCTCCATGTAATTTTTCTTGTGCATCCTTTTGTGGTACTGCTGTGGATGCTTCCTCTTCACTCTTGCACTATTCTCCTGCAATCTTCCGTTGTGCCTCTATGCACACATTTTCTTCCCTTTAGTCTCTACTGGCACTCTCTTTGCACAATCTTCTATAAATTCTAGACTCCTCTTTGAGTCTTTGACATCCTTCCCAGTTCTTTGTGTGCCATGAGACCTGTCTCCTTTAGCGGTCTTTCTCTAGACATCCTCTAGTCTAGTATTTACACCATTAAGATCCTTCATTACTCTCTCCAACATTTATGTGAATGTTACATCTAAATCATCCTTTCCTCTTGGAAACATCTCACTTTATCATTCAAGATCATAAATTTCTCCAATTTCTGCTACACTCGGGATCTTGCTTCACATTCTCTACCCACCCTTTCTTTACGAAGGAGAACACAAGTTCTATGCTAGCTTCGACATTCAAAAATCTGCCAAAAATTCTATTTCATCACTTTCGTTTAGGAAATAACCAACTCTAATACCACTTGAAGGAGGGCTCTACTGGGTACTCCCATAGCCTGTCATTTTTTAGAGTCCAAAATAACATATTGAAAATTGTTAATGTTTTCTTTATATTTCTTTAACAGGCCTTTACAGCATCTACAATACAACTAATCTCAAATGGAGCTTACAGTCTTTTACATGGACCTTCTACAAGCTTCTATGCTTTTCTCCCCAAGACCCATCCTAGGCTGGGCTATGTGCTTATGAGCACATTCAGCGACCTCAATGCTAATGGCCTACAAACTTCAACCACTTGGCCCACAACCAATACAAAAATGCGAATCCATCCTCCTTTTATAGTCACGTGCATTGATATTTTCCTAATTCTCTATCCTCTTTTGATATATATATTTGGGATGTTGAATCCTTTTATAAGCTTCCATATTTCTTGCTCATATTCAAATTTGAATTGAGCTCCTTTAATGGTCCATTATACCACACCTCTACTCATGCCACATTGATATGGTCTTTGGTTATTTTGAGGTGCATCTAGTAAACATTCATGTGAGATAGCTTCGACATATTTTGTCACTTTTGCCAACTTGTCCATCCTGCTACACATTCATTTTCATCATTCTCCTTTGCCACGCCTTTTTCTTCTTTTTGTCGTGCATTGTTTTTCTTGATTTCCACCTCAACATTCTTTTGTGCACTATTTACGGGCTTTGGGGCCTTTCCCCAAAATATTTGTGTGCCCTCTCTATTGTGCATGACTCCTTCACAAATACCTATGTGCCTCCAGAGTCTTCCAAGATAGGAAAAAAATCCATCATGTTACCAAAATCCTACACGCATCATCATGCTTTATTATTTTGCGCCTACTCTACTTTGTCAACCTTTTTCAAGTCTTTCATGCACTACCCAACATTTTGTAGGATTGCACTAGACCTTAGATATTGCCGTATCACGAATATAGATTTGAAGAATTTTCAACACATCTCTAAACATAATAGTCATCTCCCTCCGGGAGTGAAAGGTATAAGTATCATTGTTTCACCACTGTTAATATGGCAAGAACAACCATGCCACTCAATATAACATATAAACAACCTTTGTGACATGATCGCCATTTGCATTAGATAACTCCAATTCCTACATGGACTCAATGAACCTATTGTTTAAAATTCCCAAACATGTACACCACATTGCGTTAAAGATAGTATAACAATGAAAAAATAGAAATTGATTTAATTATATATATATATATATATATATATATATATATATATATATATATATATATATATATATATATATATATAAGTCTAATTTCCAAATTGTAAAAGCTATAATATGAGTGGAAACATATAATTCATGACGAGAAACATGAAGATCATGACTATAAATGAGAAGATCCTAACAAAAACACGGTCCCTTACCAAAAATGTATTATTCTAACCAAAACATTACATACATGAATGGAACCATATACTCCCAAATTGATTGAAAACACTCTTCGTAGTATTATACCTAATTTTTTTCACTTCTCCAAATATTGTGAAAAAAATTGAACTCACTAACTTGGCTAGCTCGGTCTTCATTGTTGTAGTACATAAATGATGTTTTAATGCATTGTGATTGTCAATCCTTTAGATATCTAAAGTGGTAAAGAGAAAGTACAAGGGGAAATGATTTATATTACATGGTTGACCATATGTTTCTATTTGAGATTCAATCTTTGATGTTATTAATCTAAGTCAATGGTCCTATAGATTTTGTACATTCTTATTTGAAGGGTTTCTAGGCTTCCCAATGACCTGCAAATCTACCCAAAAAGTGGTTTTTACAACAAGCCACTATCCAGGGCTCCAACCTATGACTCGCCCTTCATTATGGTCGTGATCTACCATTCAAGTGAATTTTATTCAAAAACAATACGGCCCATGCTATTTTAAAGAAAGAATTGACGACTTAATGAAAATTGGGGTCACAACATAGTATGTTGTTACCTAAATAGGTATCCTATTACACTGCTTTGTTACCTTTTCCATTGATTAATATGATGAGAATATAACGAATAATGGTGACTAATAGAAATTACTTTTTCTCGGGAAAAGTAGACTACACAAACTTACATGATATATAGGTCCATCCACTATATGTTTTCTTTACCAAACAAATTAATCATCACCACCAATAACCACATAATATCTTATTTAAGCGTGTGTTATTGCCTACGATGTTATTTGGTGATATCGGTGTCATTGACCCTCTTATCCATTGTTTCCAATATCAACCAATGATGTTTTACCTTAAAAACATGTCATTTAGATTAGTCACCCATCTTATTATTTTCTTATCTATTATGTTGACCATTTATTGTGTGTAAATGGGTCGGTCGATCAATCGGCTATAGTCACCTACACAAGGATATGTTGAGTTGAAATCATATAATTCGATTCTTTCCCATAATGGACCCACGACATTCATATTCACATCCCATCCTACTCGGGGCATTAGCTTGATCTTGAGTTTATGTTGACCAGTGCATTTGCATTGCCTTACCACAATCATATCTAGCTCACCTTAGGAGGCATTATCCTCTTTTCTAGATTACATTGTTATATTTTTCCACTTTATGGCAAGGCTTTAGTTTTGACACGATAATGCTATCTCTATCAATTATATTTTTCCATCTTGAAGCATTACCTCATTGTGCATACCTTGTTTATGCTTAGGCTTTCATAGAGGCATTTTTCCTATTACATACATGCTTGCATACGATGATTCCTTTCTTATAAATTAGGGCTTTATTTTTCTATTATACACATGGTGTTTGTAATCCCTTATTTGAGATATGTGATTGACAAGTTCATCCCACTCCTCAAAAGTGGGAAAATATTCATATTATATAGTTCTAGTCCCTAAGACATTCTCTTCACTTCCATATATGGAAGCGATCACAAAATGTTACGTAGAATGTTACATAGATTCTAAAGTTACATCATCATTTGGAAGTAGATTTAGAATGATGCATGACCATTGAATAACATATTCGTATTAGATTCAAATAGCTTGATCTTATATCGAGACAACATAATTATATACGTATTAAACACACGATATCAACCATCAACATATTCAACTGTATTTATTATTATTTTCTTGTCTTGTGTTTTCCACATTAGGAGTAATTCCTTCGAAATCTTGATTTATATAGATATTACTTCACTTTTGATTACTTACGGTGGCACAAATTTTTTGGACACACGAGCGTAGATGTACTAATTAGTTGACTACGGCCATTTTATATCCATATGGTTGATATTTTATTTTCAAATGATCTATTTTTTAAATACCTAATTTTGATATGGAAATAATTAATCACTTTAATGCTAAAATATTAATATATTTATGTGCTTATTGATGGTTTTAATCCAAATTAAAATTGGATTGGTGCATTTTCTTTGACTTCTCACCCCGTCTTCTTATGTTTTCCACTTTTGTGACTTATTATTAGTTCCGCCTATGGCAGGAATACTATAGTTTTCAGTTCAATGAAATAATTTTTGTCAATGGACCAATCACAAATGATAATTTTTTTGCCTATGTCAAATTTTCTAATGTATAAACTTTGAATTGACATATTTACATAAATATAATTTCACATAAATTAATTTATTAGAATTTTGATTGGTGAGAAAGGGAGATTTGACAATTTTTTCCCCTTATTGAGCTACAGGTTTTTCTATTTTTTTAAGCCAAAAAATTGTAAATGGCCAAGTGGCCTGGCATTTATTAACCCTTGTCAATTTGTCAATTCATTTAATTCCATGTGTCCCATTGAAATAGTAATAGCATTTATTTACATTGTTCTTATTTATTAAATGTCAAATCTTATTTATTTACATTGTTCTTATTTCTTAAATGTGGCAAATTTTATTTATTAATTTCTCCCAAACACAATAATTTTCTCCATGCAACCAATCATGGTTAAGAATTTTTTCACTTTCAATAGTTATCAATTTTAAATAACATTTAAATCATTTTTTAAATAGGCATAAAATCTATTAAATTTAATTTTCTTGAATTTTTACAATCAACATATCACTTAAGCAATTGCTAAAATACAATTACATCTTTGTAGCATGAATGGCAGGAACTGGCCGCTTCGCGGCTCTTGTTTTCATATGGACCATACTTATCATGTTCTCTCACTTCCCCTTTTTTTCCCAAAAGTTTTATTCAATTTTTCCGTTTCTTAAAAGAATCCCAAAACTTTAGTGCACGAAAATACGTGGATTGTTCTACAAGGAGAATGGTCCGAATTGCAAAATGGTATGATAATGTGGTGTGGCGGTGGAAGAGGGAGAATCGAATCTGTAGAAAGAAAAAGCTAAAGAAAAAGGGTTTGGTAAGGCCTTTGCCTTATTCTTCCTCCACTAGTTATCTGTTTCCACGTTAAAGGGGCCAGGAATCTGATAAAGGAAGAGAAAAGAGTGAAGGTTTGTTGTGTTAAATGGGAGAGAGGAGGAATTTGGTGAAGGTGAAGGCGAAGATGGAAGGATATTACTGGTTGCAGTATATAGTGGTGTTGGTGGGAGTGCAGGCGCTGTTGCTGATGATATTCAAGAGGTCATCATGGGTGTTTTCAAAGGAGGAGAGGCCACTCCGACTTCGCCCATCTCTCTCCAGAGTCATCTCCTTCACTTCCCTGCAATTGCTCCTCTCTTCCACCCAGAAACCCACAAATGTGAGGAGGTTGTCCCAGAGAGAAGCCAAAAATGGTTTAAGGAAGTGTTGTCATGTTTCTTGTATTGCCATATGGCTTTTCTACTATACATTGTAAATTTATTGAAACCATCTTCTATACATGAATTCTGGTAGAAATAATTGCAGTTATTCAATTGGAGTGTTTTATTTTAGTATTCATCGCCCATATCACCTCGTAAACTATTGTTTTCCTCTGTGTATTACCATGTTTCATTGTGTAATTTGAAGATTTTTAATAATAAATGTCTTTTGCCATGTGTAGTTAGATGCTGGGAATGGCTTCTAATATAATATCAATGTCCTTGATTAAATTTATGTTCAACCAACAGTTAGTATCTTGATGTCATATGGTGCATTTAAGATTGATCTGGTAAATGGATTACTAAATCTTGTTTTGCCATTTCATTTTTCAAACCACCCCTCTCAACAGATAAACATGGCTGGGATTGGATTTATATTCTCTCTTATTCATTTTTATACAATTTGGGATAGGGATGGTTTCAAGATCATATAGCTAGATGTTGGGAATGACTTCTAATGTAATATCAATGTCCTTATTTAAATTTATGTTCAACCCACACTTAGTATCTCTATGTCATATGGTGCATTTAATATTGATCTGATAAATGGATTGTTAAATCTTGTTCTGCCATTTCATTTTTCAAAGCACCCCTCTCAACAGATAAACATGGCAGGGATTGGATTTATATTCTCTTATTCACTTTGACCCGAGGTGCTAGCTTTTGGGGATGATTAAGCTTATATAATTTGGGATAGGGATGGTTTCAAGGTCACTGATTTTCAATTTTGTCTTCTTCCAATGTTCCTTCCTTTTGTTATAGTTCCTTAGATCAATCCCCTTTGGATTTAAAAAAGAAAGATACAAATAATTTCATGTCTCTCTTTCAAGAGGTCTCGAGATTGGTTGCTTTGATCTAATGGGACAACTTCCAATTGAATAGTAGTGATCTAAAATCCATTACTATGATTCAAAATGTTATCCTTGAAGTGCATCTCTACAACATTAGAGTTCAAACACTTTCTAGATGGTGGATTAATATGGAAACAACATTTCAAGTCTCCATTTCACCAGTGCCAACCATGTTTAAGTTATAAATTGCTCTTTATGCAACATATCTAAGAGGATTCCTTGAATGCTTATTGAAATGACAATTCTTAACAAGAACCCACGAAAGACAATTTTCCAACATTTGTAAAGCAATTATTCAAGCCAAGCATTCCTATTTCCCATGTTGTATTATTCACCAAGATTTGCTATGGGCAACCACCTTAAGCACCGATGGGTTGATAAAACCCTTTACATATAGTTTTTCAACACCTAAAGTCTCTCAACCATCTTTATTGCTTCGCAAACATGCTCAATCAGCACTGGAGGAGGATTCACACCCTCTTTCAACCATTTCGTCTAGAGTTCTTCACCTAGAAAATGGTTCTTTTAGCAGATTTGATCATGATTACAACAAAACATAACCTAATTTGGCATACTTTTAATTCCAAGTTTTTTTACATCTATGGAAAGAAAGGAAGAATTATATTTTCAATTAATTTCTCTCTTAATAGTTGTTTCTTTTCTTCTATAAAGTGCATGTTATCTCTAATATTATGCTTCAGATTCAACTGCAAGAGGGGAAAGCATTTCCGGAGGTGGAGTGCCTTAAGAATCTCTTAAATCATTGGGGTACTGCCCCTTGCATTGTTAACCATGTTCCACTTGACTCTCTTAGCCATTGGTCAACATTTTAAGGCACCGTGTCCGGAGGTGATTTTGGAGCTCATGGAAGAATTCATTCTTGTAGTCATTGGTGGAGTGGGTTGTTGAGTTCATGACATCTCTCACCATTCCATAGCTCTTGGGATGTTGGAAAGATGATACCACATGATGCGGGAGGATAGATGGATCAATAACAAGGGAAGTGCCCTTCTTGGGTTTTAGCCATTTTACCTTCTAAACATGAGCTAGATAAAAAATTTGAAAAATAAAAAATAATTTTGGTAGTTAGGAGCCAAAATCTAACACTACAAATCCATCCACTAGAGATAGTTTGAGCTAGGGTGACAAGTTAAATTATCATGCACTTTTGTTGGCTATGTTGATTGCTCCAATGGCTTAATTTCATGTGTTGTCTTGAAAATTTCCACACTTTTGGCACATTTAACTCTTTCTTAATTGAAATATTGTAATCTCCTTTTAATGTAGCCAAATTCTAAACAAACTTGATATACTGCAAATAATATGAACTCCAAAAGAAAGTAGATCTCCTTCTTTGTTCTCGAATAATGAATTACACTATTTCCTAAATAGGAAAATAACTCCCAACTTGAGTTGTTAAGTAAACTCTAACTAACTTTGACTAAATCTACTTTAGGTGGCGGAAATTATTATTTTTAGTAGTTTACTAGAACCTGCTATTCTTAGTAAGTTCGCATGCTTATTCGTACGGGCACAGAAATTGCCACACATCTTCTACATTCCTAAATTAGAGGAATTTCCAACTTTCTAATTCATAATGCAACTAATAGACTAAAATTAACTAATGCCCAAAAATAGGAAAAAACCGAACTACAACTTAAATCCTAATTTTCGGCCTTAAGATGGTGGATTTAGGGCCCAAAAATGTGCCAAAATTTTCTCCAATTGGTAGGGCTGGTTTCTAGTGTGTTTGTCTCATTGAAACACGTGGTTTCAAGAAAAAACGGACTCAAACGGACACCGGAGCTCAAGTTATGACCTTGTTAAGTTCCTGCTAATTTTGGTGCATGACCTTTATAATCTAGTTCTAAGTTTAAAATGTTATTGTTTCTCAACCTTAGGTTGATATCATACTTTTCTCATTCTTAAGGGGTGTGATGTCATCCACCTACCTATTTTTGTACTATCGTCCTTGTATCATTTGTAACATCAATAAAAAAGTGATTTTCAATCTTTAAAAGTTGTAATTTCATGGTGCTTACTATAACATTTACTTTTATCTTGTATTGGCCAAGATAATTCGAACTTTTTCAAATTAGACATGTTATTGTAGATACCTTGTTTTTGTGTGAGGGTATTTATCGGTCATAAAATTTCATTATTGTAGGGAAGCTGCATCTTCATCTATTTTAAAGCTAGATTAAGATTTTATCAGTGACGCATCCCCTCATTCTAGATGCACCCTATTATATTCCACCTAGTTTTCTCTCTACTATTTTCTTTGTTGAGCTTCATTAGGGCCTATGCCTCGAATATATATTTCTTGGTATTTTTGTAATCTTTGTGATATGCATAATTTTGTATGAGGAAAATACAAAGAGTAATGTGATGCTTTCAAAAGAAATAAAAGAAGATGAAATGAGAAGCTAGGAAACTCAAGAGTTTTGAGAGAATCTATAAATATTATAGGAGATCACATGTAAAAAGGTTGTTCATTATATGTTAACTATACGATTTTCCCTAGTTTAAATACTTCACTTTGTAATATTTAGATATAGTTTATCTTGTTAATTTTTATACTATTTTTAGAAACTAGATGTATCTTTCTCTAGTCACCTAATTATAGTCTACGACACTTAAAAATTGATTTTGGCACACACACTTAGAGTATAGACATATATATCTACTCTTTATCACACTTTCCTCCACTCGGATTACCCATAGACTATATTGGTTACCTATATATGTCATCTATACTTACTAAGGATCGAGCGCCTCTGCATGAACACTTTAAATCCTTATACTTACATTCTTAATTTATCGCATCCCTTATTTCACCCTAGACGCTACCAATCACTTCAAATAGTACTTTCCACCACTATTGTTCGCCTCTTCCAAGTATTGTCCTATCATGGGAAATGACTAGTTTTCATATATGAGAACTTTCATTTAGTAGACTAAGGATACTTTCATGGATTAACTCTATGAACTTTTAATGAAAGGAAACCTCTCTCTCTCTCTCTCTCTCTATATATATATATATATGACGCTTTAGTCATTATCCATCCACATACTTAACACACAACTTAGATATCACTTTTGAAATAGCCTAATGTTGAGCCTAATTTTTATAAGGCTTCATTTATACATAACATTTTCATTGATTCCTCAAAGATACAATTTTGGCACACAAATTTTTGGACACGGAGATAAAGTTTTGCGCCTCTATGAAAAAAAATGGAGATAAGCCCACACATGCAAGAATAGAGGATAAAGGTTTGGTCGCGCGATATTTTGGGAAGCATATCCAAAGGGTTGGAACTACAAAAGAGATACATGGAGGAAAACATAAATGGTGCAAAGGGAACTATAGTTAACTGAAGTGAAAAGTATGTGAATGCAAGATAACTAACTAGTGGCGTGCACATCAAGAAGATAAGGCTCAATTAACTTTTAGTTCGACCACCTCAAATTGGTAAAGCATTTTCGTGCAGAGTATCGAGATTTCCATGTAACACATACAAGGATCACATATAGGGATAATATATTGACGTGTGGCATGTACGCCACCTTAATGTTATAGTTAACTGGTGTAAAATGAACTCAAGGGATATTAATAACTCTTGTTCAATTAACAAAGGAAAATTCTCCGTTAGTATATATATCTCTTGGGGGATTAATGTAAATATCCTAGAATATTACGTAAGAAATATTGGAGATCAACTAGGAGATGTAAGAGATCACTCGAGGTAGAATTTCGAGAGAAATCATGTATGAGAAGGGGATTTAGTATGAATGAAGAAAAAAGTCTTATGGATATTATTTGTTATTCTTCCACGTAAGTATCTGTGTGTTATGAATGTTTGTACTTTTATATTCTAATTCAATTTTCTTATATGTTAATATTTTAGAAAACACTTTATATCAACACCAAACAATGATGAGACCATAATTATCTTGTGCCTCGAGTGAGTGCACTAAGGTTTCCACCATAGTGTGATAGATTGATGTAGGGTGACATTTTTAGTTTATTCACACCATGTTGATAAATATTTGCACATGTTTTATTGAAAGGTGGTGAAACTAAATGTGCAACATTTTGGTTTTGTTCTTTGGAACCCATCATAATTGTGTTGAGAGGATGAAGATAGTGGAAGATGTTTGAATCACAAAAGAGAGCGTCAACATTTGGTAGAATAAAGTAAAAGAAGATTTCATGTAAAGGCATCCCAGTTGGAAAAATTGTTCTACAAATTAACCTATCAATGCTTGGGTGGAAAATAATCTATACGACTCTCACTATGAGACATTATTTAGAAAAATTCCAATGAATCTTTATTATTGGTTAGCCACGTACATTATGAACAAAATATTGAATCTAAGAAAGAAGCACAAGTGGAATACCGAGAACACTAGAAAGATAACAAAGAACGCACGCAAGTTATACATGTATCATTAATTTTTGTGGAAAGGTACACTTTGAAGCTACGTCCTTAAATACATGGTATTAATATTATCCAATTTTGAAGAAGAAGAATTTAATTCTTCGTGATCCATGAGGATCTTATCTAAAGTAATATACTTTGGAGATAAAGAAGCTACAAGTGGATTTGGGAATTGATACTTCCATATGGATAGCTAAAATTCCTACTTGTATAAGCAACATAAGAAGTTAGGGAAAGAAAAGAAAATTTGGGTGCACAATGGATTCATTAGATGAGTAAATGTTGAGGATGATACACTATGAAGAAGCTTCACGTAAGGTAATAGCTGAAAAAGACAACTTCATAAGGAGGAATCAGCCTCCATAATTGTCAAGGAAACCCCAAAGCATTGGCTATATTAGGAAGGAGATAGGAGCAATGAAGAAGGGTAGGGAAAATATGATGAAGTCACTAGAACAACAAATGCTCAAGCATATGATGATGCACAATACAATGTAGATGACATCCTTTCAAAATGTGTCACACATGCTCATGTGGTAGGGGCTCATAAAGTTAAATATAAAGTGTTAATAGAGACTTATAATGAAGAAGAGTTATAAAAAGATAAGGGAAATGACTTATCTATATAGTAGTTTTCCAATTTTTATACAAAATATTATACCGAACTTAAGAGTATATCGTTCTCCTAGAATCCAAACACTCCCAAAGCACATATAGAATTGGGATGATGTGCGATAGTCAAACAACTCAAGTGGTTGGTGGCACATACAGTAGGCATTGGAAGTGTCTCGTGTCGGTTCAAAAATACAAACAAATCCTCGTGAATGACACTAATGCACACATTACTAATTAACATTACATCAAATGTGATTGATGGAAGTGGTATTTATGGAGTGCCTACAAAAACACAACAACCTAGGGTAGAATAATAGTTCGCAACACCAAAATATTAGTGAACATCTTTTATTGGATGTATTTACAACTTAAAGATTATTGTGGTGTAGAGAATGCTTTCTGAGAATGTACATAAGTGTGATATTTTTGGTGCACAAAGGGAGTAACCATTCCTAAGTGTAAAGTAATCAATTTGCTACTACACTTTTAGATATAACACACTTGGAATAGGAAGTATAATCCACAAAAATCTATTCTACACTGACGATAAACTCAAGGAGGCATTTCTAAATTAGTTTGATATTATAAAGTTTGAGTAGAAGAGTATATTTGTGCTCAAAGAAATGAAGAAATATTTGATAGAAAGTGTACATGCATACGATACATATTCTAAAACTTTGATCTCAAAGCTATCTTATGGTTTCAACCCAACTTAGCATGCACAATGGTTAATGGTAAGATTGTTTATGCCATTTAGGAGTGTCCTTTCCCACAAGACCTTCACACATCCAAAAGAAGCACAAGAGGAAGTTATAAACATAGAGGTAGCTGGAAGGCACTAGGGTCATCCCATTCATTAAATCTTACATTACATCAATGGTGACTCAATTAGAAAATATTACTACAAATAATTCCATGGAAACATAGTCAAATTTGTTTCATAGATTATAAAGTAGAAGGCCATGCAAAAATATTGTTCCCCATAATAGTTTGAAATCCATCCTACAAGCATGTGAGATATGTGAAGGAAGCCATGACTTAAGGGGATTCCCATTACTTCAGATTACTATTCCAAAAAAAGGTGTATCTCTATTGTAATATTTTTGGCACGCATACTCACAATACGAGAATATTGTCACATAATTGATTAGTTAAATGAAGCTTGATCACTTGGGCAAGTGAGTGATTGAATGTGAAAAAAACACATGAGAATGAGGTTTTCTTGGAGGAGTTGGACAAGGAGGAAAACTATTCCCACCAAGAACTTATTACAAACGTGGTTCACCATATCATTATCAACATAACTTCCAACATTTCTAGTCTACATGTATTATTAAAAGGAGAATATGGTTGAGGATTTTCCCAACCTTTACATGATCATGAAGGAAAAGAGTGAGAAGGGTGTGGGAATGATCAATATTTTTTGTAACTATCTAGAATACCATTAGCAAAAGGTTACTATGCCAAAGATCAACCCATTTCCTAATGTGAAAATTACCACTAGAGGAGATGTGACATGTGTGCAAGCTTATATCTCCTCTTTGGAGAATATTGTAGTCACTAAATTATGCACTTAATATGTACATATAGCCTCTAAATACTTCACTTATATGCATGATTGCTAAACAAAAGAACTATTCATTAACAACCCCTTTTACTTTGATTTGAAATTGCTTTTATCTTTATTGCTTATTGTTTCGACATACAAATTTTAGTTTAACATATTAGGTGACATCTTACCTAGATTTAATTTCATTGTTTTATCATTCTTACTCCATGTACTTGACCTCCCATTACTGAGACAGGAGCACTGGCGCTCTTTGTATCCTTTGGGTGGTTTTTTCCTCTTTGACTCTTTTTCCTATCTTTCAAGTCTTACTTATTTATTGTCTTCTTTTCTCACCCTTAGTTGGCCTTTCAATTATTAATGATGAAACTTAAGCAAAAGGAATCACACACACACACGTTCTCAAGTGAATAAAGTACTAATTAATCCCACCTTTTGGCCATCCATTTATTTTATATATTTATTCATCATTCCACATATTTTTTCCTCATACATATCCCACCTCCCATTTATTTCACATTGTCCAACTTTAGGCATTTTAGCCTAAAGTTCTCATGTGAATGCATCCCCTTTTGGACACCTTTATTTTATATTTTGTTTTGTCATGTCCCGCATATTTCCTCATACATGTCCCTTGGGGCCAAGCACCTGAGGGCCTATACTGGGCCCAGGGCCCTGGTCCTGCCCGATCCATGTTCCACTTTCCTACTTCTTTTTGGGGTCTTTCTAGCCATTTTTCATCCTTATCTTTTTCCTAGTTGGCCATGGTTAATTATGAAATTAGAGCAAGAGAACCCTATAAATATAAAGTTATAAGACCATAATAAGGGTCCTAGCATCACATACTACTATCACTCCATCTAGAGTTGCATCCATTGCATCACTTGCATCCACATAGTGTCATGCATCAAGGCTAGGAGATCTGCATCAACACACACAACATAGGGGAGGGATTCTATTCTATTCCATGCACACATGTTATTACATTTTCTATAGTTATTATTGCTCACTACTTCACAAAGTGTGATTGACACAAGAGCACCTAGGGCATGACATGCACACACACACACAGAACTACATCCAAGTTTAAAATGTAGTGCAATGCTCACTTAGTGATAAGACCACTAGTTTGGCAAGTTGAGGTCAGTCGACCCATTCATTTTGCATATTTTATTTTTCTTAGGGTTTTGATACTTCCTTCTTTTTTGCAGTCATCATTTCATTATTCAACACATTCGAGCTTTGCAAACTCGATGAAAGATATGTGATGCGATAGATAGAGAACTTTGAGATACCTTATGACCTATAAAATTCAAATTCCGAGCATTTTAGAGATCGAGGCAGTGCCTAATTTATAGACAGGGGCACTGGGTGCCCCAATACCTTCCCAGGCACCTCATTCATCTCAGATCCTCCAGATCTGACCTTTTGGGACTTCTGGTGTTCGTTTCTTACTTGGATTTTATTATCGGACTGCGATAACCTATGATATATCTTCTTTAATCAGCTAAGTCATTTCTCCTTCTTACTTACATATTTAGGGTTTTATTTCACTTAGTATAATTATTTACAATTATTCCATACTTGTTTTAGTGTCATTTATACAACATTTTAGTCCTCTATATTAGATTAACTAGTGGCTATACTTCTCATAGTTTAGTTTCCATTTTTAGTTAATCATTTTGTGAACTGAACCGAAACCTTTTTTTTTTTATGCTCGTTACTCGTAGTGGTCGCTTTGGACCCCTCCATTATTGTGAACTTCCTTTTCCCCTTCACCATACCTCTAGATCCATGGTTGACATACCTACCTCTATGGCTGAAAACCCCTTAGATAACTCTAACCAAGTTCCCTTCATGAAATCGAAGCCATGGATAGTGAGAAGTCCTATGATGAGGACACTAATGTTGACTAGAACAACTCGATGCTATTACCGACTTTTGTCAAGCTTTATGTGAGAATCCCACTCATCTCCCTCATGTCTTGCACACTTTAATTTCTTTTAAGTGAGCTCGGGAGGCTTCTATTTCCATTTTTTTCCCCTATGGTCTCTACACCACCCATTTGTGTTTCCACTCCTCTATTACAACTACCATCCCTCTAGCCCACCATGATACTTCTAATATACCAGCTTGGTTCCTCCTCTAATACTCCTGATTTAGCATCGTTATACCAAGACCTCCAAAATCAAAATCCAGTTAGTTGTAAGTCGCTACCTCTCGAGGACCTCTATCTCTTGACTCCACATCCTTATTGCATTCCCCCTTTGCACCTATCATCTCTACTTACCCATTCCCACCTAACTTCATCTCTCCCAAATTTCCCATTTTTAAAGGCCATGGTGACCCACAGGAACATCTTCGTGCTTTTCATGTCACATGTCTCGATTATGTTGATGATCATACTATCCTTGCCAAGTTATTTCCACGTAGCCTGCAAGACTATGCGATGCATTGGTTCTATGACTTACCTATCCATTCGGTGGTTTCTTTTATCATCTATTTGATGCTTTTCTCACACATTTTTCTATCAATATATGGTTCCACACTTTCTTACGCCCAACTAGCCCAACTTAAACAAGGCTCCAATGAACACTTCCCTGATTATGTCTTATGGTATAAGAATAATGTAGCTAAAGATGACCAATGTCCTCAGACTCAAAACTTTAGGATTTATTTGTTCATAGTCTCTTACCACCTCTACAAGATAGTGTACTCTTTGAGACTTTTTCATCATTTGATCAACTTTTTCATGCTCTCAAGCTTCGTGAGACTAAACTTGTCTCCAGGAAAGCTCAAGTATCAGATTCACCTTCATCCTCTACCCACATTCAAAAGAAGACATTTTCATTCAAGGTACTCTACACATAAATCCAATGAAAAAAACTATTATTAATGTGGTCTCCACTACTAAAGAATTGTGACCTCAGCCATATAGGCATCCTCTCACTAAACTTAGTACACTACCAAGCATCTTATTGCCATAACTCATTGATAGTAATCTCATAACCTTGCCATCACCTTTACAACTTGACCCATCTCGACCCAAAGGGCGTAACTTTGATGACCATTCTTATTGTGATTATCACCAATGTGGGCATTCCACTGATCATTGTTTCAAGCTCGACATCTCATTCAAGATCTACTCGACAATGGTCACATTGAGCTTTTGGAATCTCCCACATCTGTCCCTACCAATGATAACCATAAACTCCAAATTTTTAATAAACCCACTACCCAAACATGATACCAAACAAATCGATTCATCTTCTAACCATGTCTGTCATACACATATAATGTATTCTCCCCAGGACCTCTCGACTTTCTCATCACACTACACACTACTACTACTTGACACGATTATCTCCTTCTCCAACACTGATTACCATGCCACGTTCATATCGATCATTTACATATTCAGGCATCTATTGGCTCAACCTTTATCAACAACACTAAGGTTGATCCATCTTTCCCCTATTAGCACATGTTCCCTATCCTTCTTATGATCTATCGGTTACCCTCCATCACAAATGACTATCCATTCAAAAGACCCTATGGTGTTGTTAAGTTACATATCACAGTTGGTCCTCTCACTCTTCTTATCCCTTGCCTTGTTAGTCAAGTAGTCAAAGGATGTGACCTACTTCTTGGTCTCAATTGGATTCGTCAATCCCAATCTATTATTTCTATGAACCACTTATGCCTTAAATTTTTTTACAACAATCAAGTTATTTCCATTAATGATGTCCCTCCTTCACCTCCATTATCATCACCTTCTAGTCTCTACTGCTCATCCATCTCTCTCTTCTTTACACATCTCCTATGGTGTTTCCCACAATACATTCTACTACCTACTTCACCTCCTCAACTATCCTCTACAATGCAACCACTCCATTCCATTAGTCCTACACACCGGCATAGGCCTATTCCTAGGACCACTACCACATCCATCCATCACCGCTCATCACCTCCTCACTTTATTCCCATGGGATCATCATCCCTTTCACACATGACATTTACCTCGATCTCCATCACCCACACACTTTACTATGCCACGATATTCATCTTATATCCACCCATCACATGCATATATGACTTCATTCCCCCACATAACATTTATCTACCATACCACCATTACTTCGAGCATGGTCCCATGTTTCATCATCACCGACATTAGTAGAGGGACCTTCATCCCTTCACCCTCATTGGTTGATTTCTGCACACCCACTTTGGGGGCATATGCACACCTCAATCCCCCCCTCTCTCATATAAGCATACACTTTCATTTTTGCATCCTCATACATTCATATCTTCACACAGCATAGCATACTCATCATCATTCTAACACCTCATACCCGATGACGCACTCTTGTGCTTTGGTTCACACTTGACTGTTGAGGGATTACCATTACATTGAACCCCACACACTACACCATAGGCACTACATATTCCATTTCATCCTACATTGCATTATACATCATACATCCTACACTTATTTCTACATTATACTAATCCTCATCTACACCATTATATATTCATCTACACATTTAGTCACATTATACATACCACATTTTCATATCATACATTTTCCATATACTACACTAGTCGTCATTATATATGAGTCTAGTTTTACATTTCATCCATACATTCTACATTTATGCTAGGTTACATATATATATGGGTCTAGCTTTACATTTTATCACTACATATTATATTTCTATCTACACTATATCATCACATCTTACATGTTTCCTATTCTACACACCCATTACTACATTGCATATTCACATGGCACATTCATCCATCATATATATTCTACATACTACACTAGATTCCATTACATATGGGTCTAGTTCTACCTATCATCATTACATATTCCATTTCTATATACACCTATTATTGCATTTCACACATTACATATTCTATACACACTACACATCCTATATTACATTCCCACACCGCGCATTTACATACCATATTCATCACTTGGTCATTTATACTATGTTGTTTTCTATGCATTGTCATCACCACCCTATGATGCACTTTAGTTCCTCGGTCCATACTTGACTGCCGAGGGTTTACCAATCAAATGGACCTTACATTCACCATGTGACATTTTCAGCGTTAGTGACATACACCTTAGGTTAAATTGTCACCCATCTATCATTTTTATAGTGGTATACACCTTAGGTTACATCACCACTCCCTTCCTTCATCTTATAGTGACATATGCTTTAGGCTAAATCATCACCCATCTACATTTACCCATTCTATAGTGATATACTTACATGCTAAATCATCACTCATCCTTTCATCATATAGTGATATATGCTTAGGGCTAAATCATCACTCATCCATTCAACAAGTCATGTGATATACACTTGGCTATAGGGTTCATGCACATCTCTCCACATGTCACATTTCATCACCACATATACACACTCATCACAATGTGCTAGAAACAACCAACACTACTCGACCATTTCCGATGATGCACTCTCGTTTACGGTTCATTCTTGACTGCTGAGGGGAAAACAAAATGAACCTCATTGCATACACTTCCATCCACTGGGGGCATGTTGCTCCTATCATTCCATCTTGCATTCCATTCCATCCATCCACAACATATTGCATTGTCTTGGGGCATTTACTTTTTTACTAGTGTTTTACATGATCACTTTATTACACATGTTAGAATTATTTCTTATATGTCATTATCATACACACATGTGCATTCACCTTTTTTAGTGTGATCACAGATACAAGACTCTACATGTGGCATGGATGCTCGCCTTCTACCCTTCCTATATTGGTCATTGGGGGCATCCACATTCATCTTATCTAGGTGTTATTGTTTCATTTTGTACTTAGCATCTTATATTACTTACTTCTCATACACACTTTGACATATTGGTTATCACTCTAACATGCTAATGGGTGTTCCATGTGCAACACTTGTTTTACAGGATTACATGTTTCCATGACTACTTGTTTGTTTCTACTTGTCTTGCTTTGTTTTCCATTGTATGTGGGCTTTTCCCTTTTCTTGTGTGCACACTTGTCTATTTTTATGGCCATGATGGCCTTGTGTGTCTTGTGACATCGTGAGTGATGTCCCATGTTTGCAACCCGCTTTGTGTGGTCTACTTGTTTTCTTTGCATGTTTACACTACTTTGTTTGGTAGTTACTACATTGTCTACGTATTTTACACTTGTCTTATTGCATGCATGTGTTTTCGGACTAACACTTGTTTTGGCTAGCCATCCCTTTTGTGTGTGCCTTGGTATATCTACCAAGAACTTTCCCTTTCCCCTTGTAGGTAGAGTTTTATAGGTCAAAGTGTGGTTGGTCCTCTTTTGGGGCCACATTCTCCTTTCAGATGACATGCATGTGCCCCAAAGAGGGGGCATCATTGAGGGTTTCTACTAACACAACGTATTTACTAGTTTCAATAATGCACTTTCACCCTTGGCATTGTGGGTTTACATACAATGAGTGAGTTCAGACTAATCTATGAACTCCATACACAATGGCCTCTACAGGACATGGTGTCCTTTGGCATTTCTGTGGAGTAGTTACAGGCTTGGGGTTATAGTGGGTGTGCCTCTCTACACTACTTCATCCAGTGGCGTTGGATCACCCAAAAAAACTAGGACAATACAGAGATCTCTTCACACATTTTAGTAGAAGTGGTTAAAGGTTGGAGGACACAGAGCATTTCCTCCTATACTTCTTTAGCTAGGGTGGCGTGAGATCACCCAAAAAACTCATGACAGTATAAGATATCCTTCTACACCCTTTTTTTCTCGACATGGATCAGTGCACATGTTCCATTTACACTTTTCTTTTCACGTATTTTACATTTGTGTACTTTACACATTTCTATACACATGCGTATTTTACACAACATTTTTACATACATACATATTTGACTACTTGATCATTTTCTCCTTGTAGTCTGGCCGTATGAGAAACAAGCAGTCAAATTGGGGGCAACAACAACAAAACAAAAACAAATGACACACACATAGATGCACTTTCCTTTACTAACCATGTAGTACACACTACATACATAACAAACTACACATGTGTTTCCACCCTAGGTTCACTCTCATCACTTTTTATGCATTTTTCATCTTTAGAATCCACGCTCCTCCACATTTTTTTTTTTTTCATTCCATGCTTGAGTCTAGTCCTTGACACGTCTTCTTCTACACTCTACATGGATATCAGGTACGCATCTCTATCTACTTTATGTTATTGAGTGTTCCGCTCACCAACATAAAGTGGGGGAAAAATGTAGACACAAAATCATGCACTTTAGGCATTATTTAGCTCGGTCTTATACTACTATTTAGAGGGTTCTCAAGTGAATAAAGTACTAATTAATCCCACCTTTTGGCCACCTTTATTTTATATTTTATTTCGTCATTCCCACATATTTCCTCATACATATCCACCTATTTTGTAATTGTCCAACATTTTAGCCTAAACCCGGTGCACCCAAGCCTATATTGGGGTGCCCCAGGGTGCCCTAGTCCCACTTGGGGCACCCCGATCCATGTTCCACTTTCCCACTTCTTTTTGGGGTCTTTCTAGCCATTTTTCATCCTTATTTTTCCTAGTCGGCCATGTCGGGGTTAATTACAAAATTAGAGCAAGAGAACCCTATAAATATAAAGTTATAAGACCATAATAAGGGTCCTAACATCACATACTACTATCACTCCATCTAGAGTTGCATCCATTACATCACTTGCATCCACATAGTGTCATGCATCAAGGCTAGGAGATCTGCATCAACACACACAACATAGGGGAGAGGATTATATTTTATTCCATGCACACATGCTATTACATTTTCTATAGTTATTATTGTTCACTACTTCACAAAGTGTGACTAACACAAGAGCACCTAGGGCACATACATGCACACACACACCATAACTACATCCGAGTTCGAAATGTAGTGCAACACTCAGTGATAAGACCACTAGTTTTGGCGGTTGAGGTCAATTTGACCCATTCATTTTACATATTTATTTTTCTTAGGGTTTGATACTTCTTTCTTTCTGCAGTCATCATTTCATTATTCAACACATTTGGTGCAACTAGGAAGATTTGATGATGACAAAGAGTATTTCAAGATACCTTATGACCTTGTAAAAACTAGATTCAAAGCTTTTATAGAGATCGGGGCACCTAGGGTGTAGACCAGTGGGGTTCCCCAATACCTTCCCAGTGCCTCATTCTACTCGAGATCTGATATGACCTTTTTGGGACTTCTGAGTGTTTGTTCCTACTCCTGGATTTTATTATCGGACTCATGCAAAATTCGATAGCCTTCCTTTAATCCTCTAAGTCATTTCTCCTTTATTCCTCGCATATTTAGGTTTTATTTCACTTAGTATAATTATTTGTAATTATTCCATACTACTTTAGTGCATTTATACAACGTTTTAGTCCTCCTATATTAGATTAACTAGTGGCTATAGTAGTCATCCGCCACCTAGTTTGCCTAAAATTTTGGCCGACAAGTCATTTGTATGGGTTAGTTCACCTACTATTTACAGTTAAAAATGAACTTATGCATGTATTTCGCTAACGTTTCTAATCAAAATCTGCTCATATTTTCCAAGGTATAATAAATAGCCCAGGGGCTACAAGAGGGGGTATCCCCTTGTAGGGTCTACAAGGCCTATCTCCCAATGAAGTCTAGGGGCCGTGTGTCCCGGTGGGGGTTTGGGGGCAAGGTGCCCCCAAAGCCACATTTTATGTATCTGTTTCTAGAGACGGTGTCTATATCGAAGAGATTATCGTCTTAACAAGACATCATACAAAGGACCTAGGTTGGATGACAGATAATGGACAACCATCCAACCCAAGTTGGATGGTAGGTGATGGATGATCATTCAACCCAGGTTGGACAATCATCCATTGTATTTCGTCCAACCTGGGTTGGATGAAAAACAATGGATGGTCATCCAACTCAGGTTAGACGACCATCCAACTGGAATAGACATCCTGTCTAACCCAAATCATCGGTAACCATCCAACACAATCACTCAAAACCCATCTAGCCATATGATATCATCGTAAAAAACACCTTGCAAATTCACCTTTTCCGTGAATCATTTTTTTGAGAGATTCCCCATCGCTTTGAAAGTCCATTTCGAAGATTCGCTACCAATTCTATAATATTTTTTAGAGGGGGTTCTTAAAAGGAACCTTGATGGTTTCCTTATCTTATATTTAATTTTATTAAATCATTTGGTGAACCTGATCTCTTACATACCCATTGTAGATCTCTCCTTTCTTTCCCATTACACGTAGTGGTTGTTTTGGATACCAAACTTATATAGATATTTCCCCATATATTTGGCATCATCCTTCTCCATGGATGATCCTATTAATGAAAAAATTATTAACAATTACAATAAGATCCCTCTCAAGGACATTGAAGCATCCGAAAGTGAACATTCCTATGATACAAATACCAACGTTGATCAATCCCAATTGGATGCCCTTACTAATTTCTTCTCTCCAATGAGTGATAATCCGACCCAAATTCGCATATCCTCGATGCTCTACTGGCTTTCTATCATGCCTGTGATAATTCTAACCATAATAATATGAATCTTACCTTTGCACTTCTTACTACTACTACTTCTTCTATCCCACTTTCTTCCTCTCCTTCCCATGTTGGAGTCACCATCATTCACATGACTATTCCTACCCCTTCACTCATTATTATTCCCCTCTTATTGACCACATTCAACATAATTATTATTCTCGATACCAAATATTTATTTTCCCTTTATCATGATTTACAAGAAAAAATCCATCAATTTCAAGTAAGCCACTTCTTCTTCATCCCTATCCCTTGATTCTTCACTTCTTCTTCATAGTCCTTTTGACACCTGAAGTATATTCTTATCCACTCCATCCCAATTTTGATTTACCAAAGTTTCCTCTATTTGATGGCTATGGAGATCCTTAAGATCACATTAGATATTTTCATGTTGCTTTCCTAGATTATGCATGTGATGACACTCTCTTGATTAAGTTGATACTTGATTCTTGGTAGCTTACAAGATTATGCTTTGTGATGGTTCGTGAATTTCCCTTACATTTTGTTAAATCATTTACTACCCTTGTTTATTTTTTTCTAGCTCATTTTTCTATGAATATTGGAATGAAAATATATTATGCACAATGGATAAAATTAAACAATGATCTAATGAACATCTTAGTGATTACGTATTGTGTTACAAGAACAATCTTTCTAAAATGAACAATGTATTAGTTGAATATGAATTGCAAGATCTATTTATTCAAAGTATTTTCCTCCTTTACAATAATGTGTGCCTTTTTATTCCTATAATTCATTTGACCATCTATGTCATACCTTTAAGACTTGTGAGACTAAGTTACTTTCTTTGGGAAAACTCAAATATGGTTATAATACTTCTGATCATTCCTCTTCTAAATTTCCAAGCAAGGTTCCCTTTAGACCCAAGTATAATGATGTTAAGACTATCAATGTTGTTTCTCAAATTCCTAAGCTTAAAATCCAACCAACTCGAAACATATTTACTCAATTTCCTTATCCTCCACGAGATATTGTTTCCTAAACTCATTGAAAGCAATATGATTTCTCTTCCACATCCTCTCGAGTATGTGTTGGACGAAATTTTATTTTTCCTATTCGAATAGTGAAATAGATATTAAATAAAATCAAGAAACTCAAAACATGCAAGGGTTTAAGGTACCTTGGGATAATATGGTGATGAAGGATGGGCACAAAGTAGACTCCTTGCTGCAAGCTTGATGGATCTACACAACAAAGACAACTAGAAATAAAATGGATTAGATGGTAGATGAGGGGGTTTCTTGACAAAGTTGGTTCAAGAAGTATGAACTTCCTTATGTAGATGTCAACCCCAGTATTGATAAAATAAGATAAGATAAATGATAAAGGACTTAATAACATGCAGAATTGTAAGTAATAGAAATTGAAATTGTAGAAATAAAAGGAAAGTGCAAATCTGATCTAGATTGACAAAAAATGAAATATACTTGGTTGGGTTGATGGTGAATGTGGTAGATGAATCAAAACAATAACAAAAATGTAGATATGATAGGGTCTATATGTAGAGTGAAGATGATGAAGACTCGCAACAACTAATGATAACCTACAGAGAAGATCTCAAACAAGAGAAGAAAAAAAGATGAAAGAAAATGGGTATCTATGGAGATAAGATAGAAATATGGATCAGATAGATGACAAATGGGAAGATTTGGAGGTGATCGGGGATTGAAAGAGTGAATATGGGTTGATAGAGTAATAAAATGAAAGATCGGGAATTATGTGGAAAAAAAAATAGACTGTAGTGGATCTGTATGAAAAATAGGTGATGCAACAGAGCGGTGGTTAACAATGACCTAACAGGTTGATGAAAACTGGGTTGACTTAGATGTGATAAAAAATGGATGGGATAGATTGACAACCTGCACACAAGATGGATAAAAGGGAAGGTTGGATCTAGATCTCTGATGACAGTTGGACCTTTAAAACATTAGTAGATGATAGTAGCGATAATAATAAGGCAACAATGGAATAAACCAACACAAGGAAAAGATGATCTCCTAAAGTCTCCACAAATGATGCAAGTAAGCTCAAAGGGACTCTAAGAAGACTGAAACAATTGTAGAGAATCTCAAGAACAAAGATAAGATTGCAAGTCACAAGAAAATTCTGATTTTACATCCCTTTGGAAGGATGGGTGTGGGTGGCTTTATAGGGTTGATGACGACTTGGGTGGGTCACCGCCAACCATGGGGAACCGTCCATTTAGGTGGTGGGAGGATGCCTAGCTCAAGGCATCAAGCCCATTAGAAGCAATATTAGTGTTTTAGGAGGTCTAGGCTGGTTATGGTTGCATAGGAGATGAAATGGAGTAAATTAAGGCTAAGGGGAGCCTAAGGATGAACAAATAGGTAGTTTAGGGATGATAAACAACCTAGAGAGGAGAATTAGGGTTGATTGAGGGATAATTAGATAATGAGATGAGGATTAGAGGATAATTGATGAGGATTAGCAATAATTTAAGATGAATGGGATAATAGATGGGAAAGATGGGAATATTGATAAAATATGAATTAAAATGAAGGTTCTACAGGTAACCATGGTGAAAATAAGCAAATGCGGGGTGAAAAGGGTAGCGATACTAAATTTTGGTGTCTACATTTTCCCCTTTTTGTCAAGTGGTTTGTGCAAGCAAGCCGTGAGACAAAAAATATGAGAGATGGGATATGAGATGATGGATAATGGAGGATTGATGATATGTGCCCCTCAAACTAGGGATTGATTATACAAAGGAAAATCCATCATGAGTTTGAAAGAGATAAATAAAGAAGGGTGGGTGGGAAAAGAAGGATGGGTAAATGATGACAAGGCAAGATGCCCCAAGAAAGAAGGATTCAAGAAAAAAATTAAAATATGGTAGTGATTTTAGGAGTTACTTCGGTAGGAAACAAATGGCACGGTCTTCAAGGAGACGACAAAAATGTCCTATGGGCTTATGAGTTAGTAAAAATCACTACGAAATGGAGAAAATCCAATGGGAAACCACTCAAATGGATGCAAGTCATGGGGACCAATGGGTCATAGGCACACATTAAAATTATGTGCAACCAAATGCGAGAATAATGTGAAAAGATTTGTACATGAAGAATAGCTATGCATCCGCAAAGGACAATGATGACAATAAAGGTACCTCAAGCAAAGGGAAAAAATGGCAAAAGAGGTGAAATATAAAAAAATGTGAGATTATTTTCATAGATATCATATAAATGTTTTAGATCAGATAAATTTTATGGTGATAAAGCAAAGATAAGATAGATGATAAATGTGGAAAATTAGAATATAACGAAACTTGATGACTGGTGACCTATAGGTACAAATGATTCTATGTCATATCAAGGATCACACGAGGAAATGATTCCTCCAATCGTATTGGAGGTAAATAAGTAAGGGATCTAAGTAACACAATGTACACATGACCAAAACAGGTGTTAACACATAACCAATGATAGTTAGTTATATCAAAGATCATGAGGGAAGTATGGATGAAATGAGCTCATAATCCTCATGTTGACATGATAAGCGGGAAGAGGGTTCTCCATAGGTTGTTGTTCCTAGGACTATGCCCCGATTGGGAGGAGGAAAAAGTGTAAACCGAACAATGCAGGAAGTTTGCAATATATGAGGAAGTTGATTGATGTGGGAAGATTTTGTTGGATGCTTGCTTTTTTATATTTTAATATGCTTTTTCTTTTGGATATATAGAAGGTTGATCAATGTGGGAAGCCTTCACTGCCATGATATAATAGAGTAGCCATCCTTTAAGGGAGTGGTCTACTTTGGGATTTTTGACTTTAATTCTTTTTTATTTAGATTGCAGGATAAGATATGCATGATAGTTATCCTTCGAGGTATCATTATTTTATTATTTTTGCATTATATGAACAAATTTCCTTTGAGGGATCAATTTGTTTTTGGATAAGATAACATGAGATAAAAGCATCCATGATTTTGATTTTGATTTTGATTATTATTTATGGGAAGAGTTGGGTATAACTAAGTAGACCACTTAGGAGGTGATTAGAAGGTGTGCAAGAGACACCTATGGACCCTTTGTGCAGCTCCAATAGCTAGATAAGAGGGTGACATATGTAATGATTGTGGAGTTATCACCACAAAGGGAGAACCTATCCATAAGGAAAATTCTATGGATAGAACCATGGTGCCCATATTTAAGGTCATGACTAAGAAGGTGATGATAGACCACATAATTCCAAATCATTACAATGATAGATGGAAGAGGCTAATGATGGAGGAATGATCTAAGGATATGACTAAGTGCTCACTGGTAGGTATGCTAACAATAGAATGGTCACAAATGTAATGCATTAAGTGGTTCCACTTCTAGTTTACCATCAAGGAGGCTAAACAATAGGATCCCGACCCATACTTATGTGTGATAATGTAAGGTCTAATCCGGTAGAGGGAGAAAATTTTACACATCGGCTCCTTTCTAGAGTAGTGACATTCTGATTTTCTTTAAGGACAAGGTCATCGATATTATAGTCACATTCTATGAGGTGCTTGATGTAAGCATGCTTGATACGTTCTTTATAAACATGATGATTTTCAAGAGAAAGAAGGTGGAGTTCATCTAACAATTCGAGTTGTGCTAGATGCTCTGGCGATAATATTCATTAGAAATGAATTCGTGAAGAGACATGCATAAGGATGGAATTTAAACTTTAAGGGGAAGAATGAATTTAGAGCCATAGAAAAGATAGAAGCGAGTAATACCCGTAGAGGTGTGAATGCTACTTCATAATCCCAAAGAGTGAAAGGGATATGAATATGCCAATTACAACATAATCGAAAGTCTTGGAAAGAATGTTATGAAGAGTTTTGTTAGTCAATTCGGCTTGTCAGTTAGCTTGAGGATATTAAGGAAAGGAGAAACCAAGATTGACATTGAATGAGTCACAAATATTCTTGACATATTTATTTTTGAAGGACTTTTCATTATCCGTGATGATTTTGTGAGGGACACCGAAGTGGAAAATAATATGTTGATAGATGAAGTTAATGATTTGATTAGCTTTGGTTGAGGTGAGTGGAATTTCTTCCACCCACTAAATGAAATAGTTATTCGCGGTGATGATGGAATGATGACACTATGAAGAATGAGGATTGATGGTACTGATTAGATTAAGGCCCCATTGCGAGAAGGGCCAAAGGTCCTGAGTAGGCTATAAGGCCTGACATGATTGATAGAAGGCCAATAATAGGCAAGGTGAAGAATGTGTTTAGAAATAACTAAGCCACTAAATTTTTCACCACAAATGTCATCATGGACTTCTTGGATAACATGAGTAGATTCATGAGATTTAAGGAATCTAAGGAGAATATCATCAAAATCACATTTATAGAGGATGCCACCAAGGATGACATAACGGTTAGCATGTTGAAGAAATGAACTCCTACAATTCTTAGATAGGTCAGAGGGAATGATGGATTTGGATAGATAATCAAATATTTGAGAGTACCAAAGATTTGATATGTTGGATTCAACAAGATTGACATGAGGTAACTCATGAGATGGTTGATCACGATGGTGAACAACAATAGAAAATTTGGATTCATTTGTTGTCCATGGGATGAGAGATGCAAGAGAATCCATCATGTCAGCAAAATGATTAGATGATCAAGGGATGGCTTGGATAGTGTAAGAATCAAAATCCTTAAGGAGAAAGATGAAAATGTCTTTATATTTCTAAAGAATATAATTTTTACATTGATAATCACCTGTAACTTGTTTGATGATGATCTCATAATCCCCATAGATGTCAAGGATTTGAACATCCAAAAAGACAATGGTTTCAAGACCAAATATAAGGGCTTCATACTTTTCCATATTGTTCATGCACTTAAAGTTAAGCTTTTGAGTGATGGGGATAAGAGTATCCTAAGGAAGAATGATAATGATGCTAGCGCCTGCCCCTTGTTGATAGTTAGAGCCGTCAAAAAAGAGATTCATCCTAAGAGGAGAATACTCATGGTGGAAATTGTTGATCGATTCATCTGGAAACTGTTTGTGAGAAAGATAAGTACCGGGAAGAGGGGATTCAACTAATTGGTCCACAATATATTGGCCCTTGATATACTTTTGAGAGATGAAATCTAGGTCAAACTCGAGTCATGAGAAAGAGCCATCGAGTGATGTGATCATTGTGATAAGGATTAGAATGCATCGTTTTGAGAAGATGAAAGCTAGTGATGACATAAGTCTTGTGATTGAGAATATAATGTCAAATTTTAGAAGTGGCGAAGAAGAGGATGCAACACAACTTTTTAGCTTCAGTGTAGTGAGTCTCATAATCATGAAGGGTGTGAATGATGTAATAAATGGCTTGCTCACAACCTTGGTCATCACGATGTGCCAACATAGCCCCTAGGGTATGATCGTGAAGCAGAGAAATATATATAGAAGGGATCCCCTCACATGGAGGTGTAAGCACTGGAGGGGATAGGAGATACTTCTTAAGATCCATAAAATATTTTTGGTAGTTATCATCCCAATTGAAGTCTTTGTCTTTGTGAAGAAGATGATGGAAGGGTTGGCAACAATCAAAGTTACAAGATGAAGTGCCGAATTGATTAAATTTGGCCTTATATCGCAAAGTTGCTTAAGATTGGAAGGAAGAGGCATCTCAAGGATAACCTTGATTTTGGTGGGGTAAATTTCAATACCCGTGAAGGATATGATGAAGCCAAGGAGTTTTCCAATTAGTACTCCAAATACACACTTGGCTGGATTGAGATGGTGAAAGAAGTAGATAAAACACTCAAAGAGGATTTTAAGGACATAAAGACGATCACATCGATGTTTAGATTTACCAAAAATATCATCAACATAGTCCTCTACTATCTTATGGATGAGATCATGAAATATGTAAGTCATGGCTCATTGATAAGTAACTTCGGTGTTTTTCAAACCAAAAAGCAAGTCGTGATAGCAAAAGGTACCCAAAGGAGTGGTGAAAGAATTCTTATGTTGGTCTTATGGCGTGATGAGGATTTGATTGTAACCAAAAAATCCATCCATAAGAGAAAACATCTTGTGGCCAACGGTAAGGTCCACGAGTTGATCGATATTGGGAAGGGGAAAATCATCTTTAGGACAAGAAAGATTGAGATCTCAAAAATTAGTGCAAATGCAAAGCTTTCTAGATTATTTAGTGTTGGGTACAAATTTAGAGACCTATTTAGGATATTCGATAAGAATGATGAAGTTTTCTAAAATAAGGCTTACAACTCCTCTTTGATAAAGAGGGAAACTCAAGCGTGCATGTGGTGAAGATTTTTCTTAACTAACTTGGCATTGGGAAAGGTGATGATATTATGGACAAAAATGGATTGATCAAGGCCTAAGATTTCAAAGTATGTCCATGTGAAGGCCTATCTATGTTTAGAAAGAAAATCAGTTAAATACTCAAGATCTTTTGGATTAAGGGATTGACCTACTTTTAGGATGGGAGGACCTTGTGAAGTCTCGATGTTGATATTGATGGTTGAATTGTTGAGAAGAGTGGATGTGTCAGGAGGTAAGGAATTATGAAGATAAGAATATTCTACCCCATGTAGGAAAGAATGGAATCATCGTTAGTACATTGAATAATGTCAATGGTAGAAGAGTCTTCTTCCACCATATCAGGAAAGTAAAGAGGAAGGGACCTAGTTTCACCCTCATGTTGATAAGTGAGCAGTCCCAATGTGATCAGGAGACTAAAAAAAATATAGAGGAGATGGAAATGATGTCATCCATATCCATAGCCTCATGGGATGGAGAATATGGAGAAGGCATGTCCATAAGCATCATAGATGGTGTAAGGGGATTGACGGATTGCTCTTTATACCCTAGTCTAAATTTTTCATGAGGTTTGTGACCTTGATCAATAACAAGGTCATGTCCACCATCTACATAATGCCCCATGCCAAATCACTTCCATGCACAATGATGAAGATGCATATGAGTGGATGATGGTTGGTAGAGGAATCCCAAACCTTCGGTATATGGTCTAGCATGAGGATGCTCATCAATGTGAGAAGAAGGAGAATTGACACCACCATAGATAAGATTGGTGCAAAGATGAGGTGGGATGAAAGGAATGATATCCCTGATGTCAGGTTGATACATTGGAGTTTTTTCATTTCTACCAAGGCTATGTGGCATAGGGAAGGTGTTGAGCATGAGAAGATGATACTCCCCAACGTAAGATTTTCCATGACTTTGTCTAAGGAATCATCATTGGGAAGCTTGGATGAAGAGATGGATGAACTAGTGGATGATTGAGATGGATAATTTTTGGGAAAGAGGACATTATTGGGTTGATAAGTCATGTTGCATGCTTTGAAGGGAGGAGCATCGACAGGAGATTCAAGATATTTCCTAATACTCATATTTGATACAATGATGAAGTGTGGAAGGGACACAATGCATGACATGAATCCATGGTCATCCAAGAAGGAAATTATATTAAAAATACTCTTGTACGATATACAATACTTCATGGAGGAGCTTCTCACAAATGTGGATAGGAAGGAAAACTATCCCCAAGGTGGGAGCGATAGAATCATTGAATGCGTGAAGGACAATGGGTGATTAGGTTACAATGATGTTAGGGATCTTGAGCTAATCAAAGGTATGTGATGAAATAAAGTTGATACTTTCTTCATTGTCAATCATGGATTTTCATATGAATGTGTCATTGATTCTAACCCGATGAAAAGGGGAAGGTCATGGTCATTAGGTGGAATGTTTAGGATCTTGGAATTGTCAAATAAGATGGAAGTAGAAGCCGCAAGTGCTCCCACAAAAGATGCTAAAGGATGAGTCTCATCACTAGATATTAGGATATGTTTCAAGGCTTTAATGAGAGCCTTCCTATGGTTTGGAGAGATTTGGATAAGCTCATAAAGTTACATCTTAAGCGGGGCCTGATGAAGTTGTTTGACAATTCTTTGTTCAATAAGCTGAGGTGCAACTAAGATAGAAACCTTAGGTTTTTATGAGGATGAAGATGGAGATGAAGTGGGCTCGCTAGAAGGAGTGACGATAACAACCTTAGGTTTTTATGGAGGTGTGGATGAGGTAAGCTCCTTAGGAGGAGGGATAACAATAAAGGTCTTTGGTTTTGATTGGGTTGTTGGTTTAGAGTCATGTGGGCTAGAATGAGTAGTTATCCGAACATCATAGATGAATAAGGGTGGAACATCCTTAGAAGTGTCTTCTTTTGGTGGTGGGATGGTGATAAAATTTAGTGATGGATGGGGGACTTGTATACTTTAGTGTATTGGGTTGATGATGTAGATGTTGAAATGGTCATGGATGAGGAGGTGGAAGGTGAAGATTTATTTGTTTCGAAGAAGGTCATCCTCCTTAATAATGTTGTGGACAATGGTTTGAAGTGCTTTATAATGTTCTGTGTCATGTCTAGGGGTATGATGATAAGTGAAAATGAGGTTGGAGTCAAACCATGATGGCTTCTTACTATGTGGATCAAAGGCCTTGATAGGAGGGAGTGTGATGGTGGAAATTTGAAGCAAGTGTTGAAGGACCTCTGCGTATGATTCGACCAAAGTGTTGAGACATGCTTTGTCTTTGTAAGATGTAATAGGAGTCCTATATTTGTATTTGGATTTAGAAGAAGAGGTGGATGTTTGGGATGTATATGTAAGAGATGACTTGGATTTTGAAGGTTGAGTCTTAGTGTTTCGAGATTTGGATGTCTTAGATTCATATTTAGTGATGGTTGATGTCCTAGAAGAAAGATTGGATTTTGGAGAAGGGTTGGATTGTTTTGATTTAGATTTATTTGTTGGTTGAGGTTTCTTGGATTAAGGGCCTAACCCTAAAAGATATGGGGTGGACCTAAGATAGATGATGAGGCATTGGATTTCTTGACCTTAGGTGGAGGGATGTCTATATTTTTATGAGGATGTGAAAGATACCTTTGAGGAATCATGCCAAGGGTATTATATTTTGATTTTGAAGAGGTACCCTTGGCAGGGATGACAATGATCTCAAATGGAGGGTCTAAATATTGTGGTGTATGGGTTTATATTGGTGGAGGGAGTAACTTTTGTTTGATAATGTCTAAAGAATATGTATATCGGGTTAATTTGGGGATGTTTGATTCTTTGGATGAGGTAGGGACATCACTTGAAGTCATTGCGAGTTGGAGTGCTTTCAAAAATCTTCAAAGGATGAGATAGATGTAGGAGGAGAGGATGATGTAGATGTGGTCACAATAATCAATGTGATTGGTGCAGGTATAAGTACAAAAATGGGGATTGGAATAGATGCTAAGGATGGATTTGATGTGATAGGTGGGGCTATAATAGATGTATGTGAGGTAGTTTATAGTCAAATCCAATGTAGATGTGACAAGTGATGAAGGATATTTGGATGTAGAATAAATGATATAATTTGATATAGGTGTGGATATAATTTATGTAGAGATGGGGATGGGTGTTGGTAAAAGTGTAAATATAGGGAAAATGTCTAAGGAAGGGGTAGATGTAGTGGTTGGTGAAGTAGGTGGAGTCATTGATGGGGTGAGATCTTGATCAAAGGCGTTGATAGTGTTGATGGTGTTAATGGTGTGAGAATTGGGTGGTTGAGATGTAGAAGGGGTGGTTTGATTCATTGGCACATGATTAGGAAATGGTTGTTTGAAAACATCAAGTGGTTGATTGGGAGGTGCATTAGGGTTATCCACTTGAAGATCACCTTGGTCGATGAGTTTTTGGATAAGATCTTTAAAGGTTTGACAATTTTCTATATCATGTCCGTGAACTTGGTGATATTTGCAATAGTGGTCTTCATGATACCAAGCCAGCTTTAGGTCTTGATTTGTCGAATGGTCAAATGGGGGAAAGTGTGATGAGATGGACCACCATCAATTTATCGAATATAGAGCTATAGGATTCTCCAAGAGGAGTGTAGTTGGGTGGTGATCTAGGAGCTCTTTATTGAGGCATCGTGTTAGAAGTGGAAGTGGAATAAGACTTAACTACTATGACATTGGCTACATTTTTGGATTTTTTGCTAAGTGTAGATGGTTTAGTAAACTCAGATTTTGGCTTGTTTGATCTAAACTTAAGTTGGCCTTGCTCAAGGGCACAAGTATCAAGTTTATGAGCCATAGTGAAGGCTTCTTCAAATGTCTGAAATGATTGGATTTGTAGGGTTGATGAGATATGATTTGCATAAGAGCATGAAAATAATTCGATGAGCTTTATCTGCAGAAGGAAAAATTATAATTGATTTATGATTCCATGCCATCATGTGACAAAGTTTGTGATAGACTCGTTGTCGAATTTTTGAATGGAGTATAAGTTTGTAATGTTGATTTTGCGTGTAATGTTGATTAAGAAATGTTCTAAGAAGAGTTGTGCAAGTTGGGTAAATGAGAATAATGAGTGTTGGGGATGCCATTATATTAATCCAATGCGAGACTAGCCAAGGACATAGGAAAAGTGTGAAGCATGAGGTCTTGATCATGGGAAATGAGATAACATGCATGCCTAAATGCACAAAGGTGTTATTGGGGATCCTCCTTACTATTAAATTTGGTGAATTTTGGAAGTTCCCAATGAGGAGGATATAGTTTGACTTGGACCGATGGATTGATAGGTTCATTATAAATTTGTTTATAAGAGAATGTAACCTTAGGTCCCAAGGTAGAGTCTTCGAGTCTAACCAACCTATTCATCAAGGAATGCATGGGGTATTTTGAGGTGGTTGGATGAGAGGTAGATGGTTGTGGCTATATGACATGAGAAGTGGCTTGATAGGGTTATTGGTAGGCTTGTGAATGAATGGTTGTTTGAGGGATTACCTGATGAGGAGGAAAGTAGGTCATTGGTTGTGATTGGATGGGTTGTTGTGAGAAGGGGATACAAACTTGTTGAGGTATATGATGATTAGCTATATGAGTGTTAATGGGTTGATATTTTTGAAGAGGTGGATTAGACATCATGTAATGGTAAACACCCCTAGGAGGAGGTTGGTGAGTGTGAGTAGACTCTGTTGGGTGAGGTTGGGAAGAGATGACATTTACATGAATGTGGGATGTGAGAGGTAAATATTGATCATGTTGTTTAGATATGAGAGGAAATAATTGGGATTTTTAAAAATATTGGATGGGGATACTAGTGATGATGGTAGATGAAGAAGTGATAGGAATGGAGGTAGTGATAGTCGTGTTGATGGGAGGTAGATTAGGAGGAATGGGTGTGACTAGTTGGGTGGTTTGATGAGGTTGAGGATTAGTGGAAGAATATGGATCAAGCTCACATTGGGCCATAACAATCTCATTCATGGCTCTAGGGAAAAACACTGCAAGCTATGAAGAAAGAACTTGGGTTGTTTCAGGATTGGAGTGATAAGCATAGATTTGTTAGATAGGTGGCCCATCGATAGGAAGTTGGGTTGATTTCCTAAGAAGGTAATCATGGAGAGCCACAATATTAGTGTTAAGGAGCTCTTGGAACTCCACACTTCCATGAGGGATAATGGGAGGCCCAAAAGCTTCAACCAATGTAGCAGATTGAGGCGTGGCCGACCTAGATGGGATGGATTGATGATGTAAAAAGGGATTGGTCTCATAATGGCTAGTGACAAGATATTATTGATGAGGCGAGTTGATGATCAAAGGTTGGGTGACCATGGAAGAGGTGACCAAAGGCATGGATGAGACAATGGCCAAAGAAAAATTTGATTAGGATGAAGTGATGGGATTATTTGATGTAATATTTTATTCCATTTTCCTAGCTAAAGAGTGCATGATAATGAGCATGAAACAAAACAAGAAAAAATGACTATACTAGTTAAAGAAAGAAAACAATTCAAGCATGCAATGTTTTCTTTATCTTGATTAATCATAAGGTGTGAAAAAGAAAATAGGGTATGTGGATAATGAGGGTACATAAGAAATGGAAATCTACCTAAAGGTATGTGAGTCCCAAGTCGTATAGGATTTAAATTGTAGTCGAGAACACCGATGTGACTTTCCTATTGGGTGATGCAATCCTAACTAGGTCCACCTAGTATGGGATTGTTTAGATGTGTGAATTCGATTAGTGCATTTAGATGTGTGTGAAGAAGTGTGAAATGCAACCAATTAAACCCCTACTTATACTATATTTACAAGAAAGAATGAAATAGGTTCATTTTAAACCCAAAACCAAATATGGAGATTTGATGAGAACAACTACATAAGGATTGGAAAATGTCATGCAAAAAGGAGAAACTAAGAAAAAGGGGGATACCTAGTTTTTTCTTTTCCTCTTTATCGATCTTCAAAATAAAGAAAGTGAAAAACAATATATAAGAAATCTAAAATCTCAATACGAAGAAGAAAAAATAAATCATCTACTTGTAATATTAGTGGAAGATAGAAGAAATATGGAAAATGAAAAATGAAACAAAATGCAAGAGACTCACCTAAGAGGGTGGTCCCACCAAGGGCGTTCCAGAATGTTGGATGAAATTTTATCTTTCCTATTTAGATTAGTGAAATAGATACTAAAGAAAATCAAGAAAATCAAAACATGCAAGGGTTTAAGGTACCTTGGGATAAGATGGCAATGAAGGAAAGGTGCAAAATAGACTCCTTGTAAACTTGATGGATCTCGCACAACAAAGACAATCAGTAAAGAAAATGGATTAGATGGTAGATGAGGGGGTTTCCCAACAAATTATATTTCAACAAGCATTAAATTCCTTATGTGAATGTCAACCCCTAGTATTGATAAAAGAAGATAAGATAAATGATAAAGGAATGCATACCATGCAGAATATGAACTAACATAAACTAAAATTGCAAAAATGAAAGGAAAGTGCAAATCTCATCTATATTGACAAAAATGAAATATACTTGTTTGGGTCGATGGTGAACTAGGCTATAGAGGTCCAATTGATGACAAATGGACAGATAAATCAGAATAATGACTAATAATGAAAATATGATAGGCTCGTATGCAGATCTAAAGATGATGAAGACCTGTAATAGCGATGGTAACTCGCAGAGAAGATCTGAAATAAGAGAAAGAGAAAGGATGTAAAAAATGGGGATATAGGGAGATAGAATGGAAATATGGATCGATTCAACGGTGATCGGGTAGAGTTAGCATGACTGGGACTGGGCAGAGTGGATTTAGGTGAGATAGTAATAGAATAACAAATATGGGAACTATGTGGATAGAGAAATGCAATAACATAATGCTATGGATTTTGATGGTAGAATAGGTGATGCAATAAAAGTAGGGTCGTCAATCTCGACCTAGGCTGACCTAGGTGTGACCGAAAATGGATGGGTTGGATTGACAACCTACACAAAAGATGGATAAAAGGGAAGAAAGTTGGATCTAGATCTTTGATGGTAGTTGGACTTGCAAAACATTAGTAGTTGATAGTAGTGATAATAATAATGCAACAATGGAATAAACCAACACAAGGAAAAGATGATCTCCCTAAAGTCTCCACAAATGATGCAAACAAGATCAAAGGGACTCCAAGAAGACTGAAACAACTATAGAGAAGCTCAAGCAAAAAGATAAGATCACAAGTCACACAAAAATTATGATTTTACATCCCTTTGGAAGGAGGGGTATGGGTGGATTTATAGGGTTGATGGAGAATCGGGCGGGTCACTTTGCAAACCACGGGGAACCATCCATTTAGGAGGTGGGAGGATGCCTATTTCGAGGCACCAAGCCCATTAGAAGCGGTATTAGGGTTTTAGGAGGCTTATGTGGGTTAGGGTTGCATAGGGAGATGAAATGGGTAGGTGAGGGATTAAATAGAGTAAATAAAGGCTAAGGGGAGCCTAGGGATGAGAAACTAGGTAGTTTAAGGATGATAAACCACCTAAAGAGGAGAATTAGTGTTGATTGAGGGATAATTAGATAAAGAGATGAGGATTAAAAATAATTTAAGATGAATGGGATAATAGATAGGAAAGATGGGAATATTGATCAAATATGAATTAGAATATTGATAAAATATTCCCATCTTTCCATTAGAAATTAATTATAAAATAGGGCTAGAAATAGACTTGGTCAAAATTATCAAGTATGGACAAAAGTTTCTAGATCGAGACATGAAATCTCGGGTGCTAATGTCCCACATAGGAGCTCTGTCTTGGGGAAGAATAATTATAGAGTGGTTTCAATTGCTTTGCACGATGATCACAATTTTCTCTTGTTTGATAGTTACGACCAGTTTTAGATTGCAATCACTCAATAACATGTACTAATTACTAATTCAAGAAATAAAGAAGGAAATAAAATAAAAACCAAATAAGAGAATGACACCTAGGGCATATGTAGTGCAATGATATTCCTAGATCTTTGTGTCCAATGAGGTAAGTTACAAATTGGGTTTGTGATCATCTAATGTGACACTTATCCATAAAGAAGTGTTAACAGTTAGAGGAAAAACATTCGCTCTCTCAATACAATTCCCTTTAGCAAATGACGGGCTTGAAATCCAAAGTTTAGCATTGTAAAAACAAAATCACGCACTTGGGTACATTTCTAGGTTCTAAAAACATACTTGCATTCATATGATTCCTAAGTGAGAAAACTAGTAATTGACAACTATCTTTGGCCTCTTTTATGTCTTTCTTTCTTTCTCTTTGGTCTTACACACCCTATAGCCTAGTCTAAACTTTATTGCTTTATCTTTCATGACTTTGGACACCAACACCCATCCAGGCGCTTGCCAACGGCTAGGTGCCCTCTTCCCCTCTAGGCACCCCGATCTCTTTTTATCTTACTCACTTTGTTTGGACTTGTTTTATCTTTTGTGCATCTTATTTTCTTATGGGTCGGCCTTTAAGATGTCAATTATGAAATTCAACCAAGGGAATCATATAAATACAATGCTATGTGACCAAAATAAAGGACCAAACTCTAAGCATATATTATCTTCACCTAAGATTGCATCCAAATAAATTCTAAAACCATTAAGGGAATCCATCTAGCACTCACTTAAGGGACAATGGAATAGATTTTTATGCATACACACATAGGAAGGGAAGTTTATTTTTCCATCCACACATCTATCTACATTGGTACATCTAACTATCACGCGCTTTCCCGTGATCTTGCACAAGGGCTTCCTAGGGCACAATTATATCACACACACACAAGAACTACATGGAGTTTAATATGTAGTGCAATGCTCGATTGTAAGTCACTCGGTTGAACGACCATCGGGGTTAGTCCAACTCCCTATATTGCATCTTTTTTTCGGGATTTGATGTAGTTTGAGGTTTTTCTAGGTCATTATTTCTTTCGCATGTTATAGGAAAATTATGTGATCATCCAATGACATACAGGTGACCAATAAAGACTATCAGCGATAACCTTGTGATACCATAAAATTTAGTTTCGGCCACTTTCGCGATCACGGGCGCTCGGAGAGGACTCTAGTGCCTGTGCGCCCGACCTAATCTAGATGCCTAAGTCCAAGCATATCTCGGCAGTTCCATATTTTATTGGGCATATTTGTGACCGTTTGTCTTTCTTATTTATTAGTTTCTCCAATCTGCATAGTCTCGACATTAGTCGTAATTTAGCTAAGCTATTTACTTTACTGTCTTGCACCTAGGGTTTCATATTTATTAGATTATTTGATTGTTTCATCATGTATCTAGCATATATTTATCATAGTTTACATTTGTTACTCTGTAATTAGGGTTTATACAAAAATTATATTTTTGTTGAATCATTTGGTGAACCCATCATTCAACCAATCTTGGATCTTTCTTTCATCTTCTTCTTCGCTATGGATATCTCCATTCAAGATTTATTACAAGCTCATCCTAATTATAATGCTAAAATCAATTCTCTCTTCGATAATACTCGTATTCCTTCCAATACTAATTTGAACCTTGTGTATTAGTTATTCGCAACTAAATTTTGAGTAAGTTACTTTTCCATCGATGTATGTACTGATCTTTCTATTTATGACAATGATCCTCCCCTATATATACCAGATCACATCTATAACATGGGTATCATGCGGATAATAGTTGATACTAGATTCGAGTTCAATATTTGTACTTTTTCACCCCTTCACAACGTTTCCCTTTCCTCGCATATGCTAGCCCATCATCCATTTCTCTTTGTGCTTATGATTCTTATACACGTCCATGCATTGGCACTATCACTTTACCTCTTATAGTCGGGCCAAAAATCTTCCTACGGTATTATTTTTTATCGATGCCACTATTCATTATAATTGCTTACTTGATAGGCCATGGCCTCACGCTATGCAAGTAGTGTCTTTTACAGATTTACCGGTGTGTTAAATTCCTACATAATGGCTTTGAACATACTATCATTGTTAACCATTACCCATTCAAATATTGTCACCAAGACCCAATAAATGAACTTCCTACTCCAATTATTACCACTCCTACACAACCCATTAATGATGATCAACTCATGGAACATCTTGCATCCACCTCCAATTTATTTCCTCTCGAGGGAACTATTTTTGCATTAGATACCGTACCATATGCCTCATTTTCCCATGCCCACTCTGCATCCGAATTACCTCTTTTAACATGCTCTCTTTTCTTAAATAACTCTTATTGACACCACATTTCATTCAATCCCACTAGTTCGACATTGTTTGAATGCATGATAGTTTATCTCGGTTGGGATTACACTCAATGATCTCCTTCCTTTGCCTAATTCTCATGACCTCTGTCATGGATATTTTCAGATTACCATTTATTATGGCTTCGTGTTTTCCATCTATCATTATTTTTTCACGTACTTCTTGCACTTCTCTACTTACACTTGGACAGTCTTTGCATGACTTCATTAGTAAAAATTTGGATCTTGATCATATTGATATCACATTTCCCATGCCTTTTGGTCATGTTTCTATTTGCAATGCTTCATTTATCATCTATACACATAACTTTACTCATTGTTATGCACATGGTTGTCCACTATCACCTTTCACTAATGAATAATACAAAATGGTTATGTACAATTTGCACTCGTAATGGCTCTTTACATGACTAAACCTATACTATTATTTACCGTGTTTCGATGCTTCTCCATTTGAATTCGACCATGACAATGATGATCTCTTACACAATGTTACTTGATTTTTATCATCATCATACACTTATGGGGCATCATTTTTACTTCTCTTCCCCTTCTAGCATTCTTAGGTGTCGACTATCATTTCTAATCATACGCTTTGTGCTTCATACTTCATATTTCTAATCATCATTAAAAAAATTGATACACTTTGTATTGTCATTACCCTATGACACACTTTAGTGCCATGATTCCTACTCAAATGTTGAGGGCCTGAATCTGAAATGAACCTTGCCTCTTCTACAATCGATGCTCTATGTTTCATTTATCTAACTAACTAGCACACATTATCAAACCATTCTTGTATGACACACTCTAGTTCCACGGTTCATACTTATTCTTTGAGGGTCTAATTATGAAATTAACCTCACCTCTTCTATAATCTATGCTCTATGCTTCATTGATATATCTATCTATCACACATTATCAAACCATTACACTATGACGCACTCTTGTTCTATGGTTCATTCTTGACTGTCGAGGGTCTTTTATAAATGAACCTCATCTCATACACATTCATCCACATTCACTCGGGGCACACTGCGATCCTATCACATTCACTTTACATTCCATTCCATTTACACTCACAACATGTTGCATATCTTGGTTGTAATTATTCTTGGTTACTTATACTCACATGTTACACTTTTCTTACTATGTTAGATGGATATCCAATATGTCATTATCTTTTCTATATATGTAGACACCAAAATTGGGTCACACTCCCCTTAGTCCCTCATCAAATAAACACCTTGAACACATTCACCTAACCATGGCCCCTTTCATCCCACTCTAATATTAATTTAATTAATTTAATTAAATTAATTCATTATCCTCACAATATTTATTATTTAAATATCCTAATTGAGATAATGCCCACATATCCACCTCATCTAGCCACCTCACCATAAGATATATTCTTAGTATGTTGCCATAACTAACTAAGACCTACTTAAACCCTAAAAATAAAAGCCTACATTCCCTCTAACCACATTCTTGCATGTTGAAAAGGGAAGCTTCCATCCTAATCCACGGAGCCAAATGAGCGAGATCCCATAAAATCAAGTGGATCTGCCTAGTTTAGTAAACCTAGGAAATCTTGCCATAACCGACGCCGATTACCTAAATCACGCCGATCAACCCGGAACCACCGTCAGTTATCATTTAACCTCCAAAACAATATTATTTCGAGGTTAGAACATTGTTTATAGGTTGACACATCTTTTGAGAGAAAGGGACAAAACTAGAGCTACATGCAAGAAAAATCATCAATCGTACATGCATCAGAGCATCCATAGCCAACACACGGAACAACCACAAAGCCATTTTTCTTCACGGGAGCATCCGGGAAGCACCAAAACCACACCAAGTTCCTTCCATTTGATCACCCTCCATTGCCAACCAGACATCAAGCTCGTATAAACAGTAAGTCTTGTTAACCAAAGCACTAGTTCATTATCATTTGAGTAGATTCTTTTACTTCTGTCATTAGTTTCTACTCCCATTTCCATTCCCCCACCATTTACCTCCATGAAAACTGGACCATCCCTTCACCCACACCCTTGAACTACCCATACCCATATTTTAATCATCCCTGTGCACACCTGAGACCCACATGAACCTTACCATTTCCCTTCCATTTTCATCTAGCCTCAAATATACCCTCACCTCAAGTTTTATTGAGTTTCGTATCCAGACCATATTGACGCTGGTTACCCACAACCTCTACCGGTTAACCTAAACCGACATTGGTCATACCAGACCGACGTTGGTCTCTATGTTTTTGACTAGAAACCAAGAACATAGCTTAAAACCTCTACCCAATACCCAAAATACCCAAAACCTTACCCCGACTAGTAACAAGTACCACTGCAGAGACCTTGACCTTGATTCGGTCAAAGCTTAGCTTGTTGTGAGCGAATTTGATTATTGTAGATGAATGATAGACCTAAATCATTTTAACTACAATAGGATTTGCTTTATTGTTAGCATTAAGTTGTTTTAAAGCAGTGGATTGGACGGTGTGTAGGAAGTATCACACTTCTCGGATCTAGCACACGTTAGGAAGTCGACTGCATATACTATTTAACTTTCATTTGGTGGTCTTGTTTTCCATCTCGGGTAGTTCCTCCAAGCAAAAAGGAAGCTCTAACGATCAGTTGTAGGTCCAAAAGTCATATGCACGCAATAACCTACAACCAACCATCTTAACGGGTATTCCTCCTAGCCCTTTACCCCCTTATCTGTTTTTGTCAACATTCAAAGAAATGATCTAGAATCAAGTGAAACATTCTAGCATGGAAGATGTGTCAACCTATAGCCTTACAGGTCACTGTGACCTTTGGACCTTTTCTCAATGGGGTTTGGATCTTGTCGGAGAGATCAATCCCCATTCTTCCCAATGCCATCAATGGATCGTCACCTCTACCGAATACTACACAAAATGGGTTAAAGCCATACCTCTTATCTCCACAAAAGTCAAGAAAATATGTGATTTCATCATCATCTATCGCTTTGGTGTCCACATCGTCTCATCACCGATAACGGAAAACAATTCAAATATAAAACCCTATAAAAACTTTACGACACTTTCGACATTCAACCTAAGTTTCTCATCACCTTATTACCAAAAACTAATGGCCAAGCCGAATCCACTAACAAAACCACGAAAAAATTCTCATGAAAGTGGTTAACGATCCGGGAAGGAATGACATAAGCACATTCCTTTCGCTCCGTGGTCATACCGCACTAGTATTCACACTTCCATTGCCGCCACACCTTTTTCTCTGGTGGTATAGAGGTTGTTCTACCTCTTGAAGTCCAGATTCCCTCACTCCACATTTCTCTCCATGACATGCTCAATGATGATGAATTTCATCAGGACCGTTTAGCACAACTTGAGTTATTAGATGAACGCCATCTTAACGCTCTTGACCACCTTCAAGTTTACCAAAAATGTATCAAACGTGCCTATGAAAAACGTGTCCATGAACAAACCTTCCAAGTCGGTGACCTTGTCTGAAAGAAAATCAACATGTAACCAAAGCAAAAAAAAGTAAATGGGGAAAATTTGATCCGATTGGCTTGGACCATACATCGTGACTTATACTTATGGATCGGTGCTTATCGTTTATCTTCACTCAATGGTAAACCCGAACCTAAGCCCCTTAACGCCTTGCATCTTTGACCATTCTATTTTTGAATTTTAGTCATACCTCACCTTATGCCTCTATCCATGCTCATCCCTTGAGTGCTATCCACTTCCTACGCCACCACCAATAATTAAACAAGAATCATGTGTGTACTGTCACTCTTTTATCCTCTCTTAAATATGTGCACCATGGTGCTACACATAATATGATTCTCATGGATACTTTTCATATTATTTTAGATGAGATCCCATGGTCATTTGACCTTGATTTTTGAACAAGATTCCTATTCTTCACCTTAGTCTTGTCCATGACTTAAAATCCCTCACATTGGATCCAAATCCATGAGTCAAACTTGCAATAAAAAGATGACTCCCTCAAAAAGGACATATTTCTCTCTAAATATCTGTTATAAATAGACTCGTCCCTTGAAGGACATCTATTTAAAGCCTCTTTTAAAAAAAAGAGACAAGAATATGAAGCTTCCTGAATCGATCAAATTCACAAAGACCTCAAGGATTTAATTTCCTCATCCCATATAGACTTCCCGCATCGATCAGTCTATCTCAAATATCAGTCAAAACAAAAATCCTTTTAGTCATGGACTTGCCCATTGTGACCTTGGATCTCTTGCCAAAAAGGCATGCTACCTAGTACCATATAAAAACTAACCACTTTTCACCCTCTCACCATTCGCACTTTCATTTCCTACCGCCTCAAGGGACCTATTGGACCATGACATTTGGTGATCATGTGACTACTTTTTCACCTTTAGAATAATCAATCATGCAATGCTTTTAGGGTCTTACGTTCATCAGCCCATCTAAGGTATGATCCGCCCATTATGATCCTTACCAATCAGGTTGCTTTCTTACCTCCTCTTATATTTTAAACCTTCTTCATTACGTATTGATTACCTTATACAAGACTTGACCCTCGATGCTTATTTTTGGGTAATTTTCTCCTCCTTCACCATAATCAACTCAAAATCACCTATACCAATGTGCCCACAATTCACCCATACCTAACAGACCTAGACTCAATCATGCCTATAACATACCCACCCATACTCATACCTCCTCGCATTCTTCCCTAGCTTATGGGAGAACTACATCGGCCTGAGGTCCCTTTTCGTCGGGACTATGTAGGCAGCACTCTGAGGGCATGGGGCCCTTGGAGGTTAGCTCGGCCACTCTCTACCCTAACCAATTCATCTTTCATTTTCCTAAATCACATTCTACCATAACTTAGTTTCTTTTTATATCAATAATTGGAAATTAAAACCCATCAAACAACAAGTTTCTTTCCATCTTTATCCTCATCAAACATACATTTATTATGTCTACCATTTCTTTACCATTATCATGCATGTATTATAAAACATCTTAAACATGGTCCATCTCATCATTAATTGTACACATTAATGAATTACAAACTCAACCATGCCTATGATCGACCTCAACCATGCCTATGACCTAACTCAACCATGCATATGACTTAACTCTATCCATGCCTATGACCTGACTCCATCATGCCTAAAACCATAACCTGACTCAATCCATGCCTAACACACCTATCATAAATCCATCTATGCATAATAATAAAATGCTATCAACACAAACACATAATGACCATAATCATCATCATCTCTATAAATACAAATATCCAAACATGTGTATCCATTTACATAACTATCAAATGTCTTGGCACGCAGGCTGGTGTATATAATCCAATCTATCAAAACTCTCATATATAGCCTCACCATCTTACATCCTCACCATCTTCGGCATGCGGGCCGGTATATGCTAAAAATATACAAAAATCTCGTACATCCTCACTCTCTTCGGCATACGAAGCGGTATATGCTCAAAAATATACAAAAATCTTGTACATCCTCACTCTCTTTGGCACGCAAGCCAAGATATGCTCAAAAATATACAAAAATCTTGTACATCCTCACTCTCTATCAAAAATGACCAAAATACATCAAAATGGAGGGATGTGCATCAGGAATCATCCTATCGGATATCCTCCATATCAGTATTTCTTGTCTCCTCCTTGGCTCCTATCTGACGACCTGATAACATCTCACCACCCGTCATAGGTTGTGGTTGGGCCCCTACTTGGTACATCACCTAGAGCTAGCCTCCATGAGCTAATGGCCTCACCTTGATCTTGTCTTGGGGTTTGATGGCCACCTGTGCTCTCCACGCTATGAGTCTGGGATCTCATCCTCTCACTTGAGGCCTGTTGTGCCTTCTACTCTCCATAAGATAGAAAATATATCCCATTGCTATTCACCGATCCTGGTAGTACCTAGCCTCACCTAAGGCATCTCGTAACCTAGATAGTGCATGCATCTGTTATGGTCCCATCGGCCTTAGCCCTTGACTGGCTGTCATGTGGGACCCTATCCCCCTCCTATGAACCGGGACCTGTCACGGTGCTCGTGGAGGTGCCATTGGCCTTGCACCGTGTAATGCTGTACTCTATACCTGTAATGCCCGAATCTGTGCCTATTTAGTGGCCAATTGGCCCGTAAACTGTAACCCATGCCCGTAGGGTGGCTACCTGCTCATCATCACCCTCTTCATCTCCACCCTTGGCCATCTAGGCCTATGGTGATCGGGCACTTGCACATGCAATGTGGCCACCTCTGCCTCTGATGCTACTAACTACCCCTGTACCATCCCCAACTAGGTAATCAGGGTTGCCACTTGCCCTGTAGGGTGTCTCTACACGGTGACCGTGGATAAATTTAGCTACCCCGGCCTAGGAGGTACTACTCATAGATGGGCCACCCACCACTGTCTATACATGTCTGTCACTTTGGCATCATCAATCCACCGGTCTACAACTTGCTCCTCCTACCTGATAGGTAGTGTCAAATGTGGAAGTGGCAATGGTCTCTCCACGTTATCCCTCCTATACTATGGGAAGGGTGGGGGTATATCCTGCAGTAATCCAAACTACCATCAGACCCTATCTACTAGGATCATCTCGTGCTCCCCTGCACGATGCCCCTCAATCCATCTTAGTATCTACAAGCTAGCTAACTCATTGGCCATCTGTCCGTATGAGGGATAGCTCACATACGGTCTCTAAATTATGTCCACGGATAATCCCTCCAGTAACTACCTATAATAGGCCGCATCATGTCTCACCCTACCTTCTTGGCACTCTCCTATCATAGGCACCCATCACCTATACCCCACCCGAAAAAAAAAACTCAAAAGCATCTTTCAGGGCATCCTAATCGGATAAACACAAACAATGTACTCGTAGGCCCAACAATGTAGAATAAAAGTGCAGCACAGACTGAATCTACAGAGCCGCCCATATGCCCATAGCTCTCTATATAGTTGTACCTGGGAATGCTTTGGTGCCTAGGAAAAGTGTGTTTTGTCCATTATTGTGTCATGTAATACACCCATCAGGGATCGTGGGAATCTCCCACCCTCTGCATCTGGCAGTGAAAAACAACAGACTACCTCCATCAGTAATATTACTAGCCTCATCTCCTCTAGATAGGCTAGGTACATCTCTCCATAGCTAAGGCTAGCATTGTGGAATTTCAGCTCCGCCATCCCCTCACCGAACTTGTCATCATCAACTCCTTAGATGCCTCTGAGGAGATCAAATATACCTGCGTCCCTAATATGGGTATTCGCAGGATCCTATACACGTCCTCCAGGGTGATGGTCATCTCCCCATTAGTAAGTGGAACGTTTTGGTTATGGAATCTCATCTATTGATGAGAGGGACCATCAAACTCAGTTGTTGGACTACATGTCGGTTGTGCTTGACCCCACTCAGGCCAACATCGATGACATGCCTCCACTCCTCGACTATCGCCGCACCACAAACTGTCACGAGCAAGGGTGGTACCCTGTCTTGCATCCTCGGTGATCTCTTGCCTACATCCAACAAAACAATCACATTATTCAAACATGACCATATCTACATGCACCCATACCCATTCCTATTACCCTACCTCTTTTACTTCGCTACTTAACCAACCCAACCCTAACCTACTAACCTACCTACCCTAACCCTACCCAACCCAATATCACCTTACCTATTTACACGTACCCTGACCCCTCACCTACTTCCATTTTGACCCACTCCCCAACCTTACCTATTTTCCCACATATCTATACATTTTTCCCTAATAGCTCCACCCTCACTTATTTTTACCCCTTACCTATGTCATAATTTTCACTCAATCACACCACTTCTCTTACCCACCCAACCTCGGACACCTTTTAGCCCCTTTTTCCTCCGATTCGACCAATAATACGGTCACCCTAACCGACCCTGGGCCTTTGCCCTTCAATCGGCATCGGTCACACTGCCGTGTGACCGATACCGGCGCACTAACACCGACGTTTGCTAACCTTCAACCAACACCGATCCATCACACAAAAACCACGACACCCAAACCCCCATTTTTCCTTCAATTCCCCTTTTTCTCCCTTCTACCCACTTAATCCTACCCAAATCCCCCTACACCCTTCCCCACCCCTTCTTCACCAAATCACCTCCCTTCCCATTCCTAATTTAATTGATTTTCCCTCCCACAATTCCAAATTCCTTTTCCCCAAAAATAAAAACCCGTTTTCACCTACCTGACCTCTAATTCAACCCTAGCAAAAAAAACAAAGTGTAGGATTGAATCTTACCTCATCGCTTATTGTCATGTGGTGGCACCTTCGGCCGCTACACCGGTGGTCCCCCGATCCCTCTCCTACCTCTACCATCACCAAATGACCTCTCGCACTCCAACCACTCAATCCAATCAAATCGATCCACCCTAGCTTGTGAATCCACCTATCAACCAAATCTCACCAGCCACGTGGCTAGTTAACTTAGTCCTCAATCTCACTTTATCACTTTCCACCTTTTCCTCTCTCTCTTGTCATTTTTCCCAATTCGATAAAAGATAAATGATTTGAAAAATACGGAAATTTTTATTTTTATAACTTACCCAACTTGATTGGCGATGGTTTTACCTTAACTGACATCGGTCATATGCGCTAGCTTACCATGGTAGTCCAAATTGGTGGCATTGCTTCCTTTCAACCGTCATCGATTTACCTACTTAGTCTTTTTCTTACCCCCTACACCCAATTTTTGACTTGAATCCTTTTCTACCCTACCCACACCTCACTTGGACACTTCACTATATCCTCTTGACCTTATCATTTACCCCCTCACCTCATCCTCATTTGAGGACTCATTATTTTTCCCATACCTCGGCCCTACCCATGCCGTGACCTAGATACTTGGACCTGGAACATTGCTAGTGACCTTTGACCTCATGTGTTTGCTATACCTTGCAACAATCTTACCTGTGTTGAAGGACATACTGACCTTACCTTGCCTCTTATCGTGACCGTTTATCCCAACCCAAACCTTGGTGTACCGGAACATACCTAAACGTTCCTGCACCTGACCTATGTCATGTTTCCTGAGCATATCCTATACCTTGGATACTTAAATCACCTCAACCTTGTTTGGATAAACCTATCGACCTTAGACAATGTAGAGTTTGCCTACTCTTCAACCTGGTACCATGTTGTAGTTTATAGCGTTTAACTGTTACTACCTTTGACCTTGACCCATTACCTAAATTACCTGAGTAGACCTTTTTCCTTTTTACCCATTTCCCACCTTCTTCTTCATCACATTCACCTTTTATCAAACCACTCACCGATTTTGCCTTCTGCCTCATCAGTTCCTTGTTTGAGGGTGATCACCTTCACCCACACATGGGGTAACCACATCTTATTTTTGTTTGCGTCTCTTACCAATACAAGCTATGCAACAAAAGGGGAAAAGTGTAGACACCAAAATTGGGTCACACTCCCTTGGTCCCTCGTCAAATAAACACCTTGAACACATTCACCTAACCATGGCCCCTTTCATCCCACTCTAATATTAATTTAATTAACTTAATTAAATTAATTCATTATCCTCATAATATTTATTATTTAAATATCCTAATTGAGATAATGCCCACATATCCACCTCATCTAGCCACCTCACCCTAAGACCTATTCTTAGTATGTTGCCATAACTAACTAAGACCTACTTAAACCCTAAAATCAAAGCCTACATTCCCGCTAACCACATTCTCGCATGTTGAAAAGGAAGCTTCCATCCTAATCCATGGAGCCAAACGAACGAGATCCCATAAAATCAAGGGGATCTACCTAGTTTAGTAAACCTAGGAAATCTCTCCCTAATAGACGCCGGTTACCCTAAACCACCACCGGTCAACTGAAACCACCGTCGGTTACCATTTAACTCCCAAAGCAATCTTATTTTGAGGTTGACACATTTCTAAGATATTAACACATCTTTTGAGAATAAGAGACGAAACCATAGCTGTATGCAAGTAGAATGAGCATTCATACACGCATCAAATCACCCATAGGTAGCACATGGAACAACCACAACGCCATTTTCCTTCATGGGATAAACTGGGAAGCACCGACACCACACCAAGTTCCTTCCATATGATCACCCTCCATTTCCAACAGGCATTAAGCTCGTATAAACAACAAGTCTTGTTAACAAGATTGGTTCATTATCATTTGAGTAGATTCTTTTACTTCTGTCATTAGTTTCTTCTCTCATTTCCATTCCCCCACCATTTACCTCTTTAAAAACTAGACTATCCCTTCACCCACACCCTTGAACTTCCCATACCTAGATTTTAATCATCCTGTGCACACCTGAGACCCACATGAACCTTGCCATTGCCCTTCCATTTTCATCTAGCCTCACATCTACCCTCACCTCAAGTTTTATTGAGTTTCCTATACCCCGACCATATCGACGCCGGTTACCCACAACCGCCACCGGTTAACCTAAACTGACATCGGTCATACCAGACCGACGTTGGTCTCTGTGTTTTTGACCAGAAACCAAGAACAGAGCTTAAAACCTCTACCCAATACCCAAAACAACCTAGAACCTTACCCTGACTAGTAACAGTACCATGACATGAGAGACCTTGACCTTCAACTTTAGTCATAGCTTAGCCCGTTGTGAATAAATTTTCTTATTGTAGACGAATGAGATACCTAAATCATTTTAACTACAATAGGTTTTCCTTTATTGTTAGCATTAAGTTGTTTTAAAATAGTGGATTGACAACCATGTAGAAAGTATCACACTTCTCAGATTTAGCACGTCTTTAGCAAGGGTCCACTTTGCATATATTGTTTAAATTTCATTTAGTGGTCTTGTTTTCCATCTCAGGTAGTTCCTCCAAGCAAAAAGGAAGTTCTCACGATCAGTTGTGGATCCAGAAGTCATACGCACGTAACAACCTACAACCAACCATCTTAACAGGTATTCCTCCTAGCCCTTTACCCTTATCTGTTTCATCAACATTCAAAGAAACGATCTAGAATCAGGTGAAACAATATACACATGCACATTCACTTGTTCTTTAGTTTTTGATACGGTCTTTCCACATATCTTTACACACAATAGCGATGCTTAGCACTATACCTATTACTAGTCCCATCGAGGCTCCGAGGGTATATACATTTCTACTCTTACACATCATAGGTTCTATTATTTCATTTTATACTAATTCTAATTATTCCTAGTACACTATTTCACATGTATCTATTCATACTTTGACATACTCTTTATCTTTCTAACATGCTAACGAGTGCTTCATGTGCAACATTTTTCTTGCAGGAACTATTTACCACCATGGTTGTCTAATACTTTTCTTGCTACTATTTTCCATTGTTTGCCATTGTATGTTATTGTTTTGCGGGATATACCCTTAGTATTGTGTGCACATTGTATGATTTTGGTCACTTCATCCTTGATTGTATTGTGACATTGTGAGGGATGTCTCATGTATGAAACCTTTTTTCATTTTCTCTCTCTTTTATATCCACATTTTCTTGTTACACTACTTTTCGATGACATTTTTACTATCTTTTTCTACTAATGAGATATTTCTAGCCACTTTCTTTGCATGTGCCTTGGTTGATACAATGCACACCCCTTCCCCTATAGGGTATCTAATTTTGATCAACATTGGGTCCTCTCCTTTGGGCCACATTCTCCTAGTGACGTTGCATGCACCGAAACAAGGGGGTATACATTGGGTGAATTAGTCACCCCATACAATAGTACATCATAGTTCAACATAGGAACAAAATAAAGTTCTGATCACATAACGACCCAAATTATGACTTGGGTCCTTAGTTCAATAAAGACACCAACACTTAGATATAGACACTAACGCCTGGGTGATCCTGACCTTTCTTGGGTGCCTATGACCAGGGGAAGTTACAATTACTTTCTCGAGATAAGCACAATCTACAAAAATTTCCAGAACAATTTTCATAGTACATGCATAGTCCTCTAGTAATTAGAATGCATTATTTCTCCATTTTCTACATGGAACATTATGGAAGTAAACACGAGACATACCATCTGCAATGGTGCTTATTTGGGAAGTATTCATGGAAGGAGAATAACACTAGACCTCTCTCCCCAACACTCTTCTTTCATGGTGTGAGATCGCCTAAAAACTTGCACTTGGCCGAGATTACCCAAAAACTTGTTCTCAACTTGAGATCGCCCAAAATAATCACTCTTGGCATGAGATCGTGAAAACAAATCTCTCTTCTATAACAGTTCATAACATTTTATATCTTTTTCACTCTTCACAAATCACGTGCACACTTTCCTTTTACTATTTTTTCACATTTATAGAGTTTTCATAATATATGACTTTGACTACTCTTCTTTTACAGGTTCATCCTTAATATGAAACAAGAAGTAACCCTACATCAAGAAATAAAAAGATACAACAACAACAAGTAAAACACAATACAACACAATACGCTCCACCCCTAGGGTCACTTCCTCTTTCTTACTTCCATGCTTCATTTTATCACTCTACGCTTTCACTTGTCTCTCTAGAACGCTATCAACATTACACTCTATATGGTTACTACTTTATGTTATCGAGTATTCACTCAACAAAATAAACCAGGGAAAATGTAAAAACAAAATCACACACTTGGGTACATTTCTAGGTCATAAGAATTTACTTGCATTCATATGATTCCTAAGCGAGAAAACTAGTTATTAATAACTATATTTGGCCTTTTTTGTCTTTCTTGCTTTCTATTTGGTCTTACACACCCTACATCCCAATCTTAACTTTATTTCTTTATCTTTCATGACTCTGGACACCAATGCCAATACATGACACAAGCACCCAAATGCCCTTGTCCCCTTTGGGCGCCCTCAACCACTTTATATTTTACTCTCTCTTTTTGGGCTTCTTTTATCTTTTGGGAATCTTATTTCTTATGGGTCAGCCTTCCAGTTGTCAATTATGAAATTCAACCAAGGGAATCCTATAAATGCAATACTATGTGACCAAAATAAAGGATCAAGCTCTAAGCATCTATTATCATCACCTAAGGTTGCATCCAAAGGCATTCTAAGAGCATTAAAGGCATCCATCTAGCACTCACTCAAGGTATAATGGAATACATTTTCTACATACATGCATATGAAGGGAAGTTAATTTTTCCATCCACACATATATTTACATTGGTACATCTAGCTATCACCCGTTATCACGTGCGCTTACAAAAGGGTTTCTGAGGAGCGATTCTATCACATACACATAAGAACTACATGGAGTCTAAGATGTAGTGCAATGCTTGATCATAAGTTCACTCAGTAAGGTGATCGTTGGGGTCAATTTGACTCCCCATATTTCATCTTTTATTTTTGGGATTTGATGTAGTTTGAGGATTTTACAGGTCATTATCTCATTGTAGGTCAAAAGAAAATTCTACAATCATCCAATGACATATAGGTGACCAACAAATATTATGAGTGACAACCTTGTGACACCAAAAAATTAAGGTTTTGGCCATTTTCATAGTCATGGGAGCCTAGTAGAAGACTTTAGTGCCCAAGCGCTCCAATCCAGGCATATTCGGTAGTTCTAGATTTTATTGGTCACAATTGTGACGGTTTTCACTTCATGTTTATCCGTTTTCCAGTATTCATAGTCCCAACATTAGGTGTAAATCAGCTAAGTCCTTTACTTTCTCTCTTGCACCTAGGGTTTCATATTTATTAGCTTATTTTCTTTTGTAATATTGTATCTAGCAGCTATTTATCATAATTTACCTTTGTTACTATGTAATTAGGGTTTATAAAAAATTCTATTTTTGGTGAGTCAAGCGTCGAATGCTCAAATCGCTAGTGTGGTGACAAGATGCCTAAATATTTCACATTATTCCAACTAGATCCTAAACATCGGTCTATAAGCGGGAACCAAGTTTTAACCCTTTCTCTTTCAACACTCCAGGTGTACTCTACACTTGGCTTTGGTTTTTCAATACACATTTCCATTTTTACATATTTTACAAGTTAAAGTTCAATTGTGTTTATCTCGAGCCTTGACTACACTTTTTTTATTTTTGTAGGTATAATCAATCCCAACGAAGGAAAATCACACAAGCATCCATGAAGAAATATCTAAAAACACACTCCGTAAAAAAAATGATATCCCAAAAACTACACACACAAACACACACATCATTATCAATCCATGGACATAAAGGTCACCCCTAGGATCCTTATCCTACCCTTCCTTTAGAATTCCATAGTACATAGTTTTACACTATTCCATTCAACACGCTACAAAACTTTTTCAAAATGCTATTGGACACAATCTTCATTCAAATCTCCAAGGTACGATTTCCTTTTCAAATTTATGTTATTGAATCCTTATTCACTAGAAAAAGTTGGGGAAAATGTAGTCACTAAATCACACACTTACTATGTACATCTAACCTCTAAATACTTCATTTATATGCATGATTCCTAAGTAAGATAACTATTCATTAACAACTAATTTTACTTTACTATAACATTGCTTTTATTTTTATTTCTTACTATTTTTGACTTACAACTTGCAGTTTTACATATTAGTTGACATCTTAATCAACTTTGTTTTCATTATTTTATCCTTCTAACTCTTTGTATATGAGCACCCAAACACTACCATATCCTCTGGGTTCTTCTTTCTTCTTTTTATTGTTTTCCTATATTTCAGAGTCTTACTTCATTATTGTCTTCTTTTATCACTTTTGATCTTCCTTTCACTTGTTAATGATGAAACTTAAGAAAAATGCGACGAGTGTCGTGGATGCTCGTAATTTAATCATATTATTATGTCAATCTAGGGTGGTGTCCATGGCTATTTGCAACAAAGGAAACAATAGGAACGACATTGTAGTGCATAATTTAGTAACAAAAACTAAGAAATTGCTAAATTGATCGTGATTACAAAATAAAATGCTTGAAAGGAAAACTAAAATGAAATACAGAATTGAAAAATTATTGACCATGAAAACATAAGTGCATCAAAGTAATGAAATAAATGCTAGAATGATAAATGCATTCACAAAGCTAGAAAGGAAATAAATGTAAACTCCCTTTTCATTGGTTAGGAGTGGCCCTTGTACCTTTCTTTAATTAGGTTTAACATTGGAACTCAAAAAACAAAAATTTCCCCTAAACCTGCTATCTTTATTGAATTAAAAATGCACTTTTACAATGAATCAAATGACTAATAATCAAACCACTAAATTTAAGTACATGATCTCTTTTATACAAGAGATGTTCTAGTTATTTTAGGAGAGAACTAGTTATTCCAAATGACTAAGTCTACTTAACTAAATGCTAACTGAAGCGATGGCTATCTATTTTGGGAAATACATTAATGAAAGGGAAGTCCTTAAAGTGTTTGAACTAGAATCATTCATGACAATTGAAGAGGAAATACATGATTGGCTCCTTTGAAGGAGTCAATCACTGTTGAAGATTCTTCAACTCATTACTTATTAAAGAGAATTTCAGTTATGAAAGATCTCTAGTTGAAGCACTTCATCCTCAAATTTGGGCGGAATGTTTGTTGAGTTAATGATGTTATGTCGTGTATAAGATATGGTATTACCAACTGTGATTCCAATAATTTGAATTATATGCATGTATGTGCAAATTTCTTTCTTTGGAGAATCATGGTTGATGACCTGGATGATGTTGACATGGTACTATGAGTTCCCTATTAACACAGAGGCAAGTCTTGTGCCAAGGAAAGTCCCGTTCTAACATGTCAATAGAGTCCCGCATGCAGATGCATGAATTAAATCCTGCTCTCCCTACGATAAATCAACACTTACTCTTCCAAAAGTGCAGTTAATGTTTTACAACATATCTATTTAAGCCATTTCTGAAGAAGAATTAACAAAATAAAAAAAAAGAATATGCACAATAATTACTTCAAAATCATAGTAAAGTATTAAATATAAGAATTTAACATTGTTCATCGTGCACTATGATATCAAAATGGTATAAGGCTAAACATGGCTTAAACATCACAAAATGGGGCTCATCACTCCCCCGAACTAAAGGTTTAGTAGGTCCTCCTACTACCTAACATTTAATTTCTCTACAATTCTAGAATAGTTATATTCATTGGAAAAATTTTGCCAAGTTTCATCCAAAGATGTGTTAGAGAATCCAAAATGATCAACAACATTATTCCTCTAGGTCTTGGTGCTTCCTTCTAGTTGTTCATCTTTTGAATTCCATTGTGGCACAAGTATAAGGACTAGTTGCGTCCGTATCTCATACCAATCCATTGTTCTTTGAGGTCCAGAATTATCTTGTAGAGATAGTTTTCGTGTTTCAATGACCATCTAAGGTTTGTTGGTGAAATTACGTATTTTATTTTATATGACTCTATAAGTAGCGATACTAAACCTAGGAAGCAAGGAAATTAATATTGAATGTGTGGATCACTGTTCTCTCGAAATTCTTGAAACAATTCTTAAGCATATCTTTGTACTTACACACTAGACATAGACAATACACCTGTGAATGAAACCTGTTGAAAAATCGAAGTGGTGTTGGTAAATCATGCCTCATTAAGAGGCCAATGGTAAACTATGATTGCACAAAAATTTCTCATTGATCTCTCCATTCACCTTGATGTCTGAGTGTGGAAATGAAATCCCTTAATTATACTTCTCCCACATAAAGATTGATTGGAATCTCAATTTGCTCTGGGAGAAGAAACTTGTGAACATAAAATTCACACAATTTTTTTCTCAACATCATTTCTGTAGTATATGTAGCTACAAACTGTCTATCATCCTCAAACTATATGTCCATCATTTCATGAGCCCTAGATATTTTCCATTTGAGGAATTTTTCTTTTAAAAATAATGCATAAAATTTTGAAGGGGTTGGAAAAAAAGAACTTTGATTGTCAGAGAGTCGAATTATTGTCATCACGTTTTATTTTAACAATTGATTTTCTTTTTTCAAATTTTTGTTCTACTCTGCCACTACTCTTAGATTGTAGCATTTTTCCATCCACTTGGCCATACCTCTCAAAATAATAATGTGAGAGAAAACACAAAGAGTTTGAATGGCATGATATTACATGGCCACATGCTCCTACTCTCTTCTGTTTTCTTGTAAAAAAGAAAGATATTTTCCAAGCTCTTCATTTCTAGCTTGAACGGAGTTTACCCGTTGTTCTCGTTCCTCTAAAGTCTTTTAGAAATAAAGGGTGGCTTCCTCATATTTTTCTGTTGTTCCCTGTATTTGGTAAACCTCTTGATCCTTAATAGTCATTTGCTGGGAGAATTGAGTTTCTTTGGCCTCCAAGAGTGATTGCAGTTGGGTTAGTCTCTCATGAGCTATCTAAATCTCATATTAAAATTTGGAAAAGGAAAGGACTTGGGATTATCAAAATTAGGATGATAACTAGGTTTTCCCTCTTTCATAGGTGACTTCCCTTTATCTCTATCAGATAACCCTCAGACTATAGGAAAAGAATACTCAATTTCATTTCTATGTTAGGAGCGAGATGGGGACATTGGATTTTAGGAGACTCGGATGAGGTTTGAACCGGGGTTTGCATTATTTCACACTGCTTCTTGTTCCTCTTGGGATAGGGGATTATCAATGGGTGTCTCATAGAGGGTAGGAGTAGGATTTGAATTTTGAAGATATTTCTTGGGTCTCACAGAGAGGTAGATGGGGCTTGTTCTACAACCAATGTAGGATTCAGGACACTTTTTTTTTTTTTGAAAATTTAACCATTTCTTCACTCCTTACTTTTTTTTGACAAACTGATGTTTGCATATTAAGTGGATCAAACCTGGGAATTTCAAATATGGACCCCCAGAAAAATTTCTCTATAGAAACACAAATGGATTCATATAAAAATTGTGGAAAATTAATCTTATATTGAAGCATGTTTTGACCATGGTGAAGATGGATTAAAATTCTTAATATAGAATCCAATACAATTTCATATTGCCTCTCACATGTAAAATATTTAATCAACCATTTGGCCACTTTAGCCCAAGGTTCAGGTATAGTTATTCTTTTAACCCCTTTTTATTTTCCCTTATTATCTATGACCTGAAAGGAACGATAACCAAATCGTACCAAGCTAAGAACACAGATGCTAATCAAACACCACGATCAATAAGATGAAAGAAATTCACCAGAATAACTTTACATAAAACCTTTGCAAACAAATGAGAAACAATATCATATATTATTATGGAACTCAATGCAATACATTGAGAATTGGCCTTGCTTAAATAGGCAAGGAATAACAATCTAAGAACCATTCAAGGTCATAGATCAAGCCATAAATCAAGGAAATAACTAGTCATCAAAGAACTAGTCAAGACCATAGATTTAGGAGAGAACTAGACATCAAGGATCTAGTCAATACCATAGATCTAGGAAAGAACTAGTCAATACCATAGATCAAGGAAAGAACTATACCTAACTAGATAATATCTCCTAATATCTAAATAAGATAAAAGAAATATCCACACATATAAATGGGTGAGTATAAATACAATAAAGGTAAATAAAGTACCTAGGTGAACATGAGCTAAGGTAAATACCTACTCTAACATCCCCCTCAAGTGAAGCTAGGGGCCAAAATATATGTGGCACGTCCACAAGTATGAGTCCCGATAACTAGGCTCGATGAGGTACTCATGTACAATACCTAGGAAAAAAAAGAGACACGCAAGGTACCCAAAACCAAGTAACAACAAAGTAAAGAGAGTAAAGACCCGCTCCAAGGTATCCCAAGAAGCTTGGCTCAAAAAATTTGAACAATCTTTGAAGAATTTTGGTGTGCACCGTGGTCCGAATCCACTACTCGATCACAAAACTAAAAACAAGCGACACTTTGGGCTCCACCGAGAATAGCTCCATACAAAGATCCGTCATCAGTGAGTGATGTCGAAAGTGTAAAAAAACACCAAACATAATTTGATCAACTACTTCAAATAGGTGTGCCATGATCCAAAAACAATAACCAAAGTAACAAGGAAAGGACACAAAATCCAGTGTCATGATCCAAGAAAAGCCAAGGTAACAAGGCAAGGACACAAAACTCGAAGAAGCAGGATCAACACCACACCCTCCCATACTGCTGAATGGGTGGAGTGATGCTACAAATCTGTATGAGTTGTCAAAACAACTACTCAAACACTGACAAACTAACATTGGGCTCCACCAGAATATCTCCCCACAAGAGAGATCACAACATGCTAAAAGTGTCGAAAATACAGATACAAAATCTCTCAACAAACAAGAGAGATACACTACACCTACAAAAGAAAAATGCTCAAAACAAGAAGCATCACAATACATAAGGTATAGAAAGTGGAGCAAGAGGCCAAATGGTGGAGGAGCCACACCTGTAGAGTCCTCTCAACAAATGCTTATGTCGCCACCACAAGTGATCAGATATCCACCCCAAATCAATACGGATGGATGAAGAATATGCCTGCATAGGACTTGGTACAAAATGCACAATGGGTGCATGCAAAAGAACATCAGAATGTTTGTCAGGTTGATCATGGTTGACAGATGAAATCTTAGGTTTCTCAAGCCTGAGTGAAGGCACATAACTCATGTGTTGCTCATGATCCTCAGAAAGAGTCGAGCAAACAAAAAAGGAGCTCTATCAATGTGTGATCCCAATGAAGTATCTACTCGAAAACTAATGTCATGATGAGAATTCCACTTCACATGTGGAATAGAGGAAATAATACCATGTGAATGTCTGCCAATGACTCCACTAGTGAGACCCATAGAACAAAGCATGCGAGAACTGAATGCAGTGGTATGCTTCCCAAAAAAGCCATGCAACTGAGTAGAAGTAGGATACACAACATGTGGTACTGTAATAGGCACAGATGTGGAAGAGCATGCAGTAACAAGCCTCACAGGTTTAGAAGCATCAAAAGTAGGTTCAGGCTCAAAGACTGGTAGATCAATGTCAGTGGGTACAAGAGCAACAACTGCAAGTGGACTAGGAGCATGGATATGGTTGTCCACAATATGATGGTGATGTTGTAGGCTAGCAAGTTTGTTCTGCAGGAGTGTATTATTGTATCTTTATCGTGAATGAGTGATTGTAGAAGAGAATTTCACTTCTTGAGTGATCTATTTTCTTCCACAAATTTTACAATATCCTCTTGAATTCCACATACTTCATAGAAAAGCATATCATTCTCAAAATCCATGATAGGTACAAACTGTAACTCCCAAAAATTTAGGACGTCGGGCTCAGCTGAAATTACGTCCACAATTGATTACAACACTCCTCCATATTTGGCACTTTATAATTATAGTGAAAGTCTCAAAATAAATAACTCCAATGGAAAGAGCATGAAAAAATAAGCACTTTTAAAAAAATGACACTCAAAACCGAGTTACCGATCAAAAGTTACAAGCTTTTTAATATTTTGCTCTGTTATTTATTTTAGGTGCCACTAAAACAAAGTAAAATGTTGTTGCCTTCACCACACAAATAAAATTAAAGGGGCTGAAGTTAAGCACCTACTAGTAGGAATCACAAGTTTTTAAGCCCTCATATGACCATACTATATAACCAAGGGCTAAGCAGCCCTAGAGTAATTCTGGGATGGGTGACCTCCCAGGGAATTCCTGGTGTCACTTCCTCCTAATGTTGTTGGGCCTGATTGGGTGTATACCTGGCTCCATCGTGTGGGAGGGTATTGGTGTAGCAATTGATTAACATGATGAGATCCCTCTCCACCATAAGTTTGAGCTTTTGGTGTGATGGCAAGTCGTGTAGCTCTGATACCATGAAAGGAATGATAACAGATCATACCAAACCAAGAACATAGATGCTAATGAAACACCACGATCAATAAGATGAAAGTAATTCACTAGAATAACTTTACATAAAACCTTTGCAAAAAAATGAGAAACAATATCATATATTATTATGGAACTCAATGCATTACATTAAGAATGGGCCTTGCTTAAATAGGCAAGGAATAACAATCTAAGAGTCGGTCAAGGTCATAGATCAAGCCATAAATCAAGGAAATAACTAGTCATCAAATAACTAGTCAAGACCATAGATTTAGGAGAGAACTAGACATCAAGGATCTAGTCAATACCATAGATCTAGGAAAGAACTAGTCAATACCATAGATCAAGGAAAGAACTATACCTAACAACTAGATAATATCTCCTAATATCTAAATAAGATAAAAGAAATATCCACACACATAAGTGGGTGAGGATAAATACAATAAAGGTAAATAAAGTACCTAGGTGAACATGAGCTAAGGTAAATACCTACTCTAACATGACCAATTGTAGTTTCTATTTCTTCACAACTGCAAATCTTTTAATTACCTCATTATACATGGTCCCATCACTTAATACTAATCCCTCATTAGGTAAACCAGAAAGATGACTAATTACGGTTGGACAAAATGGAATTTTATTACCGTCATGTGCAGTGAGAGTTCCACTCTTCCATGTTCCTTGCAAATTCTTGATCGTTGAAACACTTGAATTCTTCATATGTCAAAAGAAAATTCAACTACCCTACACTTTCAAAAATTTCAACTACCCTTGTATCATCCAAAAGCTCGTGAGCTTCTTGGTTCATTCACAACCTAGGCCCCATAACTAAAAATTATGAGCATATAGGAAATATGGATGAAGGCACAAGACTGGAAGTGGAAAAATTTATAGAGTGGTAGCGCATGAGAGTGGCAAAGTGTGCATGAATGGAAGGGTCTAATTTACCAAGTGAAAATGGGATGAACTTAGCATGCAAGTGCAATATAACTAAATTTGGAAAGTTTTGCTAAAATCCCAAGATTTTAATGGAGGCATTTGGGTGCGTGTGAACATTATGGGGAAATGAATTATGGATTTAGTTGGGATTTGAGAAGTGTGTGAAGTGAGTGGTAATCAAGGTGCACGATGTTCAATAATTATCAACTCATAATTTAAAATCGTCCTACTTTTAAGAAATTAATTGATTGCACATACCTTGGTATTAAAACTTGTCGAATCTCCATTGTCATTCCCATGCTGGTGTGATTCTCCCTTCGTACTTGGTACTTCCTTTATTGATGATCGATTCGGGTAGATGATTGTCATTGCTGGTTTTCGGTCTTTATATTTATTTTCTTTTTATTTTATTTTTAGGAAGCATTGGCCACCATTGCTGGTTTTCAACCAATGCTTCAGAGGAGGATGAACGCCATCACTAGTTTTCAATCACCCCCTTTATTTCTTAGTAGTTGGTTGATCAAGTTTGAGTTGTGTTGGGAAAAGAAACTTTTCCCATATAGTTCATATTTGAATCCTCTCAACTTGCCTTCGAAAATCTTCTTTCCATGTTGGTTTATGGTATAACCTCAGTCTATCCCCATTAACTAGCATTACATTCCCTTCGCCATATATTGGAACTAATTGGATAGTCCCATTGTTAAAGACTTTTGTAATTTGATACGGGACCATCCATCTCATCTGTAATTTCCCTTTAAAGTCCTTATACTTTGAATCAAATAGAAAAGCCCAATATCTTACCTAAAATTTTCTTGGCTTTATCTGTTTATCATGCCAAATTTTCCTTTCTTTGTTGAATGATATCAAGTATAAGGTAATGTCGAAGTATAATTTCATCCAGTTTATTTAATTGAATAATTATGGCTTGTTGTGCTTTTGTCAAATCAATGCCCACTTGAACTATTGTCCTCAAGGTTTGAATATGAAATTCTATAGGTAAATTGGCTTCTTACCATAGAATAATTAATAGGGAGTAAATCCCATTGTTGTTTTCCAAGTATTTTTATAAGCCCATATTGCTTTCCGGTAGTTTTGAGCCTAATTCTTCTTTGAGATTTCCACTGTCTTAGTTAGTATTTTCTCCAACTCTCTGTTAATAACTTCCACTTGGCCATTAGACTATGGATGATAGGGAGATGCCTTCTTTTTCTTCAGTTGATATGTTTCTCTAAAAGAACCGATTACCCTTGACATGAATTATGGTCCTTGACCTAACACAATGAATCTTGGTGCTCCAAACCTTTGAAATATATGCCCATAAAGAAATTCTGCAACTTTCTCATCCCTTACATATGGTAGTTCTTGACCTTCAGCCCACTTAGTAACATAATCAGTACAAACTAGGATGTATTATTTTCCTTGGGAAGTTGGGTCCATGGGTCCAATGGAATCCATCCCCAATTTTTTAAATGGTTCCCAGAAAACCCGTGGTTGGAGTGGCATATCTGATGTAAATGTTTGTTTCCTCATTCTTTGGCATTGATCACACCTTCACACATACTTTGTGACATCCTTAAACAAGGAAGGCAAGAAGTAACCAGCTCAAGAACTTTGTGAATGGTGCTTTAAACCGAATAATGTCCTCATGATGGTTCATCATGGCATGCTCTAAGTATTTCAAACACTTCATTTTCAGCTACACACCTATGTAAGATATGATCAAGACCACATTTGAAAAGAATTCCATTTAACAAAGTATACACTATACAATGTTTAATTAGTTTTTTTTTTTCTTGAGTGTGAAAAAGTTTGAAACTTCCTTGTGGCTAAGTAATTAGCCATATCTACATACCAAAAAGATATAGTTGAAAGTGAAAACAAATTATCATATGGAAAGTCATCATTGACCTGCTCTTCTTCCTATCAAGTGGTAAGTCTATAAATAAAATCTACTACCACATTTAATTTCCTTGGTTTTTCAATGATTTTAATGTTAAACTCTTGCAGTAGAAACAACCACCTTATAATCCTGCCATGCACTAAAGTTTTATTCATTATATATTTGATGGCAGAGTGGTCATTATGAACAATCAATTCATATCCTATAATATAATTTTTAAACTTATTGATTTCATAAACTACTACCAAACATTCTTTATTAGTTGTTGTGCAGTTCCTTTCAACAACGGGGAAAGATGTTTGCTAATGTAGTAAATGGTGTGCATAGGTTCTCCTTCCTTTTTCTATCACAAGACAATGCCTACTACTTCATTTGAGGCATCTTTTTGATTATGGAAGGGTAAATTCCAATTAGGACCTCTCAACACTTTGGTGTGCTTATCAAATTGTCTTTGATTGCATCAAAATCTTATTGACATGCTTATATCCTTTAAAATTCATAATCCTTAGTTAGAAGAGAAAATAATGATAAGAAATTTTACTAAAATCTGAAATGAACCTTTTATAGTAACCGACATGACCAAGAAATCTTGAATTCATTTTGGTTTGTAGGTGATGGCATTCTACAATGATATTGACTTTATGCGGGCGACTTTAATTCCCTCTATTAAGACATGATGGCCCAATGCTATACCTTGTTCCATCATGAATAAGAATTTCTCATGATTCAAATATAATGGATGTTTTTCACATCGAGCAAGGAATTTATCTAGATTTTCAAATGCCTCTTGGAATGTTACTCCATAAACCGTGAAATCATCTATGTAAATTTCTACGCAATCATGGGTGAGAGATCGAAAAGATTACCAACATGGATCTTTGAAAATTATCAGGGGCATTACATAACCCAAAAGGTAGCACACTATAATAAAATGTCCCCCAAGGACAAGTGAAAGTTGTTTTATCTTGATCTTTAGAGGAAGCTGCTATTTGGTTGTATCCATTAAATCCATCAAGGAATGAAAAGTACCTCTTACGAGAGAGATTGTCTAAACCTTGGTCAATAAAAGGTAATGGAAAGTAATCCCGATGAGTGGATTTTTTTGAATTCCCTATAGTCCACACAAACTCTTCATTTCCCATTCTTTTTAGGCATTATAACCAAAAGAGAAACCCATTGACTATATGAGATTAGATAGATAAATCCTACATTTAAAAGCTTCTCAATATCAGTTTTCACAATATCTCTTAGAGCATGGTTTATTCTTCTTTGAGGTTGTTTAAGCTGGTTTGGAGTCGAGTGGTATAGATGTGAATACCCTTCATGTCACTATAATCTCAAGAAAAATCTTGGGGATGAGAGTAAAGGAGTTTGAAAAGGCATTTTCTTCCTGACCAATCATCTAGCTATTAATTTTCAATGTTTTTCCGGGAAGAACAAGTAATTATTTGGTATCATGGTGAATTGAATCTACAATAGGGTATTCTCTTAATATTTCATTTAATGGACACCTATGTGGTAGCAACTTTGTGAATAAAAGTTATGTGTGGTAGCAAACTCTCCATTTCCCGGAGTTCAAAATATGTCTAGCACGAGGTTCATGGTAGTCACATTAAATTTTATTTGAGTGCTCTTGAATTATAACCATGCAAAGAGAGGACATGATATCATTTGAGTTATCGAATAAAATTTTAACCCTTATCTATTATCTATGGAAAATGGTTTATAAGTAGGGTATAATGACAATTTAATTGAATCTTTCTGTTAGTGATCACCATATTCCTTGTCCTAGAGTCAATAGGGTGACAATCAGTAGCTAACCAAGGGAATCCTAGGATGATGAGGTATCAATTTTATATTCTTTGTTTTTATGATCATGAATTCTCTTTGCATAGTCCCAAGATTCAATGGTAATGGTAATGTCTTCTATTATTCCCTTGGGTTTATTCACATACTAGTATTCCATCTCAAAAATATAGATGTGGTGTGGTTCAGGACGTGTTAAAGTGGACAGAGTATCTATTGTCATAACATTGATGGAAACTTTGAGATCAATAAGAACGTTAGGAATCTAGACCTCTCCTATGCAGACTGTTACAAAAGGGCTTCAAGGATCTTCTTATTTAGGAGGTGGAATATTCCATTCCCAAGTACTAGATAGATTTCCATCAACGTGTTTGGTTTTAGGTTGTTTCTTCCTTCTACCTAGAGCCTTGAAACAAAGATCTTTTCTTTGCTTTGTTTAATTCAGGGATTTCCTTAAGAGCTTGCAATAGGGGAACACCCATACTTAACTTCCTCAATCCTTGTATCAATTCGACTCGATTTATTAGGGATTGTAATATTTGGTCTCTCGGAGAGCCTAGATGAAAAAGGAGTGTCTTTATTTAGGTGATGAGTTTCTTCAATGAGAACTAGGTTGTGTTTCTTCTGTTTTTTTCTTCTTATTCATGAATTTCATCTATCACGGGAGAGGAACGTTTTGAGGCAACCTTCCCTAAACGCGGTAAAATATTCTTTCAATCCACTTGATTTTCTGTGGGCTTTATCGGATTCCATAGTATATGTTGGATTTCCATGCCTCACGTTTTGGGATTGGCCACGTTTGTGTAAGTATCTATGGTTGGGTAGAATGATCAGATTGGGCACCATTAGTGGGTCTAGTCAACGGGGATTACTCGGCCTTGAGGTCTGATTTGATTATAGTACTGCTGCTCAGATCCTTGAGGTAGATTCCTTGTTGTTAAGTCTTGTTGTTGATATGGTGGAATGTTTGGATGTGGATCCCAAGTTTGTTGATAATAATTTGGTGGGGCATTCCTTTGTGGGATCCATTCTTGTGGGGCTTGTTGAAACTAAGGTTGTGGATATGGCCTTGGTGCATTCCATTGATTTAGAGTCCATTGTGATTTTGGGATATAGGGCTGATTTTGATTGGTCTAAAATTGTCTTCCTTACCTCTACGAGCCATATAGTTTAGCTAAGAACCCTCTTGGTTTCTTTGTTTTAGGTGATTCTTTAGCAAGGGAAGTAGTCCACATTGATCTATGGCATGCTTAAGTTCATAGAGAATACAAGTTTATGTCTTATCTAAAGGACAATCCTTAAGTCCATGTTTAGCTCTACATCTTGGGTAGTAAATGAAAAAAGGCTTTGTATTCCTAGCCTTTTCTCTATCCATAGTTGTATTGAGTTGAATAAGGAGGCCTATTCTCAAATTTGTAATTTCTTCCTTAATTTGGATATGTCCTCATTGGCCATTTTTCCTTTTTGTCTTCTTTAATTGGGGTGAGTTCGAGAGTAATTCCTACAAAAGTCGATAATGTCTGTGAACTCTAACTTGTTCATGTCTCCCTTTCCCATTAAATTGAATGCTTCTTGTGTGTCTTCATCCAACCCTTTAAGAAATAAATTTTTAATTAGGTTAATATCCAAGCCAGTACCACACCTTTTGTGAAGGAAAAGGAAATGATCTAGGTAATCTTCTACACTTTCATCTTCCTTTTTTTTTTAATTCAAAAGAGCTATTATTTCCTATCCCTCACTCTAAAGTAATCCCGATACTTATCCGGAAGGCGTATTCCATTTATTTCCGAGTTATGAATGGAATTCAGGCTTAAACCCATAAACCATCTCATAGCTAAATATTTTAGATTAGGGAAATAGTTTAAGATTTCGGGTATCATAAGTGTAGTCATATGTTTGGCATAAAACCTTAAACTCAAAAAGGAATTGGTTAGGGTCCTCTGAAACTAATCCTTGGAAAGTTGGTAGAATTGATGGGGATATATTTTTCATAAGAGAATCTTCATTAAGATCTAATTCAATAGGGTAGGTAAACGTCCTGCCAATTGGAGGATTTTCATTATTTGCACCATTGGGGTTATGTACTTTTTCAACCATTCTTCCTTATCCAACAAGTTGTTCCACATGCTAGTTTTGTTGGGGGTTTTAAGGACTCAATATAACAAATCTAACTCTATGGTCTCGGGTCTAAACATACAATCATATCATACTGAAAATGGTTCCCTAATTATTAGTGTTGAATTTAATTGTGTGTGTTACACATACTCAACTCAGAGGATTCTTGCTTTGTCACTCAAGGTCTTTTGATAATTTAAAAAGAAATAGTTATGGAAATGAGATTTATGAATGGAAACTTACGGACAACAAGCGGTACCTCTAGATAACACCTTAACCTTTGATAGCAACTTGAATTCCTGGAAACTTTGTCAAAAAGTGATGAGTTTCGTTGATGCTAGTACTTTAATCATATTATTATTTCAATCCAGGGAGGTGTCCATGGTTGTTTGTAACAAAGGAGCAATAGGAACGACATTTCAAGATGTACGTAATTTAGTAACAAAAACTAAGAAATTGTTGAACTGATCATGATTACAAAATAAAATGCTTGAAAGGAAAACTAAAACAAAATATAGAATTGGAAAAATCATTGACCATGAAAACATAAGTGCATCAAAGTAATGAAATAAATGTTGGAACAATAAATGCATTCACAAAGACAAAAAGGAAATAAATGTAAACTCCCTTTTCGTTGGTTAGGAGTGGCCCTTGCCCCTTTCCTTTGATCAGGTTTAACACTTGAACTCAAACAACAAAAATTTCCCCTGAACCTGTTATCTTTATTGAATTGAAAATGCACTTTTACAATGAATCAAATGACTAATAATTGAACCAGTAAATCTAAGCACACGATCTCTTTTATACAAAAGACGTTCTAGTTACGTTAGGAGAGAACTATTTATTCCAAATGACTAAGTCTACTTAAATAAATGCTAACTGAAGCGATGACTATCTATTTTAGGAAATACATTAATGAAAGGGGTAGTCCTTAAAGTGTTTGAACTAGAATCATTCATGACCACTGAAGAGGAAATCCGTGATTGGCTCTAAAGGAGTCAATCACGCCAAATATTCTTCAACTCATTTCTGATTGAAGAGAATTTTGGTGATGAAAGATCTCTAGTTTGGAGCACTTCATCCTCAAAGTTGGGTGGAATGTTTGTTGAGCTAATGGTGTTGCGTAATGTCCAAGTTATGGTGCTGCCGGATATGATTCTTATAATTAGAATTATCTACATGTATATGCGAATTTACTTCCTTGTAGAATCATGGTTGGTGACTTGGATGATCTTGATGTGGTTCTCTGAGTTCCCTATTAATGCGAAGAAAATTCTGTGCCAACACATCAAAAGAGTCCTATACCAAGGTACATGAATTAAGTCCTGTGCTCCCTATGATAACTCAACACATACTATCCCAAAAGTGCATTTAATATTTTACACCAAATTTATTTAAGAGATTTATGAAGAAGAATTAACAAAGTAAAAATCATAAGCATACGCACAATAATTCCTTCAAAATTATAGTAAAGTATTAAATTTGAGAAGTTAACATTGTTTATTATGCCCTATGATATCAAAATGGTATAAGGCTATACATGGCTTAAACATCAAAAAATGGGGTTCATCAAAAGGAATCATATATGTATACATGTCTTATTAAACCTCATTAGGGGCAAGCATTAAAGAGGCACATACTATTACAAGGAGCTCGTATTGTCTATCTACTCACCAAGTCTTGCATTTTGGGACTACACAATTCACTGCATAGGAGGGTTTATTCAGAATTCCATACCACACATTTACATTGGGACAAAGTAGTTGTAGCCCACTATATATTTATGTGGTGACACTAGGGAAAACTAGATCAAGGGACACTATTCTAATCACACACACACAAGAACTACATAAATTCTGAAATGTAGTACAAAGTTTAGTGACAATCAAACTAGGGTGACCACCAAGGTTAGTCGACTCAAGAATATACATATTGGTATTCATCTAATGTGTGCTTGAGTATTGTGTAGGTATCTAGGGTTTATTTTGTAGGTACAAGTGTGACATAACAAATCTGATTCAACATATAGTGAATAAGGAGTGACACTAAGCGACATGAAAAGAACCATATCCTAAGCAAATCTACATACACCATCACCTAGATCAAACACTAATGCCCAAGTGGCCCTATCCCAGTCCAGGAACTCTTATCCCTGAGATTGTTGTAGTCTAATTTTAGATAGAGCTTGCACATCCTAGAATTTTATTTTCCATATTGGTCTCCATTCCATAATCGGTTCAAACATATAGATATAACCCGAGTCATTCTCCAAACCCTATCTATCACTCTTTCTTGCATTTCCTTTTCTTGATTTTTCATGAATACTTTTATATATCTATCGATCAACATTGTCCTTATCTTAAATTTAATTTTATTAAATAAAATATAATACTTATACAAATTCATGCGGGAAAAGGATACTCTAATGGAATATGAAAAAAAAGTGCTTCAAGAAACTAAGGATTTGGTTCATGAAATCCAAGACAAAATTGAATTTTTAAGGGAAGACATGAGACCAAAAAATGAAACACTAGGGATTCCAAATCTTAAAAAAAAATAGGGACGAATTCAAGAAAGTATGCCAACCTTATATGAAATGAAGGATTTACTCCATTACTTTCTCAATGGATATCTCATTAGATTCAAAAAATTTCACATTGAAAAAATTTGGGTCACGCACATAAAAATATTAATGCAATTAAGCTTGAGAAATTCAAATACAAAATAATTATTGATGCATACATAAATGGTCAAAAATTTAATGATATATTAGTTAACACATCGATGGAGTTTAATATCTTGATAAATTATGCATGCCATAAAATGGGGTGACATGTGCTCAATCCATCTCCACACATTTTCTTCGTTCTTATCAAGAAGTGTGCCATTCTTAATGGAGTACTAAAAATGTTATCATCAGCAATATGGAAGTCAAGTTTCACAACCACATTGAACTCATCAGATTGGTGGATATAGATAAATTTATAGCACTACTTGGTTAGTCATGGTGTTATTTGAATAAAGTGGATATGTACTTTAAGAAGTGTTGTATTAGTTTTAAGAATGGAATACGACACATAACTATACTCATGGATTCTAGCAAAGGGTCCCTTCATAATATTTTTAAGAACATGAGGATTTGGAGCATATTTATAGGATGAAATTATTAAATATGGGGAATTTTGACCCAAACCAATAAGTAAAATAACATTATAATGAAGCAAAATACATATAAGACACATTCGGCGTGACATGTGATAATTGGGCACATGAATCCTATGAGTTAACTAGAAGATATTTTGTAGGGTAAGGTCTAAAAATAAACATACATTGAGAATGACACAAAAGGTTAAAGAAAATTGTATTAGATGTTTGGGTAATGTTGGGCCTCGACATATTGGCTAAGTACAAAAAGGCACGTAGGCGTGCAAGGCCTAGTTGAAGAAAGGCACGCAAGGATAAAGCACGCAGGACATGGTTTAAGGAAACCCATGGCACACACGTGGATAGAGACAAGGTCTTATGAATTATCCATATTATACATTTTGGGCAAGACACGTGAAAAGCATGACCCAACTATGCATGCGGAGTGGATAAGGTGCCAGCCTGGTGACAGGTTGGCCCAGGAAGGAATATGCCCTACACTAGAAGCTTCTAGAAGGACATCATGGCAAGGAGTGGTGAGCTTAGGCCTGGAGGAGCATGCGCTCATGGAGGACCACATTCAGACACTTGGCAACAGATTTGAGGCCACAAAAGAATGAGTTGGCAGTTCAAAAAGGCTATATATACAAGTGCTTGCAGAAGTAAAAAAGGAGATAGATAGAGGGTGGAGCTTTGCAGAAATACTATAAGGACTCTATTAGCTTGGGTAAAATAAGGGTAGGAAAGGATGTATCAAGGGTTGGGAGTTATAAATTTTCTTTTGAGGGCCTAGTTGTATGAATCCAGTTATAATGCATGACTACGGTCTTCCTTTCTGTGACATTCTGTAATAGGCCTAATGACTATAACAAGGTTACTAGTTTATATGAATATGAGCATTAATGGTTCTGATGCATACATCCTTCTTCATAGTTATTTTTCATTTATGTTTATGAACTAAGTATGAATGCTTGTATGAATTCCTTTCTATTTTGGTGTAAGTTCTATAATACATTAAGCACTTTCATGCGGAATGACTACAATGATCTAGAAGCTGTTACAGAGCTCTATGGTGCTTGCTTGTCTTATTTGCTTCCAAATCTCTTAAACATAGATCATAGATGATGTTTCCCACTAAACTCACATAAAAGAGAGACTCGGCACCCGCACATGCCTCGAGTGAGCACCCAACACCCGTTGGGTGATAGGCTAGTGTGCTTGGGATTTCTTTCCTTTGTGATGGGGGTAAAAATGACTACATCTTGGTTCTGTTGCCAAGGCCCTCTTTTTGAAGTTGTAGTGGGAAATGGCATACATCATGATCTATGTAATGAGTAATGATAGAGCAGTTAACTTTGGAAAGTGTTGAATCATGGTTCAAGAGCACGGAGGATGAATTTTCTCAGATATTTAGCATTGGACCTGAGTTTGATGCATGTAAATGGGTAGAAGAGAACCTCTACCATGATTTGTATGAAACGTTTTTTGCTTGCTTCTAGTAGAACAGTATGAATGGATCTCAAAGCATATGCATTGAGATCAAGCTGGTATTATAGATCACGTGTGTAGACCCAAGAAGAATACTAGAGGCTACAAGATGTAGATCTAACATGGACTCGTGATGTGGATCATTGGTGGAAAGCAAGACTGGTTAGCTACACTACTGAGTACGCCATTTCCACATACTCTTGTCTGGAGGTTCTTGAGTTTGAATTTCTATGGGAGCCTAGAGGATCATTTCTATGTGCTATCCCTATAGAAATGAAGATCTTGATTATTACCATGGGTTTAGAGGCATTACCAATGGTTGGTTACATTGTTCGAGTCTTTGGGTGAGGACGCTAGGGTGGAAGAAGATGACATATGTTGCGATGGAGAAAGAAAGGGAGGAGAGACGAATCAAGTATAGTGATGTGCATGAAAGGGAGATTTCTATACAAATGAGGTTGCGGGTGTGATGGATACATGGAGGTAAATGTTGTGGGAAGGATTTGAGGTTCACGCAAAGGATGTGGAACCTGAGTAGTCTGTGCTAACCCATCTTGGCAAGCGTGTAAGAGAGACCCCTTTGGCTTCTGATGAGAGTTCGTCACATGGAGAGAGAAGAGCTATTGGCATGCATCTAAGACCACCTAGTGACCAAACCACCGGCGCTTGGTTTTTAGATCAAGGAGAGAATATTGTTAGTCAGTTGATATCGGTGGAAGTGATTGATCTACACCCAGGAGATATAATTTCTTGTTTGGGACTTCTATGGCTGCAAATACCATTCCGGTGTTAGAAGGAATTTTCAGGCAAGGTATAAACACGCAATATTTTGGTCTTGCATCTGGGAGTGGTGCAAGGTACACTATTTAGTAGTGGGGAATTATCACGAGACCATCGACACGTAGCTCGGTGGAACTGCGGGGACATTTGGCATGACCACTATAGGATCGGTGGATCTAGGGGGTCGGGAGGAACAAGACTGGTGGATCCGGGGGTTAAGAGGAATAGAACCTAGTGGATCTGGTGGGTCGGGAGACACGGGACCTAGTGGGTCTAGTGGATTCGGTGGTGGAGGAAACACCGGAGGAACCAAGGCTCGGCTCGGGAGGAAAAGAGCCCTGACCACCCCCTCAAGTCTTCTTTGAAATGTCTTTACATTTTCTTGATTACGAGAGGTATTGAGGATGATACGAGAACATGTTCAAGAGTGTGAACTACTATGACATGCAAAGGGATCACAACCCCGAGCAAAAGGCTAGTCGGTTTGTAATGACATTGCAAAGGCGCGCACATAGTTGGTCTAGGAAATATGACCCTCATAGAATGGTGGTGGATTATAATACTTTAAAGAACACCTTATTGGCGTAATTACACATCCTTGAGTTTGAATAGAAGAGCATCAGTTCCCTAAAGGAGATTCAACAAGGAATGGAAAAGTGTGTACAAGAGTGTGATGCGTACTTTAAAAATCACTTGTCTAAGTTATCATATGATATTCACCCTTCACAAAGCATGCTCAGTGGTTTGTTGGAGGGTTGATCACACCTTTTAGAAGGGCCTTATCTCATAAAACTTTCACAAAACTGTGTGAGGCGTTAGAAGCTGCTACTGTGCACCGAGGTTGTTGGAAGTGTTGATATTGGTATTAGCCCATTTTTGGAGGCTCAGATTACTGTTATGGCTAAGCAGCTGGAGAAGTTGTCTGCGAACTCAACCCATGAGACTCACAGTGGTTTATGGTGTACAGATTGTGAAGTAGAGGGGCATGTCAAGGATAGTTTCCCCAAAGGACGGTATGCGTCGTGTGATAGACTATGAAATTTTCATGGGGACCATGATACAAGTAGATGCCCTTTACTACAAAGTGCACGATTTGGAAGAATGTGTCTTGCTACTATAAGATCTACACCTCTACAACCCATGATACTAAGGATTGTAGGCTCATTGACCAAATCCATGAGGCCATTGATCATGTGGTGTGCCAAACCAACATTGCCATTAGTTCTAAAGGTGATGATAGCCGTTATGAAGAGTGCACGAGATAGAGATGCTCATAGAAGGGGATTTTGTAGAGGATTTCATGGTCATGATAACCGTGGGGGAGGAAAAAGTGAGTTACCATGTGGAACTGTTTTAATTGTGGGTCCAGAGAGCATTACAAACGAGAGTTCCTATACTTGTTGTAGTGCTCTTGGTGCGGGAAGAAGCACAAGTATGAGGAGTTCCCAAATTTATTTGAGCACATGAATCACCAGCACCAGAAAGAAAAGGGTGCTGCAATGGTAAACATTAAGAAAGTTGACACACAATGGATGCCATGGGTAACACATGATGTAGGCTTGGAACCTGTTTTGGTAACGACAAGAGTAGAGGCCACATGCGCAAAGGAAATACTAAGGCAGAGGACTCTGGTTTCAAGAAAAGAAGTGGTTCAAGGAAGTAACTAGACCTGTGCATCAAAAGGAGGTATATCAAGATACCATGGATGTCATTTAGATTTTATAAGGAGAAATCCAGTGTCTAAAGGAGCAGTCTAGGAGGGAGGAGCAAATAAGGAAGGTCGAGGCACCAAAGGATGACTTGGATAAGGTCAAGGAAGTATGTAAATCGCTAAGGCAAGAGAATATTATTCCCTTGCTAGGATCATGATTGAGAGAGAAGGTACCATGCGCTAGAAGAGAGTGCAAGAGGAAGGTCTTACATGAAAACCTTCCCCCTCACAACCTTGACTATGATAAGGAGATCACATTGGATGTAGTTGTAGATGGATGGCTCCTGAGTAATATCCTCATTAACATAGGCGCAGAGGTTAATGTTCTCACTTTGGATGCATGACATCGATGGGAGACCTATATTACAGCCATCTTTGAATGTGTTATATATGGACAAAAAAATGAAGGTAACACCCATCATTGTTTTAAAGGATGCAGCTATCACTATCTAGGGAGCTAAGTTTCTGGGGACTTTGAAGTCTTGGTGCTCGCCAAGGTAGAAAGTTTCCTAAAGACTGCGCCCATGGTGTTACAAGAACAATATCGAGCTTCGGTTCAACAAGGGGTACATCAGCTTTTAAAATAAGGAGGATTGGGTCATTATACCCCTAACCAATGGGAAGTCAACACCCTATACTAAACCTTTAGGAGAAGAGGTCCTGGATAGGATATATGTGCACTCAATTAGGGATCCAAAGATAATTCATCCTACCGACGGAGTTATCCAGTTTGAGGATGCTCAGTCGGTAAGTGACACCACCAGTCTAGCATGTGATAATTGGGTGCATGGAACTTATGAATTGATCAGATGGTAGTTGAGAGGATTAGTGAAAAAGGTAACAAAGGCGCGTATAGTCGATGCCTAGGAGGAAAGGAGCTACCTAAGTATTCAAGAGGAGCCTTCCCTGAGATCTTTTTGCAGGAGATGGAAGCTCAGTGGAAGGAGAAGGAACAAGAGGAAGGGGGATGTTAAGTTATGTCATGCTTAGCACGGTGGAATGGTGGTGGGTTACACATCAGGGGAGCCTTTTGGAATGGCATGAAGTGAGAATTACCTTCTCTGTTCATTTCTCTAGAAGCAACACGCCCACTACCATCAAGGACTACAATGGCAAGGAACCTTCCTCTTTCCACATCCAACCTTGTGAGAGAACCGGAGGGAAGGCACGGAAGCTTTGCCACTATCCCTCCGGGTACAAAACCGTATTCTACACTACGGGGTTGTGCGGGTATGGTACATACATTCAAAGACACGCTACCTAGATAGGGAATTGGCAAGAGCTAGCGGCTGACCTCATTCAAACATTTGAGTATCAAAGTACCAAGCCATCAGTTGATAAGGCATTGCAGGTTGTCAAGAGCCTTACCATGGGGGATAGTGCTATGCCAGAAGATAGGATGTTGGATTTGTTAGGTAAACCGGGTTTGAGGCACACTTTGAAGAAGAGGCAGAAGAAATAGAAGAGATACAACTTGAGCGCGTGTGTTTGGAAAAGGAAAAAGGGAAGTTGGTGTATGTTATTGATGGGGAGGAAGCAAAAAGCTTGGATGTTAACCATTCTGTAGGGATGTGCAAGGTAGTGGATAGTGATGATACTCACGCGCGCACCTACCATGAGCCCTTAAAGATAAATAAGGTTAATATCATCTTAGGAGAAGAACCTAAGGAAGCTATCATTGGAGATTACTGGTCGGAGAAGGAAGTCTCTAAGGCCATTGATCTTTTCTTGAATTTGAGGATTTATTCCCGTGCGGGTACCATGAGCTCAAAGGAATCCACCATTCCTTGGGGGAGATGAGGATAAAGCTGAAGGATGGTGCACACCTAGTCAGGAAGAGACCCTACTGAATGAATCCCAATTTGTGCATGAAGGTAAAGGAAGAGATAGAAAAAATGATAGCATCTGGGATCATTGAACTTGTTAAGAATCGAATGGATAAGTCAATGGTAATCAACATCAAGAAGGATGGAAGGATGAGGATATACGTGGATTATAGTGATTTAAATGCAATTTGTAACATCGATCCTTTTCCAACCCCCTTCATTGAAGAAATTTTGGAGGGAGTCACTGTGCGCAAAATCAATTCCTTTACGGATGGATTCTCAGGGTACCACCAAGTCCGGATTGCAAAGGAAGACTAGGAGAAGACAAATTTTTCCCTTTGAATGAAAAGTTTGCACACGGTCATGCTTTTGGGTTGAAGAATGTGCCTATTGTTTTCTCATGCATAGTGGTACAGGCATTCCAAGACTTCATCCATAAATTTCTTTAGGTCTATCTAGATGATTGGATGGTGTATGGGCTAGTAAAAGACCATTGTGATAATTTGAGGCTGATGTTTGAGAGGTGTCGGTAGTTGAGGATATCCCTCAACATTAAGAAGTGTGTCTTTGCTACACCCTTTGGGACATTATTGGGGCATATCATATGTAAGGAGGGCTTGTTAGTAGATCTTGCCAAGGTTGCAGTTATTGTGGGATTGGGGGAGCCTACTAGCCAAAGCACAGTGCATGGATTTCTTGGGCATACGGGTTATTACAAGAAATTCATCAAGGGGTATGCCAAGATCGCTGCGCCTTTAGAATAATTTCTCAGACATAAAAGTTCCTTCCATTGGGGAGAGGTGCAACAAAAGGTGTTTGACACATTGAAGGATAGGCTTGTCACCGCACCTATATTACGTTTTCCCTCTTAGGATAAGCCCTTCCATGTTCATGTAGATGCCTTAGGAACCACCATTGGAGCAGTGCTTGCATAGCTAGGTGAAGGAATTGTTGATCATCCTTTATGTTTTGCAAGCAAGAAGTTGACACCAATAGAGAAAAATTACACTACGACTGAGCACGAAGCATTGTCAATGATCTATGTGCTTCACAAGTTCAGACAATATCTGATGGCAACTCCCTTTGTATTCTACACCGACCACATGGTGTTAAAGTACTTGGTAAACAAGCTTGTTCTACAAGGGCACATATGTCGGTGGGTCTTTGTTATTTCAAGAGTTTGAGTTCATGGTAGTTGTGAAGCTTGGAAAGAGTAATTGTGGGCCTGATCATTTGTGAAGAATTGATTCAGGGGAGGACACATAGAGCATTGAAGAGAAACTATCGGATGTGCAAATTTTTAGGTTGCATGCGCGCGCCCTCGATTTGGAGGAGTAGTATTTCTAATAGAAGGTGTGGTGCTAGAAGGGATGAAGACATTAGAGAAAAAGAAACTAGCCATATGCGTTGCACCCTACATGTTGATCAATGGGGAATTATAAAAATTAGGGCGTGATGAAGTTTTGCGCAGGTGTGTACTAGAGCATGAGTGCCTTGCCATCGTAGAGGAAGTACACAAAAGAAGTGCAGGTGGAAATTATGTAAGTGATGCCACCGCACACAAAATATCAATGGTAGGATTGTAAGGACTATTGTAAAGCATGTGACCACTTATGCCGTGTGTTGGCAAGCTAGGAAGGAGAGATGAAATGCCTTTGCACCTTATCCCTAGCACTGAACCTTTTGAGAAATGAGCAATAGACTTTGTAGGCGTTATGTAATCACTTGCATAGAGTATTTGACAAGGTGGGTAGAGGCAGCCCCAATTAAAGATTACACAGCAGCCACAATAGTAAGATTTTTGTGGGAGAACATTATCGCAAGGTATGGACACCCTTTAAGTTTAACCAATGGTAGGGGTACATATTTCTCGAATGAGACCGTGAGGATCCTGTTACTGTAGAGTTCATGGTGGCTCATCACAAGACTACACCTTATCACCCACAAGCAAACGGAACCGCAAAAACATTTAAAAAATACTTGAGTCATACCTGAAAAAAATTTGTGATGTCAGAAGACAAGATTGGGATGACAAGGTATCAACCGTATTATGGGCTTATAGGAAAACTTATAAAAGGCTGAACAAAGCCACACTGTTTCAATTGGTGTTTGGTGCAAAAGTTGTTTGCGATTGAATTCATGTTACCTTCTCTGCGAATAGCACAAGTAAGAGGGTTGGCTAATGAGCAAGCACTGGAAGAGAGAGTTGATGAATTGATGAAGCTGGATGAAAGATGATCACTCACTAGGTGGAGCCAAACAATAGAAAAAGCAAAGCAAAAAGCATGGCATGATCACCACATTAGGAACAAGAAGTTTGAGGTTAGGTAGATGGTCTTACTGTATGATTCAAGTTGTTATGCCGATTGAATTCATGTTACCTTCTCTACAAATAGCGCAAGTAAGAGGGTTGGCTAATGAGCAACCACTTTGGAAGAGAGAGTTGATGAATTGATGAAGCTAGATGAAAGATGATCACTCTCAGGTGGAGTCAAACAACAGAAAAATTAAAGCAAAAAACATGGCATGATCACCACATTAGGAACAAGAAGTTTGAGGCTAGGTAGATGGTCTTACTATATGATTCTTAGTTTCTGTGCCATCCTGGGAAGTTGAAAGTCCATTGGTTAGGTCCCTACATAATCTGATACATCCTTGATTCGGGCATGTTCCGATCCACAAGCACTTTGGATGGAGCGAAATTTCTGGACACTTCAATAGGAGTAGGTGAAGCCCTACTATAAATCAAGCTTCTTGGTGTTTGTAAATAAGGTAGTTTTGCCACTTAGTTTAGAATTTCCTTTATGCATTTTCCTTTCTTGTGTTTCCCTTTCGCGTTGTTGTTTTGTTTTACACCTTGGGCACCGGTAACCTTGTTACTTTTTGAGGGTTTTGAATGCGCAAAGGGCCGCGCATCATTTAAGTGTGGGGTGGAGTGATGTGAAGGAAAGCATGGGTAAAGTGCCAAGGAATATTCTATTGGAAAGCCCAATTGAATGGCCCTATTGAAAGAGATTCATGAAAGAAAAGATGGAAAAGGTTGGTTGGTGTCAAGATAAGGCTACTTTCAGATCCCACGTATAGAGGAAGAAGTGCATAAGAAACATGAGGTAGGTGAGAGAAAAATTATGACAGAAGTTCCTTGGTGCCGATGACATGCGTGCAAGAGTCTCCTATCAAGATGGATTGGTTGTGCCAAAAGGTTGGAAGATTGTCCATGCGAGGTTTGGGCGCGTGAGTTAGGGCGCAGAAGTTGGGATTTGTTTGAAAAAGCTACATTAAACATTAAAATTATGGTGGTAGGTGAAGTAGCATTTAATGCTTAAAAATGAGAAAAAATATAAATAAAGGGTCGAGGCATTTCATTATTCACTTTACGTATAAGGAGAAAGAAGTGCTTTTGCATATTTGTAAACTAGGGCTTCCAAAACTGATCCGTGTGAAGAAAAATTTGAAGAGTTTGAGCATGAGTAACTAGTTTGGATTTGTAAACCAGAAGGAAGGGATTTCATAGGTGTAAGAGAAGTTGTGAGAAGGTGTCATCTTGTGAAGGAATTATCCCAGTTAGGGTTTGAAGAACTAGGGCATGGGTTTAAGGAGTTTTCTTCACAAGTTTGAGATCTAAGGTTGGAGAGAGTGGAAGAATAGAGTAACAAGAAGTGATTGAAGTGATAAGAGGACCTAGACAATGGCACCCAAGAAACTAGTTGGCACACCTAAGAAGGGAAAGGGAAAAGGAAAGAGCAAGCAACAAGAAACTGTCGTGCGTATAAATGAAGAGTGGTATGCAGAAATGTAGTACCTAGATGGAGTGTTGTTAGGGAAGGAGTGGGAGTCCCATTTAAGAACTATGTCAGTAAATGATTACAATCATTGCTCGAGAAAAATTGAGAAGGAAATGGTGTTGGAGTTAGTGCGCCCAACAAATAAAAGGACACCAGAGGGTTTTCCCATCTATAATGATGATGTAAAAGTCAAGTTGGAGAAGTCAGGATTATTGCAACTCTTTGAGTTGCCCTACTTCGGAAAGCCTAAGCACCTATATCAATGGTTGATGTTACACATGCATGAAGATTACTTCCATTTTACAGGGCGCAAGATGCACATTACCCCTCAGCTTGTTTCACATTTCACAGGCCTCATCTGTGAAGGAGAAAGTTTGGAGGACGACCTATGCGACAAGGAGGCAATTAAGGAAACCGTCGCTGCTTATGCATAAAAAAAGGGGTTGAAGTACTTTGATATCACAGACATCAAGGACCCAGTGATGAATATAACCATCCACCTTGTGACAAAGTTAAATTTCGGGAGAGATGGACCCAAGTAAATAAGGCTGGTTGAATGTTTACAGGAGGCTTTCGAGTGAACCATTTACAATTTGTCTACATTCATCGCGGATGAGATTGTCGGCTACATGGTGAAGGTGATAAAATCCTATTTGGTAATGTCCTATTAACAATTTTGTTCTCGAGATATTGGAGTACCATAAAGTGGACAAATTTGTGGGAGTATCTGTCTTGAAGACCCTTCACCCGCAAAGAGATTTGAGAAGTACACTTGTGATAGTATGACGGCCATACACAAGGCGCACCTAGAGAAATGGTATACGTGCCTAAGGAACACGTTTGGGGCAGAATGGAGGATCCCTAAACAACTACCAATGACCACCAAGGGAGAAGCCGAGTTTGTTATGTACCAACATTTCTTCCTAGGTAGATTTAAACTGATAGAAGAGCCGTGAATCCCTTGGTGCAAGCTCCCTTTTACCTTCACATCTCAACACTTCCAAGCGGGAGTGAATAGGTTCAAAGAATCTAAGAAGTTGAAGTTGGACCTTGGTAATCTAGACTGGGACCACAGAGAAATGCACAAAGGTTTGGTCTACCCTAACAAGCACACATACGTGGAGAAGTACGTGTTGCATGAGGTCCAAATGGTGAGACCCGTGACTTTTCCCATTAAAGGAGGATCTGTAAGACCCAAATTTGAGAAGGGCATGTATCTCGGAGGATGAGATGTCCATACCTAAGGACCCAGTGGAAGGAAGAGACCCTGCACCCGAGATGGGAGGAAAAATAACAAAAGAAGAAAGTACCTAGTGTAGTGGATACATAGGCAATAGGTACCCTTGGGACAAGTGCCAGTTTAAGTATGTATTTGCACAAGAAAAGTTCCATACTCAAAGAGAAGACTTGAGCTAGAAAAGCCGTTAGACAAGGAGTCATTGGAAGAATAAGAGACAGAGTCACCTACACTGGAATCCCTGTTAGGAAGAAGCATAGGATAGAAGAGGAGACCACCTCAGAAGAAACTGGGAGTTTGGAGAGATACATAGGTGGAAAGGATGATGACGATGAAGAAGGTGACAATGTAGAAGATGATCCTAAGAGAGATCAAGAGCCACATGTCTTCAACGTGCATGATTTATAAGGAGGAGAAGAGGAATAGGGGTTCCTTTTTGTGTGGTGCAAGGATAGCCAGGAGGGGGAAGGCACCCAGGACATGGGAAGAAGTGAGGAGGTTGGCGTGCGAGAAGAAGAAGGATTCAAGCCTTATGTAGGAACAAATAAACAAGGTGGTAGAAAGAGAAGCAATGAAGGTCATTGAGACCTTGGTAGAAGAAAAGTTGCAATGCAACATTGAGCTGGTAATGAATAAGGATAAGGAAGAGAGCGCAAAAAGGACCACGACAAGCACTAGAGGCCCCACTTTAACTATAGTTATTCCTAAAGGCACGCGCATGGGAGGAAAGTGTGTGGAGGAGAGGCCAAGGATGGGTTATATTGATGACCCCAACAAAGTGTTGTGCGCACGGTTCTAAAGCATGGTTCTAGTAGAGGAGCTCGTGGAAATGTCATCTTTTGATAAGGAGGCTGCATACCCACGGAAAAGGAAGATGCTCTCATGGGCATTTGAGTCCCATATTGATGAGCTAGAATTTGAGGTAAGCCATGGGAAATAATAACATTTCCAAAATCAAAGGACACAACCCATTGGTGAATGCTCGGTAGCTTTCGGATAAAAAGCGTGTAACGCACTCAACAAGGTCTCCATTGAGGTTGAAGCTAGACTCTTTGGGTGGAATGATAGAATCAAATATTTGGAGGATGAACTGAAGAAGAAAGAGAAAGAGCTAGCTGCGAGGAAAAAGGAGCTAAGTCAAGAAAAATTGATCAACACCCAGTTGTAGCATGAGTTAAGGGATGAGAATGCTAGAGTGCGCGAAGTATACAAAAAGGTGGAGTCCATTACAGATTCCTTAGTGTTGAAGCATTCAGACCTAGCGCCTCCCATGCAGAAATATGGATCTGCCCTGGGATGCCTGGAGGACTTAACAAGAATCCTCACCATGGAGAGGCAGCCGCTAGCCTTGGAATTTGTAGAAGAAGTGGCCACACACTTAGAAAAGGAGGATAAATTGAAAGACATGGCACTCATAGCTGAATACAACAAGGTCCTTTTTGATGTAAAGATTGCTCCCGGAATGCTGAGGCTATGTACGACAACTGCGTGGACAGAGACAAAGTGGCGAGCATGCTGGTCACCAATGATGAAGTAGAACTTAAAGAGTTCCAAGAGAAGAAAAATGGGAACAGAGTGGAGCGAGAAAAGATCCTTTCCGAGGTAGAAAAAAAATCTGAGGCCATTGAAACCTTAAGGGGTTCAATCAAAAATGTGTTAAAGGAACTGTACCCACATATTACACGAAGGATGGATGTCTTTGGAGGATATAGGAAAGGAGTTACAAAATATTGTTGACACCCTAAGTGCACAAGGGGATAGGCTGAGTTTTGATCGGTGAGTGCCTTAATGGGTGATATTTTCCAAAACGCGAGAACGAAGTCGATGCATGGAACAAGTTGAAGGTGACTTGCAAAAATATTTTCCTAGCTTATTGTATTAAGAAGTGTCCCATGGGTGAATAATAGGCGTAGTGTGGGGTGATCTTGGGCCCCGAAATATTGGATAAGTATAAAAAGGCGCATAGGCACGAAGGCCTAGTTGAAGAAAGGCACACAAGGATAAAGTGCGCAGGACATGGTTTAAGGAAACCCGTGGTACGTGTGTGGATAGAGCCAAGGTCTCGGGAGTTAGCCATATTGGATATTTTGGGCAGGACATGTGAAAAGCATGACCTGACTGTGCATGTGGAGTGGATAAGGTGCCAGCCTAGCGATAGGTTGGCCTAGGAAGGAAAATGCCCTATGCTAGAAGCTTCTAGAAGGACATCATGACAAGGAGTGGTGAGATTAGGCATGGAGGAGCACGCTCTCATGGAGGACCACATTCAGACACTTGGCATCAGATTTGAGGCTGCAAAAGAATGAGTTGGCGTTCAAAAGGGCTATATATATAAACACTGTAAAAGTAAAAAAAAAGGAGATAGATAGAGGCGGAGGTCTGCAAAAATACTGCGCAAGGACTCGTTAGCTTGGGTAAAATAAGGGTAGGAAAGGATGTATCAAGGGTTGGGAGTTAGAAATTTTATTTTGAGGGCTTAGTTATATGAATCCAGTTATAATGCATGACTACGGTGCGCCTTTACGTGACATTTTGTAAAGGGCCTAATGACCGTAATGAGGTTACCAGTTTATATGAATATGAGCATCAATGGTTCTCATGCATACATCCTTCTTCATAGTTATTATTTTTATTTATGTTTATGAACTAAGTATGAATGTTTGTACGACTTCCTTTCTGTTTTGGTGTAAGTTATATAATATGTTAAGCACTTTCTATCTAGAATGACTAGAAGGATCTAGAATCCATTCTGAGCTCTATGGTGCTTGCATGTCTTACTTCCTTCCAAATCTCTTAAACATGGATCATAGATGATGTTTCCCACTAAACTCACATAAAAGAGAGACTCGGCACCCGTGCATGCCTCGAGTGAGTGCCCAACGCTCGTTGGGTGATAGGCCGGTGCACATGGGATTTATTTCCTTTGTGATGGGGGTAAAAATGACTACGAGGTAAGGAGAATAATAATCCTATACCATAAATTCATGGTGCATAATATGTCCAAATATTTCTAGAAAATTTAGAAAATTAAATGTCACTCGAGAAAGCAAGTGTCAAAATTGTATAGTGTAGCAGTTAGGTGATTGTAACATGATCTTTGGGTGACTCATAAAATATTTATCAAAACATGCAAACAAGTAAGTGAAGCCATACATGCCATATTTGAAAAGAACAACCTTATGCATAGAGTGCCTAGTTATATTGGAGTTACAAAGACATGAGATTATTTAAGGAAGTGTGAGGAATTTTAGGAAGAAGGAACACATTGAATCAAGTCATATCTATGGACCCATGTATTTAATCTCACATTTTTATATTTTGGATTGAGCTTGGTATATAGGTAGTGAAGCACATAAAGATACTTCTCAGTGGGAGGTCTTAAAAGTTAATTTTGTACAAAGTTTCTCCTTCAACTTAGCCTCACATAAAGTGGATCACTCAACGCAATGCATAAAGTGAGATATTTTAGGAGATGATTATATAGTAAAAGAGTGTAAGGTAAAACTAATTATTTGAAATCAGTTGGATTTTCCCAATACCTTTGAAGAATTAACAAAAAAATAGTGATTCAAGTGAAGAAGACAAAACAATGTGGCTAGAAATACAATGCAAGGGAAAAGAAAACATGGTGTGATAGGTTGATGAAGGGACCAATTAAAATCATTTGAATATAGACATTTCTTAAATTTCAAGGAAATTTATTAATGAGAAGGATCCAGGTACAACGTGCTGTCATGAACCATTGAAATATATCAAGGTGAACAAAGGAATATATGAGGCACCAAAAATTGTGACTATCAAAGATTACTAGTCTCAAGTAGAGGTCACCAAGTCTACTAATCGTTTTTGAAACTATGAATATTTTTTCCCATGGAGATATCAAGAAACAAAATGATTACATCCGTCATTGGGAAAAATGTAAATCAAGTTAGTAGAAGGTGAAAAACCATGTAAAAGAGAACATATAGGATGAACCCAAACTTATGTGCAAGGTGAAAGAAGATATTGATAATAGTTTGACACATGAGTTATTATACCAATGAAGGACTTAGAGTGAACCAATTTAATGGTTATGAAAATTAAAAAGGATGGGCATTTCAAAATGTGCATGAGCTATAGATAGTTAAACTTAGTATGTGTAGTAGATTCTTTTCCAACACCCTTTACGAGAAGATATTTTGGAAGGAGTTAAGGTGGGAAATATACACATTCATTAATTGATTTTCTAGATATCATCAAGTTCAAATCACAGAGGAGGATCATGCAAAAATAATCATTGTAATAAAATCGGGATCATTTTCATACATAGTAATATCGTTTGGGATCACAAACATGCCGATAGTTTTCTTGCATATTGTAGTAGCTACCTTTTAAGATTTCATCCTCAAATTATTACATGTATACTTGAATTTCTGGATAGTATACATGTTTGTTAGGGATTATTGCGACAATTTAAATCTTATATTTGAGCATTGTAGGAAATTATAAATTTAATTAAACTTGAATAAGCATGTTTTTGTAAAGCCTTTCAAAATTCTATTGGGAATTATTATTTGTAAAGAAGGTTTGTTAGTGGATTTGTAAAAGTATACGTAATTTTGCAATTGGAGGCACCATAAAAAATAGGTACATTTGTTTCATGGACATTTTGGGTATTACTAAAATTATGTTAAGGGATATCTAAAAAAATTCTTCCCTAAAAAAAATTGTTAAGGAAACAAGGAGAGTTTGTATGGGAAGAAGAAAAACAAAGATAATTTGATGAATTAATTGAAAATTTCGAGTGCGCCCATATTAAAATACTAGACTAGAATAATCCATTTCATGTTCATATGGAATCATCAAGAGCAGAAGTTGGAACAATTCTTATCCAACCTAGAGAAGACAATATAGATCACCCGATATTTTTCATGAGTAGGAAATTGATGAAGGTATAAAAAAACTATATAAATACTATAATATAAGGTATATCCATGGTATGTGTGCTACAAAATTTCATTAGTATGTGTTAGAAAATCCATTTATTTTCTACATCGATGACATTTCCTAAAAACATTTGGTGAACAAAGTGGTCATGTATGGGCGAATATGTAGATCGGTGATACTATTTTAAAAATTCCATTTCTCGATTATGGTAAAGATGGGAAAGTGTAATGCAAGTCTAGACCATATCTATTGGGTAAATTTGGGAGAGTAATCTAATGCTATTGCGGATGAAAAACATGACACATAAACTCTAAAAATTAAGGGATAACTTGGTGATATAACATTGATTTTGCAGAAAGGGTGGGCATTGAAAGATTGGAGTGCATATTAGAAAAATTTGTTGGTGGTAAAAGAAACAAATTACGAACTCATCGGTGGTCAATTACATAAGATGGTACATGATGAAGTATTATGATGACATGTCTTGGAGCATGAGTGGAAAAATATTCTTCATAAAGAAACAAAGGAATTTTGGAGGACGCTATGTTGGAGATGCAACCAAGAGGAATATTTTGTTTGTAGGAATTTGGTGGCAATCCTTGTTTCAGGATGTAAAATAATACACAAGAATATAGGACCATTATTAATGAGCTGGTATACGAGGTAAATTAGATGAAATTCCTTTACTTCCTATTATTACTCGAGAAGCATTTGACAAGTGGGAGATTTATTTTGTTGGGATAATTATTCTTGCTAGGAGAAGAACATGTGTGTGATATATTATAATTACAATTGACTATTTGAAAAGGTGGGATGAATATGTGCCTACAAGGTATTATACTACAAAAACAATGGCATGGATCCTTTTGGAAAAGATCATTATTAATGATGGATTCCCTCTTAGCCTCTCCGTGTGAGAGGAACTCATTTCCTTAATGAGACAATGAACATATTAATGTATGAATTTATGGTTTCTCACCATAAAATAACCCCATATCATTATTAGGTGAATGTGATAGTCAAGGATTTTAATAATATTATCAAAAACACACTCAGAAAGATCTACGATGTTAGATGAAAGGATTTAGATGACATGGTTTGAGCAGTTCTAAAGGTTTATAGAACTACATATAAATGGTTGAATAAAGCAACATCTTTTCAAATAGTCTTTAGTAAAGAGGTGTTTCTAATTGAATATATGGAACTATAATTGATAATAGTGAATATTTCAAAATTTGATGATGATGCATTTGTTATAAAATTCCTTGCAAAAATTATTTAGATCAACTAACAAATATTGCATGCAAGATGGAGCTAGGGAGTTGAAAAAGCATGAAAAAGGCTTGACATGATATGAACATGAAGAAGACAAATTTATCAAAGGGTGTAAAAGTGTTATTGTATGATTTAAAATTCATGCGATACATTGGAAAGTTAAAAATACATTGGTTGAGTATGTTTCATTGCAAAGTAGAGATAAAAGCAGATAATAGGCAAGGTCGAGGAGGAATACATTAATAATAGAAGATGGTGTGTGTGCGTAGAATGTTGGCCAAGCTTATTATAAGAGCTTACTTTTGGCTACGAGGAACGACCTATAAAAAACACAACAAGACCACAAAATAGCATTAACAATATAGGTTAGTGGTGCGCTTTAGCAAGAGCTAGATCCATGAAGCGAGACGCTTCTAGAAGGCTGTCAAACCACTTTTAGATACAATTTAATGCAACAAATAACATGAAATAAGGAAATCCTATTATACTTGTATGATTTAGGTGTCTTGTGCTAATATAATAAGTAAATTTAATCTAACACACAATGTTATGATTAGATCCAGAGGGATGGTTGGTGAGTCCGGGTTTGCAAGTTTGATAGAGGTTGTAGGTGATGTTTGGGCCAAGTTTGGTAAAGTATTGGGTTGGTTCGGAGAAGTTATGAGCTCATTGGTTTTGAATGTTTTACCGATCACGAGAGAAGGATATTTGTTAGGTGACCAATGTATGCTCTTGCAATGGACCAATGTCGGTTGGGTGACTGGTGTCAGTAGGGGAAATTTGGTAAAAAATATTAAAATGAGAGGTTTGGGAGCTCTCTGTGATTACACAGAGAGTGTGGGAGACTTGGGTGAGGTTGTGGGAATTTTATGAAGACTTAGAAAAGGTGTTGGAGGTGATTAAGTGAGAAGAATGATGGGTTGGTAGAATACTGGGTAAATGGGACCCGAGAAGTATTTTGGGTAGAGAGGAAATAAAGAGAACTAACCATAGTAGATCTATAACCAAGTAAATGAAGACAAATAACAGGTTATACAAGTACTTACTGAGATCCAAATGCTGGTGAGAGTTGAGTAGATGGTTGGATGTGTGTAGAGAGTCAGACCATGCTCTATTTCCATGGCAAAGTGTGGATCCGAGCTTCTCATGCAAATGGATGTTGGAGATTGGATCTTGAAGAGGATGTACAGTGCTCTGGTTTGTTGTTTGATTGCTTGGATGCTTGAGAGTTTAGAATGCAATAATGTGAGAATCCAAAGTTTAGGAACCCAGTAAAAGATTGGAAATCCTTATTTAAGGTAACCGACGGTGGTTAGGTGACTGGTGCCGGCTGAGGAATAACCAACGCCAGTTAAGGAGAATAGGTCATATATGCTAAAAATAGCCCAATTCTTCCTAAATTTGGTGTGATTGAGATTTTGGTTCTGGGTCACAAGTGTGGAATGACAGTAAATGGAGTTGGAAAGTAGTTAGAGGGATAATAGGCCATTAAGATTAGGGTTAGAATAAGTCCTAGTTGGTTAGGATAAGTGGGGACTTAGTATAAGGTAATAAATGGAGTTGGAATGGGTCTAGGGTGAGGTAGAGAGATGAGGTGGCTTTGGTGAGGTGGCTAGTTGATGTAGGTAATTAACCAAAGGGATTTTAGAGGTTTGTGATCCAATTTTGGGTGTCTACATTTTCCTTTTTTGTCACATAGGTTGTATTGATAAACGATGATGACGAAAACAAGATTGGTTGTCCTAGGTATGGGTTGAGGTCAGGAGTGGTTATCCGGGTATGGGTGGAGGTGATCCCCTAAAATCCAAAAGCGATGAAGGAGTAGGCTTAGTTTTTGATGGGTTTGATAAAAAGGTAGGTGATGAAAAATAAGGTAGGGTACGGGTACAAGAAATGGTGATTTTTGGTGTAGGTAATAGGCGGGGGCATGCAAATGCACACATATGTGTAGAATGTGAAAAGGCACTAGGTTGAAGAGCTTACACACTTTATATCATCAAATGTTGATAGTTTATCCAAACAAGGTTAATGTGGCTCGTATATCAAGGTATAGGATACGGTCTTGAAACACAACGAGACTAGGTGCATGAACAAGCGTTAGGTGGGTTCCAAAGTACCAAAAGGTTTGGGATGGTCAAGATAAACATCATGAAATTAAGAAAGGAAAGGTTGGTAGGCTAAACAACACAAGTAAATTCATCACAAGGTACAACAAGTAAGAAAATTCAAGTGTCAAATGGGCGGGTTCGGGTTTGAGTTTATAGGTGAGGCTATGGGTAAGACCTAGGTGTATGCAAAAAACATGCCCCTAAGTAACATTAGGAAAATAAATGGTAGGGAAGGATACTACGTGATCCTGCTAGGTGATGATAAGGCTTTGGTGGCAAGATAATGGCATCGTGAAATAAAAATTTGGACAAATTAGCTTAAATGGGTATTGCAATGTAACCAATCTTGGTTACGGGGAACCGATGCGGTATGAGTAAGCGATGCCGTTGGCTAAAGAAATACTTGACCGATGTCATTCGAGTCAATTTGGAGGTAAAAAGGGTAAAAATCCACATGAAATGGATTCATTTATGCATTTCCATATTTGGAAAATGACATGTGAGAGTGGTTTTGATGAGAAAATGACAGAGAGGAATACGAGGATGAGTTGGCGAGCTGTTGGTGGGTGATAGGAGGAGAGTTTGATGGGCTCGTGAGATCAATATGAGTGATTTGATTGGTTGATAGGTGAGGGTTTGATTCCATCATGGCTGAGGTAGGAGAGGGAGCTGGAGGACCGCCTGGTCAAAGACTAGACATCGCACCGAGAGATGGAGCCGAGTAGAGGTAGGGTTTGAGCTCCACTAGTGTTTTGGTTGAAATGAAGGTAGAAAAATGAAAAATTTGAGTTTTGAAATTGATTTGAAATTTTGTTTAAATGTGGGTGAAATGGAGTATGGGAGGCGAAAACTAGTTTAATTAGGTGGGAAAATGAATTGGGAAGTGATTTGGGGTTGGTTGGGTAGGTAGTTTAGGTAGTTTTGTTAAATTTTTGAAAATGGGGCTAGGGGGAATCGACCCTAGGGCTGAACCGATAACTAACTCCGTCGGGCGTTGGTCGATGTCGATGGGGTGAAAAGAGGACCCATATTATTCAAGGTGACCGATGCCGATCACTGTTAAAAATGAATTAGGATTAAAAAAAGTTGGTAAAAATGGTTAAAATTTGAAGGGAAGGATGGGTGAGGGTGTAGTGAAGTAGGAGTAGGTGAGTTAGGTGTAAGTAAAGTAAAATGAGTGGGTTAGGGGTTAATTAGGGTAGAACTTGAGGAAAGGTAGGTATAAATGGGTGGGTTAGGGTTAAGTTAGGTAGAAATGAATTGATTAAGATTAAATGAGGTAGGTATGGGTGGGGTATAAATGGAACAAAGAAAGTGTAGAAAGGATTTTTTTAGTGGCGAATATTCGTAATTTGGTGAATATTCCAATTTAGGAAAATTTGAAAAGGTGAATTTTTCGTAGTAGGTCGGTTTCTGTTTTCCTATAATTTACAAGTATATTATTTTTAGGGGTCGGCTTCGATAACCCCTTTGATGCATCCTAGACTTTGCAAGATAACACCCTAGTCGTGTTGGCACATCACTCAACCTAGACTGAGTGCTCACCTGAAGCGCGCAAAGGTACCGAGTCCCTCTTTAGGGTTCTTTGTAACAAGATGATAACATGATGAAGGAAGATATACAAAGACTCGTAACTAATCCATCATTCTACAAAGTGTATGCTACCCTTAAATCCATTAAGGAACAAAATTTGTGATAATCATGATTGAATACTAACGTGCACTGAGGACTTACCGTTCACTGCTTAACCATTCTAGAAATAGGTCGTATGCTATTAATAGCCATACACCATTTACAATTATAGCCACACATGCAAGTGCATTATCTATAGTCCTCTTACAGATAACTGAAGTGTTCATTCTATTCTTAGCTTGCCTCCATGCATAGACGTTTGAACCGCTCTTCTAGATATAGATAATGCTTAGCGTGCACTTCTCTGCATCGTTGATGTGTTCCACATGCCATCTTCCAAAAATAGATCCTCATGCCCAAAATCAGCTAAGTCTTGAAATCTGAACTTGCCTTCCACGCGCGGGTCCTTCCTATCCTTCCATGCCTTCAATCCTGGCCTTCTACCCCACGCAGACTCCTTGTGTGATCCTTACCAGGTATTGTTTGATCAACATTACCCCACACTAATCTCATTGTCGTCCCGACAATGGTTATGTCCAAATTTTGAATGAAATAATAATAATGAAGAATGTTGAAAAATAAATAATTTATATGAGGTTATTTAAACAACCTCCTCTGTATCGATTTGCAAAGCATCGCTTTGGATAATCTTCTTTTATTTTGGGCTCCAAAATTTGCCATTCGATGAGGGCCTATTCTCGCTTTCTCGGGATGTACACAACAATGGATTCCAACTCATCCCATGTAATTTTTCCTTTCTAATTTTTTAGAACCAACACAACACTAGACATAGATGTCATCCTCCCTTCCAAAAGGTCCATCTTCTATGTAATTAGTTTTCCAAGCTCTTCTAGCCTAGTCTTATGTGGCTCTTGTGTTGCTTCCAGGGCCTCATGCTTTTGTTTAACTATGGCCAACCTCTCTATGCAGCCCAAGGTCTCATCTTTCATGGCCTTTTGGACCTCATTATTCTCTTCCAAGGTCTTAATGTGGATGAGCATGTTTGGAGCTGTGCATATATTTAAAGCTTGATCCGCCTTCTTCAAGACTTCTTGTAATGCCTACAATAGCCCTTCATAAGATGCAATTTTTCTCATCACTGAGGCCTTCTCCCATTCGGCATCTCATTCTGATATTTATGGTGCTTGCACATGCAGAGTTTCATCTTTGAGCACCAAGTCCACCAACTTCCCCACATAGTGTATTGCTGACAGAAATGTTTGTGGTACCGTGTGTTCCAAGTGTGGCCTTGCTCTGATTACATTGTCCCCAATATCCTTTGCAATGCTTATGAACACTTCATTATTCTTCTGGGTGAAGTCCCTTTCATGATTTATGCGTGCTATCTCTGAGTCCTTCATCTTTAGCTCCTCACACAACACTTTTATTGTGGCAGATTTATCCATGTTCCTTCTAGCCACCTCTGTAAAAACTTTCACTAGTGCATTACTGACCTACTCATCTAACATGACAGTAGGCTTTACTATCATGTGTCTAGCCTGAGGTGCCTTCGTTAATCACCTAAACATTCCTGACTCTTCAGATACATAAAAATTAGGCTCATCCATGTCGGTGTGAATCAACCAGGATGGTTGCTTTCATGTTCACACGGTCGCCATATCTTCATCCATCAACTCCCAGCCAAATAGATCCTTCTGCGCTATTGTGCTTTGGAAGCGGGCATGGACAATATTTCCTATGTCCTTTGCATACCCCATGGCTGGTGGAATGTGCTCTCCACTCACCCTTCTAGACCTCTCTACTGCTTAGGAACTCTAGCTTCCAAATTTGGAGCTTGCGTCTCCATGTCTTGTACATTTTCTACAGCCATTTCCTCTGGTCTTTCCCCTTCTTCTTCCTTCTCCTTTGATGTCTCACCCTTTTCTTTTGTGTGCTCGAGGATGTAGGAGATGTAGGCGCACTCTCCTCAGACTCTTCCACCTCCTCGCTCAACTTCAGCTTCCTCCTTCTCTGCGCGGTCGCTTCCTTTTGGGGGAGAGTCGGGGTGATTTACACACAGAGGTTGGGGTAACACCTTGGGTCCTTGTTCTCCTGAATACTCTTTTCAACCTATTATCCTTTTGGACTGCATTCAAGTCCTCTTCATCCCCCTCTTGTGGCTGAGGCGGTGTAATGGCATGCTCAGCTTCTCTCTAACTTGTAGGATGTTTCCTACCCCTATGCTCCAAGCCGCCACTATCTTTGTGCTCTTCCTCCTCATCCTGCACTTCAATTTTCTCTGAGGGCTTAGGTGTTGGGATATTCTCCATTGTATGCTTCCCTTTTGGTGGTGTTGGAAGTGTAAACTCACCTTCCACATATTTGTTGTTCTCCATCTTCGGCTTCAACTGGAGATACACCAATGCTGCCCCCAAATCTGCTATAGCCAAGCTTATTGGCTTGATGTTCAACACTTTAGAAATGATTCTCTCTATGTAGGCACTCCTGCCAGGGTATACATACTTCTTCCGTAGTGTATGGTAGTCGCAGTCTACCTTGTCTGCATTGAAGTTTAATCTGCGTGTGTTGGTAAACCTATGAATAGACTCCTGAAAATACCTTGCAGTGAAGGCGTAAGGTAACTTGCACCAAGGGCTCCAAGTTCCATCCTTCATTGGAAAGTGTGTAATGCAGAAATGCTTTGGTATACAACAAACTAAACTTACTTTCCTGCCACTGCTGGTAGGTCTTTTGGAATGCTCCATTTCTCCCTAAATGCCGCGCAGAGCCTATCATATCACTTCACCGCCCTTTGTTTCACTTCATCTGTCATAGTCCCCCTACATAGGTATTTGATGAATCTTTTAGGTGGGGACTTGTTCTCCATGGGGTATTCCCATATTTTCTCCTTTGGTCCGTCTGGTACTCTAATTTCCATGAAGACCAGTGATAGGAGAATAGACCCAAAGCTGATCTTCCCTCATGTGCATGCTTCCTCAACTATTTTCTCTACAATATAGTTGGCAATGTTGTATATTGTCCCTTCCAACATCTTCCAGTGCCACATGTAACCACATGGTGTTTACCTATGACCACCGCTCCTGATCATTCAACTTGGTAACCAAGTGTGTTGTAGCTTGTACAACTGGACAGTTCTTAAATTTGTCTATGTCCATTCCACACGGACCCTTCAGGTATCCCAACTCTGCTTGGTATTCAAAATCACGGATTTATCTGTAAGGTCACTTTTTATGTCTTCCCCTATGGCCTTCAGACTTGTCACTGATGAAACAAGTGCAAACAAAATTCTAACTCTACATCCTGCAAAGTAGAAGCAGTCTTCGTGAACCCTGCTCATGAGCCACTGGTACAAGGGCTCATACTTCCCAAAATATGGCAGCTCATACAACTGATATACCCCAATTTTCTTCAAGAGCTTTTCACCCACATCATCATATACTGGCATGTCATCTGCCATGTGTTTGTTGGTTCTAACCATGAGTAAGGAGTCAAGCTCCTTTTTGTTCTTCGATGTCCTGTGATTATATTCACTCACCTTACTTTTTCTAATGGGTGAATCCCATTCTTGGCCAAAAATAACCCCTTCTGGGTATTGCATCTCCGAAAAATGACTTTCGGGTGCCATCTCTTCTTCCTCAATGACCACCTTCTTATTTTCTTTTTGCACACTGCAGATGCCTTCTTTGGTGCCATTTCTACCTTGCCAATGTCTCCTCTTCACTCCTGTAACTCTGTGAATCAAACCCTAGCTCGATCCAACTATGCCCTAGGTGGAAACCTTGTAACCTAACTCTTTCTGTCTCCCTGCTTTTCTCAAACCCTTCACCATCAGGGACACAAGCTTCTTAAAGCATATATCTGGTTGTCATGCTTGATTTCACACCCTTCGCACCTTAAATCGATCACTCGGCTCTTCGCACTTGGCTCTTCTCTCAAATATTCTTAGTTACAATGGTAAAAATGAATCCACATCCCTTCCTTATATAATTTTTTCAAATTTTGATGCATTTATTGCTCCTCACCTACCAAATATCCCTTCATTCATTGACCAAATTCATTCATTCCGCATGGTACATCTCCGTGCCCAGCTATAACCTTCTAGCGTGCCTTCCTACCTTCTGGTCATAGAATTCTCTTCAGCGCACACTCCTGTGCCCGAGTACCTCATCACTGCACCTTCTCCTGGTAGCTATCATGGCCTCCGCTTACCTTGCATTATACTATTCCTTCATCCATATTCATCCTTGGTCACCTTTTGAGAAGAAATCCTCTTTAAAGCACACATATAGCAGCTTATTTCTTTCACCTTTCAAGTCCCTTAGTCCTTTTCTTGGATAACAAAAACCACCCCACACTAAAGGTATGTGCAGTCCTCTGCGCATAAACATTCTTCATACAGTAATTAGCTTCATGTACGCAAGCACGCTTATTACACAAACAACAACTAAATTGACAAAGCATAGCAACAATAAAGGAAATACATTAAGGAAATACTGAATTGAAAACCTAGACTAAATGGCAACACTACCTTATTACAAACACCAAGAAGACTTATTTATAGTAGGGCTTCACCTACTCCCATTAAAGTAACCGGGTAGCCTAATGTGATCCATCAAGTGCTTCTAACTGGAATGCACCTGATTCAAGTATAGAGGTTATAACATATGGCCCCAACTAATGTACTTTGAGCTTGCCTGGATGGTGCAAGAAATTTGAGTCATAAAGAAGAACCATTTGTCCAATCTCAAACTTTTTATCTCTTATGTTTTTATCATGCCATGCTTTTTTCCTAGATTTTTCCTACTTGACTCCACCGTGCTATGGCTTGGTGCTCATCCAGTTGAATCATATTTTCAATCCATTCTTCTAAATCATGTTCATCAGCTAGACCTCTAGTGCATGCAATGCACAAAGAAGGTAACATAAATTCTATAGGAAGAACAACTTCCGCGCCAAACACCAATTGAAACGGTGTGGCTTTATTCAATCTCTTGTAAGTTGTTCTATATGCCCAAAGCATAGTTGACACTTTTTCATCCCAATCCTTTCTTCCAACATCACATATTTTTGTCAAATTCTGGCCCAAAATTTTGTTGAAAGCCTCAACAGTTCCATTTTCTTGAGGATGATAAGGTGTAGTTTTATGGTGTGCAACCATAAAATCATCTAATAGGATCTTGATTCTTTCATTTCAAAAATGTGTACCTCTATCACTTGTCAAGGTTAAAGGACATCCATATCATGTAAGAACATTCTCCCATAGAAATCTAGCTGCTGTAGCTACCGTAAAGTCTTTGGTAGGTGTTGCTTCTGCCCATCGTGTAAGATAATCTATGTAAGTAATGATATAGCGTGATCTAGTCCTACGCACAGCTGGTGAAATAGGTCCCACAAATTCAATGGCCCAATTCTCAAATGGTTTAGCACTAGTGATTAGTCTTAAAGGCATCTCATCTCTTTGCCCTAATTTTCTTAGGTGCTGAAAATGATCACACGCCTTACAATAATCTTTATAGTATTTATACAATGTCTCCCACCATAATCCAATAATAAAGATCTTTCAGGCAGTTGCATCACCTACATAATGTCCTCCTGCAATACCACCATGAGCTTCTTCCATGATATCCTTGTGCTCACGCTCTAACACACATTGGCATGACATGTCATCTCTCCGCCTAACTTGTACAGTCACTACTTGATTAACATAAATGGTGTCATGCGTATAGCAATATGCTTCTTTTCTAATGCTTTCATTCCTCTCGGTGCCATACCTATTCATAGAAAGACAACATTGTTCTCTAATTCCATGGGCACATGTTGTAACCTGTATAACTATGCATCAACCATTATTTCTTCAATTGTCATGTAACCTCTCCTGAATTGATTCTAGATAGATCTTTGGTCCGAATTGCTTTTCCCTAGCTTCACCACCATTGTGAAGTCAAACTCTTGAAACAGAGCACCCATCTCGCATATGTGCCCCTATAAGACGGGATTTTTACCAAGTACTTCAATGCCATATGATCTGTGTAAAACATGAAAAGTTGTTGCTAACAAGTACTATTGAAACTTGTACAATGCATAAAGCAAGGACAAAGCTTCACGCTCTGTAGTTGTATAATTCCTTTCAGCAGAGTCGACTTCCTACTAGCAAAAGCAGATTGGATGATCAATAATACCTTCAACATGTTGAGCTAACACAAAGTGCCAATGACCATAACAATGAAGCATCCACATGTACATGAAATGGTTTATCCCATGAGGGAAGTGCAGAATGGGCGCGGTGGTCAATTTTCTTTTAATACCTTAAACGTACACTCGTTGCGGTTCTCCCCACTAATATGTACCTTTTCCCTTCAACAATTCTTCCAAGGGTGCAACAATTTTGCAATATCCTTTTATAATTTTTCTATAATATCCTGTATGACCTAAAAATATGTGCACCTCACTTTGTGATAGGTGCTTCTAGGCCTAAAATGAATGCAACCTTGGTTGGATCAACTAACAAACCTTCCTTACAGATGATATATCCTAACATTATCCCAAATGGCATAGCAAATATAAACTTCTTGATATTCAAAGAGATACTTAATTGTTTGCATTGTTCAAACATTAAGTGCAGATTGTCACAATGATCTTTCACAAGCCCGTATACTATCCAATTATCTAGATAAACCTGTAAGAAGTTGTGAATAAAATCTTTGAATGCCTGAACAACTATGCACAAAAATACAACAGCACATTTTTCAATCCAAAGGGCATCACAGTATATGCAAAGCTACCCCATTCAGTAGTAAATGTTGTCTTTTCTTGATCCTCTTGAGCGATCCGAACCTGATGATACCTAGAAAATCCATCTGTGAAAGAATATATTTTTTGCACCCCTGCAACAACTTCTAGTATTTCCTCAGTGAATGGCATAGGGAAAGGATCTGTGATGCATGCAACATTCAACTCCCTATAGTCCACACATATCCTAATCCATCCATCCTTCTTGATATTGGTCACCGTTGGGCTATCCCAATCTGACTCATCAAGGGGCTTGATAATTCCAGATTTCAAAATTTTATCAATTTCTTCCTTTACCTTTTCGCGTAAATTAGGATTCATCATGTAAGGTCTCTTTCTAATTGGTCGTGCACCATCCTTAAGTTTGATCTTCATTTCCCAAGTGATTCATGTATGCCTTTAAGTTCATGATATCCTCTAGGGAATAAGTCCTGATAATATCTGAATAATTCGATGATCTTTGCTACCTCTGAGTCTGACCAGTAGTCTCCAATGATGGCCTCCTTAGGCTCAGCCTCTAAACCTATATTCACCTTCTTTGTCTTCATGGGTTCATGGTAGGTAAGCTTATCCTTGTCTACACTGTCCAATACCTCACACACCTTGTGTAAATGTTCAATATCTAGGTTCTCAACTTCCTCATCATCCACGATGTAAACCATATTTCCTTTCTCTTTCTCAAGGCAAGCGCACTCAAGTAGTTTGGAGTCAATTTCTTCTTCCTTTTCAAAACATGCACCAAAATTTGTCTCACCGAATAATTCCTGAATATGTTCTTCTACTTTTGCACTATCTCCCATAGTTAAGCATCTGATAAATTTTAATTCATCTGCTACAGGAGGTTGAGTTGAGAAGTAGTCAAATGTCTGGATCACACCTGTAGTCAACTCTTTCTAGTTCCTAGTTTCTCTATGTAGTTCTGCATATACATACCAAGCACATGTGCATCCTTGGAGAGTGGAATACAATCTATGCACCTAGAGTGAAGGTGATAATGCTTCCTGTCTGCTATCCAGAGTCTCTCACACTTTTTAATGTGATCTTTGAATAGGTGATTACCATTATAAGTACATGTTTGCGTGGGTGCATTGTTCCTTATAAACCTGGTAGACAAACCTATGCCAATCTCTTCCTAGTTTATAATATTATCTCTGTGGACTACCCACCAGTGTGATGTTGTCCTACGTAGTGCATATACTAACATATCTCTCCTTACAACTGGATCTACCCCTTGCATCTCCATGGCCCTCGAGAAAGGTAGAAAGATCTTTTGTCCATATATACCAAGTACTGTGTGCTTCTTATCTGTTGAATTGAGTGAAATCTATTCGTGCATGCAACCACGCTTTTCACCTCGCTCTTGCTTTGACTAGTTCATATGTACCATGAGCCCAATAGTCACAAGCAATACTTGTAGTATCACTAATAGAATGAGAATCCTCCCACTGTAAAATTCCTTCTTTTGATGGCTCATTGACCTATGGGTCCTGAATAACACGTACATAGACTCTATTTAAGTCCTCCTCACTTAGGGGCTCAACATAGGGTGTGGATTTCCCATTTGTCAATGGTATCACAACCCTCTCCTCCTTGTTTTCAAAGCTGATATATCCCTTATTGAATCTCAAGTCAGCATTATTTTCATAACACCAAGGGCGTCCAAGCAAGGTGGAAACTTTTTTCGTCATGCAGTGCTAACACCTCAAAATCCCTAGTAAACTTGGCCCCTTGTATAGTTATAGATGCATCCTTCAACACTCCTATGGGGTGACCTTAGTCTAGTTTTCCATGAACAACACATTAGATGATGGATGTAATGGAGGCCTCCCCATTTGTACCCAAGCATTTAATGTCAAGCACATTTATACGTACTGTATCAATCAATATGTTGCTCAATAGCCACCCATCCACAACAACATTCAAAGTAATTTTATTTTTCATAGTCAATGCTATCGGGGGAAATTTGGATGCAGAATCTATCGTCTAGTCTCAAGACTTGCACGTGGAGTGTTCCCCTTTAATCAAATTCCCAACAATGGAATAATATTCTCCTAGCACAACATCTTGTACACCTCCCGCAGATCATCAATATTAGTTGGAATTGTCTCTGAGGCTTTCTTTTGCTCCTTTAGGTCTTGTATCTCACCCTAAAGATTCCTTAGCACCTCCATGGTATCTGGTAGACTTCCTTCTGATGAGTAGGATCTGGGTACCTCGCATGCAAAACATCCTCCTTGGTAATCATAGGCTTCTAGTGCAATACCACTCATGCACGCGTGGCTTCAGTACGTGTAGTGATCTTCACTGTCAATTCCTTAGGTCCCTCTATTATCCTGGGCATCATTGGTTTTCTACCGTGCACTAGATTCTAACCATTTTGGTGCCTTTGTTTTCTTGCTTATGTTGTTTATTCAAATGCGCATATAAGTCCGAGCACTCTTTATAGCTATGGTTATTCCAGAAAAAAGAACATGCATTGTTTTGAGGACATTCACGCCTATAGTGATCAGGGGATCCATGCGTATAACATGTTCCACGGGGAAAATCTCCTCTTCCTCCACCACAGCCTTGTCCTCTATATCCACCACAATATCCACGTCCTCTTCCACGACCTCCTTCAAAACGCCCTCATTCTTATCATAGCACATTTGATTATGATCCCGATCCTGGTGCTCATTCCTACCCTTAGAATTATCTGTTATACCTGTCTGTCATACTCCAATGTCTATAGCATCATGGATCTGACCAATCAACCGATAACCCCCAGTGTCATGGGTCGTGGACCTGCAAATCTTACAAAAGCAAGCTATATTCTTTCTTATCACGCACTGTAACAAAGGACAGTGACTAGCATCATGATTCAAATGGAAAATTTCACAGTCCAGTAATAATGAATGTACAGATCTGTGAGGACAACAATCCTTGGTGTGACCTTCCACTTCACAATCTATACGCCAAATTTCTAAGCGCATTTCATGGGCTGAATTTGCTGACAGCTTCTCTAACTGCTTAGCCATAGCTATGATATGTGCCTCTAGGAATGGACTGACTCCAGTGTCAATGCTCCGAACTGCCTCAGCATGTAAAGTTGCTTCCAGTGCTTTACATGGATCCATGTATGTCTTATGTGATAGTGCCCTCCTAAAAGGTGTAATCAATCCTCCAATGAACCATTGTGCATGTTGGCTAGCGTGTATATCATAAGACAACTTAGATAGAAGTGTCTTAAAATGAGCATCATACTCACGTACACTTTCAGTAGTTCCTTGCTTGATATCTTTGAGTGCACTTATACTCTTCTACTCAAACTCAGGAATATGGAACTCTTTTAAGAAAGCATCCCTTAGTGCTTTGCATAATCCACGCAATTTTGATCAGGGTCAAATTTCCTATACCAATTGTGCACATGCCCTGTAATGTAGTAGTGAATTGACTTTCCTTTTGCTCAACAGTGTAATCCCTTTAGCACGCCATAAGATTTCACACATATGCACATGTTCGGTAGCGTCCTCTATACCTCTATATTCCAAGAGATGAAGGTACATCTCCATGTAGATATTCTATGGTTATTGCGTACCTTAACCACTCCGATCTAGAACCCCCTGGGTTCCCTCTGCCTCTAGAACCACTAGATCCACTAGAACTAGAACCACCTATACTTCCTAATCCTCAACATGTTGCTAGAGTAGGACCTGTAGATGTACTCTGCTATGCTCCAACAAAGTAGTACTATACTTAACCCCTACAACTGTGAGGTAGCTCCACTTCTAGAGGTGAATCCAACATTTTGTGCACTCACATTCTGTGTGTATGATGCACCCAAGAATTCTCCTCCATATAACATTGAAGTTGCCTATCCTGTTATTGATGTACTTGATCCTTGACTTAATCCTGCTCTCCTACTTCCCAAGTTAGCTTGCTGCTTACTTGTCATACTAGACACTGAAAGACCAAGCATAAAGGCTAGGTCACCAGGTGGATTAAGAGGCACACCTATGGCCCAAGTAGTCTTTGTTGGTGTAATTCCATGCAAGGCTGAGAAGGGATCTCTATCATGCTTTCCAAGATGGGGGAGTTCTTGATGCTCTAGCTCCATGTCTTCTATGTGAGCCGTAAATCCTTCATGAGCCATCTCTCTCCTTAATGCCATACTTTTTGCAATAGAATGCTATGCTTCTCTATTTCCCTCCCACACGCCTCATTATACTTAAGTCACCTTTCCTCCCTCTACTTTTCCACCACTAGGTCTGCCATCTTAATACCAAACCTGTTCCTACCTTCGCACGTGGTGAAGTTTAGTTAGCCATCAGTTTACTCTCCAGGTTCAAATTTACCATCAAGATCTTGATCACCAGTGGAATACCATACAAATATGTTCCTCTTGGATACCTCAAAAATTGAAATTTAGTGACCTCTGGGCAAGAGTACGTCAAATTGAGTATTACATAATATAACTGTTTAGAACACCACAAAACCATGTATCCACCGCGAGTCCAAATCAGATCAGCATCATAAAGAGCCTAAAATTCTTCTTATTTCTAGACAAGTGCGTGATACCTACAATTCCATTGGGATGCATAAGTAGTAAGCCACTCGTATAGTTCTACTAGAAAGATAGTGAAGAAGCTCTCATATAAATTGTCATATAGGTTCTATTCTACCCAAGTATGTGCATTAAACTCAGATCCACTGCTAAACCATCATGCACATTCTTCCTCCGGATCATGTATCCATTCCTCAATACTCGCTAGAGTTAACCAAAGATGTATTCATCGTGAACCATCCGAAAACAACTTAAAAAGATGTCAGGCAAGTGGAACCAATGATGTAGCCTAGAATTTACAAGATAACATCCTAGTCGACTTTGGCACATCACTCGGCCTAGAGAACGCTCACCGAAGCATGCGAAAGGTACGAGTCCCTCTTTAGGTTTGCTATAACAGGATGATAACATGATGAAGGAAGATATACAAAGACTCATAACTAATCCATCATTCTACAGTGTATGCTACCCATAAATCCATTAAAGAACAAACTTAGACAGTAATCATGATTGAATACTAACATGCACTACTCAATTACATAGAATAACACTTAGATTCAACTAATATCCTCCATCTATTAATAAGTATAAAATATCCTTACAAAGATCTTGTCAATTTATCTCAAGGCACATATAGATCACTGTTACACACATACACCTCTCTTTGTAATACACACTCTCTCTCTCTACTATGCACCTAACATCATATATATAGGGTGGGGACTTGCCCTTCACCGCTTAACCATTCCAGAAATAGGTTACATGATATTAATAGCCATACGCCATTTATAATTATAGTCACACATGCAAGTGCGCTATCTATAGTCCTCTTATAGATAATTGAAGTGTTCATTCTATTCTTAGCTTGCCTCCATGCATAGACGTTTGAACCGCTCTTCTAGATATAGATAATGTTTGGCACACACTTCTCTACATCGTTGATGTGTTCCACATGCCATCTTCCAAAAATAGATCCTCATGCTCAAAATCGGCTAAGTCTTGAAATCTAAACTTGCCTTCCACGCGGGTCCTTCCTGTCCTTTCGCACCTTCAATCATGGCCTTCTATCCCATGTAGACTCCTTGTGTGATCCTTACCAAGTATTCTTTGATTAACACCTTGAAAACATCTCCTATATAAACCTAGGTGATTCACCGGGTAGTATACTACTAACTTACTACTAGCTTACTGAGGTACCAACATATCAAGTATCATGAACTTACAGGGAAGGTTGTTGATGGACAAAAAGAGGTTTTTGACACACGACAGGAGGTTTTTGACACACAACAAGAGTTTTTGATCTACGAAAAAGGCCACAGATGCATGCCGAAAGATTTTCATTTTAGATCTTCACAACACCCTGCCGACCACGATAACAAGGTTGTTGTCACGTGACAACAAGGTTATTTTCAGGTGACAACAAGGTTGTTGTCGAATGATAGTAAACATGTTATTATGTACGACAAAAAAATTGATGTCATATGATAGCAGACTTTTTATCACATGAATTGAAAATGAAATCTTCTATCAAGAAAAAATGTTGCACAAAAACCCCAGAAAATTCACCTATCTTGCAAAAGTGGTTCTAGGGATATTCTCTAGGTATTTTCCACCTTCGATTTCCTAGAGGTATCTTAAAATGAAATTTGAAGTGTAGATGAGTAGGATAGATAGAATATACATTAGAAAATAGGTTAGGTAAAAGGTGGGAAGGCTAGGAAAGGCACAAATAGGTATTGAGATTGGTAAGGTTAAATAGATGAGTAAAAGGGGAAATTGATTAACAAGTGTGATCGGTGATGTTGCAGGCTAGGAAGAAATTGACCATGAGGATAGGTTGTTGCCACTTTTGGTGTAGATGAGACCACATGTGACAGAGGATGAGTGGGAGCATATGAGAGAGCTGTTAGGATGGGTGCTTATTAGGAAATATAGGTGTATTATGAGGGATCACAGTATGATGGTCACTCTCATCGATTGATGGGATTCAGTGACCAATAATTTCCATCTACCGACTAGGGAGATGACAATTATGTTGGAGGATGTCTACCAGATTTTGAGGCTACCGATTGTTGGAGAGCTGATCTATAATATTTCTTCAAATGAGGCATTTGAGCCTATGGTTTTGGTTTTTAAAGAGGCTATGAGAGATCTATCCTAGCATAGTATGAGAATTAGCTACGAAGGTATGTATATTACACATTCATAAGAGATATGATTATCAGTGTTAATGATAGTAGTAGTTGGGTGTTATGTGCTTCTTGATTCAGAGGGTGGGAGATACCCACGGGAATTGATATGGGGTTTTGCTAGATATGATTGAGGAGTGAGTTTACTTTTCTTGGGCACCAACTTTTTAGTATAGCTATACAAGGAGTTATGGGCATATCGAAGGATTTAGAGATTCGGTGTGTGTTGCACATATCTACTTCATTGTTGGGCCTATGAGCACATAGTGTGTTTGTGTCCTACCGGCCTACCATGATAGGATTGGTTTAGAGGTGTATATAGAGCAGGTTTTAGGAGGTGGGTGCTGGTAGGAGCACATCGAAGGGGAGATGAGGCATCGCGAGATGTGACCTACTATAGGCAAATGTTAGAGGGCCTATATGGACTGGATATTTTATGGTGGCCATATGTTGATTTCCCTTCCTATGGAGGCATGGCAAAGGAGTTGGTTGGGTTACAGTTGGTTAGGTGGATACAAGGATGGAGGCTTGGAGAGCACGAGATGATATCGGTGAACCAGGTTAGATGACAGTTTGGGCTTCGGCAAGATGTGCCTCCATCGTTTCCACAGTACCACATCGATGATGTGGAGAGACCATTTTCTCCACCACATCAGTAGATCCTACATGGGTAGGAGGAGAAGGTGGCCAATATGTGGATTGATGATGCTAGTATTATTGATGGATACACAGTCTTTGGTGAATAGCCCACTACATGAAACACCATCGAGGCCGGGACAACCTAGACTTGGCCATTGTGATAGTGTAGAGGATCAATTACAGGGCAGGTGTGACATCTTTATGTTTACAGCTAGCTCGATCACGAGACACGAGTAGACACACTTTAGGAACAAGTAGCATAGACATAGGTGCAGGTGGCCATGCTTCAAAGACAACTAGAGTGCCAGTGCGAGCACATGTGCAATGGTAGGGGACGGAGGGCAAGTGGTAGTCTTTTCGGCTTAGGTTGCTACTTTACATGCATATGTTCTTTGCACATTGAGAGGCCGATTAGCATAGGCACATGAAGAGTGCAGGTAGAGGGCCCACCTCCACAAGCACACCCGGGACAGAGGGGCCCCTTTTGTTGGGATAGGGTCCACAGAGAGAGCACACTCCACAATTTATATCCATGGGACAGATATATGGATATTGTGAATGAGGCCATGTACTATCAAGATCGAATTTTAGATGTTGGTATACATGTTTTGTTATATTCCAAGTACAAAGAATAGGAGGCTAGTGCGAGGACAAGTTCACGGACTCGTAGTTCCAATAGCTCAAAGATCCACCATTCTTATAGGTAGGGTGAGCATGAGGTGACCAGCACACGATGACATAGGCTAGATGAGGGTGAAGGATAGAGCAATAGATAGTGTTGGGACCTCCATGATGATGATACGGGGTATGGTTATGTGGATGTTGTAGTTTGATTTTGATACACACACACACACACACACATGTTGGCTTGCGTGCCGAAGATAAGAGATGTATATCGAGAGGTTTTGAGATACTTGTATTTATATTGGAATATTCAGTGTATTTGATATATGACATTCCATTATATAGATGGATGATGATATTTATATGGTGTGTTTGGTTTTCATTTCCATTGTATTGTTATCATGCATGATTGAGTTATGGTTATGTGATTGAATGGTTTAATTTCCAATGTATTGATGTTATGGAAACTAGATAGATGATTAGGTAATAGGCATGGTTGAGTTTGATTTGTTTCATTTTAATTTCCAAGTTATTGATATTATGGAAACTAAATGTTTAGACATGGTTAGTTGATGTTATTTGTGAAATGAAATGATGTTGTGTTGAATATTTTAATTTCCAATGTATTGATATTATGGAAACTTGATAGTTAGGCATGGTTTTTTATGGTTATTTGATTGAATGGTTTGATTTCTAATGTATTGATGTTATGGAAACTTGATAGTTAGGCATGGTTGGGTTTAATTTCCAAGTTATTGATTTTATAGAAACTAGATAGTTAGGCATGGTTTGGTTTAATTTTGATTTAATTTCCAAGTTATTGATTTTATGGAAAATAAATGATGATGTATAATGAATGATGTATGGTTTTGTTTTGAGTTAACTTCCAAATTATTTTTTTATGGAAACTAACTAACTAAGTTTTTGTTTGATGGGGGAAATGATGATGGGGAAAAGAGTGGCGAGCTAACCTCAAAGGGCCCCATGCCCTAAGAGTGTTGCCTACATAGCCCTTGTGAAAGGGGCCTCAAGATGATGTAGTTCTCCCATAAACCAGGGAAGAATGAGATTGGGTTAGGTAAGATGAATAGGTAGGTTGGATAGGTAGGTTGGTTGGGTAAGGCATGTTAAAAAATAGGCAAGGTTGAATGTTGAATAGGTAATAGGAAAGGTGAATTAGGCATAGGCATAGATGAAGGTGTCATGGTTAAATCAATTTTGATGATCTTTGTCTTGTTGAAGAAACAATCAAGGTAGGAAGAGGTGAACTGAAAAAAAAGAAAAATGCTCCAAGTTGGCAAAGACCATAAATGTTATACCCTTTAGACTTATTAAACGTAAGTCCCTAGATACATTGCATGATGTGATAGGTCTATAGGTGAAAGAAGTGGCGTGATCACAATGTGTAAAATACATGCTTCATCCCTTGAATTGAGTTAGAAGATAATAAATAGAGGTAAGGTGGAAGATTTTTTTTAGCGTAACCTTGTTGTGAGACAACATGCCCCTTCTGCAAGATACCCAAAACCAAAATAGGCAAGTCCATGACCAAAAGTTTGTATTTTTCTTGATTTTTTTTTTTTTTTTTTTATATAGATTGATGATGTGGGAAGTCTATAATGGGATAAATAGGTTCTCCTTGAGGTCTTCATGAAGTTGATCGATGCGGGAAGCTCTAGAATTATTTTATTTGAGAGATATAGATTAGTCTTCTTTTTGGATAGACTAATTACAATAAGTGGCTGGATTTTTATAGTTGTCCTTCGAGGGAGAAATCTACTTATATAGCAAGAAAGAGAGGTAGATGTCCTTTTGAGGGATTCATCTATTTGCAAGAAGTTTGACTCAAGGAGTAGAGTTTTTGGTTATCCCATATATATTATTTTTTTTTTTTATTTTTGAACTTAAAGTCATGGACAAGACTATAAAGGAGTATAGGCCTCTTTTATGAAGGAAAACCATAACATGAAAAGGTTAGCTATGAAAGAGGGTTTTAAGTGATGAATGACCATGGGATTCCATCTGAAAAGGATGAAAAAAGTATCCATGAGAATCATGCCATGAGTAGATCCGTGGTACTCATATTTAAGACAAGGTTGAATGGTGATGGATAATCACACAATTCTAGTTTAGTCATTGGTCCTTAAAATAGGTAGATGGAGGAAAGGTTTTCTCAAGGGATGAGCATATAGGTGACATAAAGTGATGTAGTACTTTATTCAATAGTAGAATGGTGAAGATGTAAAGCATTAAGGGGCTCATAGGTTTGGGTTTACCTTAAGAGAAGATAAATGATAAGCACCTGATCCATAGGTATGGGTGACAATGTAGGGTCCAAGCCAATTAGGAGAAAACTTCCATTTACTTTTTCTCTACTTTGGTTACATGTGTTGATTTTCCTTTAGGACAAGATCACCGATCTTGAAAGTTCATTCATGAACATGTTTTTCATAGGCACATTTGATACATTTTTGGTAGATTTGAAGATGGTCTAGAGCATTTAAATGACATTCATCTAATAGCTCAAGTTGTGCCAAATGTTCTTGGAAAAATTCATCATTTGAGCATATCTTTAAGTGAGATATGAAGAGATGGAATTTGGACTTGAGAGAGGAGGATGACCTCTGTACCATAGACCAAAAAAGAAAGGTGTGGCATTGGTAGAGGTGTGAATGCTAGTGTGATAAGCCCATAAGGTGAAAGGAATGTGTGTGTGCCAATCCTTACTAGTATCATCAACGAATTTCATAAGAATTTTTTGAGGGTTTTGTTAGTAGATTGGCTTGACCATTTGTTTTGAGGATAATATGGTGAAGAGAAACTAAGTTGAATACCAAAGTTATCACAAATTTTGTATAGGGTTTTTTTTGAATTGTTTACCATTGTCAGTGATGAGGTGATGAGGAACACCAAAATGCAAAAAATGATGTGATGGTTGATGAATTCACATATTTTCTTGGCTTTGGTAGAAATGAGAGGGATGACTTCCACCCATTTAGTGTATATTGGTTTTGTTGTGATGATCCATTGATGACGTTGAGAAGAATGAGGGTTAATCTCTCTGATGAGATCAAACCCCATTGAGAGAAGGCCAAAAGTCTCTAGTGACTTGTAAGGCATGACTAGGTGTGGTGAAGGTTAGCATGTTGTTGACACTTCACACAATGTTTGACATAGTCACAACAATCTTGGTTAAGGGTTGGCCAGTAATAGCCAAGGTGAAGGATACATTTGGAAAAACGTGCCATTGAAATGTCCACCACAAATCCCATCATGGATTTCTTTAATGGTGTATGGAATTTCAGAACTAGTGAGGCACCTGAGTAGGAGGATACCATCAAAGCCACATTTGTAGAGAAGACCCCCATGATGATGTAATGAGAGACCTTTTGGAGGAAGGCTCACTTACCATTATGAGTGAGATATGGAGGTAGAATTGAAAGGGAGAGGTAATCAAAAACTACTTATACCAAATGTCATGTGGGTTGGTTTCAATTCTTCCCACAAAATTTATGTCATGGAATGATGTAAGAAGGTGACTGCAACCATTGTATTGTGACAAATATTTTTGAGTTGAAAGGTGAGGTAGGTATTTGTGAGGTGAGACAAGCCATGGTATTCGCAAATTTTTTGGTGGATCGTGGAGTGGTTTGAATGAGGTAATGGTCAAAGGTGGTCAAAAGTAAGTTGACATGGAACTTATACTTTTGAAGGACCTCATTATGAAATTAGTATAAACCATTGACTTGGTTCACAACCAGTTGAGAATCACCAAAGATATTAATGGTTTTAACATCTAGGAAATGGAAGTTTGAAGACCTAAGACAAGTGCTTCATATTCGGCCATGTTATTGGTGCAATCAAAGTCAAGTTTGAAGGATAAAGGCATAGTTCTCACCATCAAGAGGAATGAGGATAACCCTGCACCACCCCCACATTGACATTTAGAACCATCAAGAAGAATAAGGTCATTTGATAAAATGGTGAAAATCATCGAGGAAAGGGTAGTGATAGATTCATTAGGAAAATCAAATTTAGAAGATTGATGTCCAGGAAGTGGAGCATATCTACAAGTTGATCTGCATGGTTTTTCCTTTGATAGACTTTTGATGAATGAATTCTAGGTCTAGGTCTGAGGAGCATGAGCCAATGTGAGGTGCATTGATGTTGGTAAGGTTTAGCATACATGTAATGTAAAGGGTTGGTGTTAGTGATGATGAAGGTTTTGTGGTTAAGTAGGTAGTGTGAAGTTTGGTGGCTACAAAGACTAAGGCTAGGAAAATATTTTCAATGTGAGTATATCTAGTCTCATAGTCTAAAAGAGTACAACTTATGTAATAAACCACTTTCTCCCTATGTTTCTCATCATGATGAGTGAGCATGGCACCCAAGGAATGGTCAGTGGTAGAAATGTATAGGTAGAAAGGTTTTTCATCTTTAGGTGGGATGAGCACAGGTGGTTGAAGAAGGTATTTCTTCAATGCTTCAAAGGATTTTGTGGCACTCATCATTCCAATTGAAGGAGACATCCTTTTTAAGAAGATGATGAAAAGGGTGACATCGGTTAGAAAGTTGGGAAATAAAGCATCGAATGGATTACAATTTTCCTTGCAAAACTATGAAGTTGTCGAAGGTTAGTAGGTGGAGGCATCTCAAGAATAGCCTTGATTTTGGTGGGATGACTTTGATGCCCCGTAAAGAGATGATGAAACCAAGGATTTTTCTAGAGAGAATGAAAAAAGACACTTCTTTGGTTGAAGGTGAACACAATATTTGATGAGATGATCAAAGATGATTTTGAGAACTAGGAGGTGTTTGGCATGACTTTTGGACTTACCGAGAAGGTCATCGTAGTCTTCAGTATATGTCATGCATGATGTCATGGAAGATATAGGTCATAAGCACATTGATAAGTGGCACCAAACATTTTTCAAGCCAAAGGGCATGACGTGATAAAAAGGTCCCCAAGGGGTGATGAAGGTGGTTTTGTGTTGATCTTCGGCAGTGTGAGTAATATTTGATTATAACCCGAGAACCCATCCATGAGAGATAACATCTCATGGCTGGTTGTAAGATCAACAAGTTGGTCGATGCTAGGAAAAGGAAAGTCATCCTTAGGGAAAGGTGAGGTTAAGGTCACAAAATTCATGCAAATGTGGAGTCCCCCTATCGCCTTAGTGATAGAACAATGTTAGAAATCCATTGTGGATAGTTGATAGGTAGAATGAAAGAAACAAAAAGAAGGCATTAGAGTTCTTCTTTGACAAGAAGGGAAATGCGTGGATGCATTTTTCACAACTTCTATTTCACAGGTTTAGCATCGGGGATAGTAATGATATTGTGCACCACGATATTTGGGTCAATACTGGGCATATCGGCATAAGACCAAGAAAAAAATTGTTATGATCTCGGAGGAAAGAGGTGAAGGCTTCTTGTTTAGTAGAATCTAAAGATTGGCCTATCTTTAGAATGTGAGGGTCATCCTGAGTGTGAATGTTGATCTCTATGGTTGATTCATTCAACATGGTTTGTGTCTCTAGAAGGTAATGAATGGTGAATGTAAGAATATTCTACACCTAAATAGGTGAGAATGGAATCATCATCCTTGACATTGAATGACGTTGATAGAAGGTGTGTCTTCCTCCAACATGTAGGATAAAGAAGAGGAAGGAAGAAGGGGCCTTGCCATCATGATGATAGGTTAGAGGTCCCAAAGAAATGGTGTTCACAAAAAAAAAAAGTTAGGAGGATGGATTTTGGATCCATGGACATGGGTGAAGGTGGGATAGGTGAAGAAGGTGAGAGAGGTGAAGGTGAAGAAGGAAGAAGGTTGATCTTCCTCTACAGTCGATTCTTTCCTTCTTAGGACTAGGTGGTTCAACAAATCCAATACCATGATGGTCTTTATGTTTGTGGGTAGTGTAAGGAATAATTGTGTGATGACCTTGTTTGTAAAGACCAAATCCAAATCCCTTCCAAGCACAATGATGAAGAAAAGGTGTGGGAGAAGTGGTGGTTGGTGAGGTAATCAAAAAAGTTGGATGAAAAAGGTCATGTTTGAGTGGGTGGTTTGAGAGAATAAGAAGAAGTATCAAGTCCCCCAAATGTCAAGTTGGTGTGAAGGTGGGGAGGACCATATGGAAAAACTTCTCCTATATGATGATCATAATGTGGGTGTTGATGAAGGTTTCCATACTCTTGAGGAGTTTGGAAAGTGTCGATGTTGTATAAGTGATACTCCCCAATGTAAGGCATTGAAAAAACACCTGCCAAAGGGTTGGAAGTTGGTACTTGGGTGGTGGGAATGGATGAGCTATTCAAAGTTTGAGAAGAAGGGTTGGTAGATGGGTTAAGTTTGGAAGTTATGGTAGTAGTGGGGATAGATGGGTTGGTTGAGGAAGATGTAGTAGTAGAAGTGGTAAGAAGATGAGAAGAAAAGATGAAGAAGAAGATGAAGATGAGTGGAAGATGGTAGTAGATGAGGTAGGTGGTAGTAGATGAGGTGAGAAGTGGTAGTAGATGCCTTAACTAGAATAAGGACATCATTGGGTCGATACAACATGTTGTAGGTTTTGAAAGGTGAAGGATCTTCCTGAATAGTGTAAGGGTGTCCTTCATATTCAAACTTGATGCAATGGTGAAGGGTCAAAGGTACACACCCCATGGCATGAATCAAGGTCAGCCAAGCAACATGTTGTATTGGAATTCCCCTTGAGAACATAGAATAGTTTAGGAATGGTGCGGGGACCCACATGGATGTGGAGATGATGGTGGTGAGAGTAGAAGTCAAGAGCATCATTGAAAGAACATAACATAACTAGGTTATTATGCATGTAATTGGTAGGTATGCACATTTTTCATATGTGGGAAGAAATAATATTAATACTCACACCTCCATCAATCATAATGCATTCGGACGTGAGTATCCTCAATGTAGATGGAGATGAAGAGGGGGATCAGGATCCTCTATGAATGGTGAGGAGAAATCTCGAGTCAGAGAAACTGATGGCAAAAACTTGGTGAGTGGTAGGGAGAATAGAAATTTTAGGTGAAGCAGTGAGAGTGGCCACATGATGAGGGGTGAATATGGTGGAAATGGGCATAGGGTCATTTGGTAGAACCTCAATAGTTTGTAGGATCTCGAGGAGGGCTGATGATGAGACTCAGAGGTTTGGATGAGGTCATACAAAGACATTTTTAGAGGAGATTGATGAAGTTGTTTGATCATAGTGTGATGTGTGACACCATCAGAAATTGGATAGGTTGGCCCATGGATGGTTACCTTGGGGGAAGGTGTAGATGGAATGGTAGGTGCAGGTGCACTAGATGGGTTTTCAGCTTTCTCTTTTCCTTTTTCCTTTTGTGATCGAGTGGCTACTTGAACCATATTGATTTCAAGACCAGAGGTGGAAAATATGGTTGTGGAGATGGAGGTAATGACCATTGAATAGATATAGGATTAGGTCGTGTGGTGGGAGGAAGGGGAATGAAATTCTCCTCTAATTGGTCATCTTCTTCCAAGGGATTTCTGAATTACAAATTTGAAGGAGAACATTTCTAAGGGCCTTACAATCCTTGATATCATGCCCTGGAGAGTGATGATATGCACAAATCTTAGTATCGTCAAACCCTGCTTGGTTTAGGTTTGAGTGGGTCATAAGGTTTAATGGGTGGTAATGTGATAGAATAGAGGTTTCTAAAACCTAGCAAGGACATTAGAATAGGATCCCACCAATGGATCACAATGTGAAGTCAGAGTGGGTTTTGGTGAAGGCATGGGTGATTTTTTGTGGAAGAGGTGTTGTTGGAGGTGGCGTAGGTGGGGCTACCTTTTTGGTAGGTAGTGAAGGTTTTTTTTTTTTTATTTAGGTTGCACCTTCTTGGGTAAAGGTGTAGGTGGGGTATGTGAGGTAGAAGGAGAGACAAGAAGATGAGGGAAATCTAAAAATCCAAGGTGAAGGGGTGAAAGTGGTGGTGTTGGTTGTGATATGGTGGTGGTAGGTAATGAGAAGATGTAGGTAAGGGAGGTGATGAAGGTATAGGCGTGGGTGATGAAGAGGTGGTGAAGGTAAAGGTGTGGGAAAATGAGGTGATGAAGGTAGAGGTGTGGGTGTGGGCTACCACACTTGGGATTTGTTTTTGTGAAGAGGTAAAGGTGTGGGAAAATGAGGTGGTGAAGGTGATGGATGTGGGTTTCATACCTTGGACTTTCCTTGGTGAAGTGGTAACTTGACCAAGGTGATGGATGTGGGCCTAAGATCGATGGAAGGGGTGAGGGTGAATAAGGCCTAGGAGATTGTGTCTTCTTCTTAGGTGTGGGAGTTGACTTCGTGATGGGTGGTTGTTTAGTAGTCAGTCTAATTTGACTATGGGATGTAGTAGACTAGGTGTAGGATGGACCCCCAAATGTAGTATTAAGTTTAGGTGTAGGTGGAGGTTTAGGTGTTGATGAAGGTTTGGGTGTAAGGTGAAGGTTGAGGTGAAGGTGAGGTTGATGAAGAAGATGCTAATATGACTAGTTCAGGATGTCATGGTCTTAGTTGTTTGGAATATCTTTGGATAAATGGTTGAAGTATGGGGTCAACATCTTCATTTGGGTAGGTACTTGGGAGATGCAGAAGGTGCCCCTAGAGTGTGGTGTGGTCAACATACTCTAAGTGATCACCAAATGAGAGAATGGCATAGAGGTAGAGGAAGATGGTGATGACTTGGTGGTAATCCTGTGAAAAATTCTGAGGTTTGTGAGACAGGGAAGTTTTTGGCTTCTGACTCTATAGGTAGAAGTGATGCAAGAAGATTAATAGGATCTGGTAGACCCTAGGAGATGCATCACACAGAAGAGAGAGTATAAAAGTGGCTCCTCTATGGGTCGAGGAGGGGGAAAGGTAGGTGGTGTAGACTCTTCCTTAGGTAGAGAAGAGGATAAAATAGACTCTTCTTTGGGTAGAAGCATGGGTAATATGGGCTCCTTGATAGGTGGGGATAAGTGGGGGTCTCTCTGTGTAGATGAAGGAGTAGGTAGATGATGGAGTAGGTAAAAGTAGTAGGTAAGATCCTCCATGGGTAGAAGAGTAGGAGAGGTAGGCTCCTCCATGGGTAGAGGAGTAGGTGAAATAGGCTCCTCTGTGGGTAGAGGATCTCACACAAGAATTTCATCAATAGATGGGATGGAAGGAAACTGAGAAGAAGGGATAGGTATTGTGTCAAAGATGGCATGGACCTCATGAACATGGTGTCATTTCTAGAGGTCTCCCACCTGATTTGATGAATGGGTATGGTTTGGAAAAGGTTTCTTAAAGATATGAAGGTTTTGATTTTTTTGGTGTGTTAGGGTTATCCAGATGAGATCTCCATTATCTAACATTTCTGGATAATGTTTTTAAATGTTTTATAATTTCCATCACTATGCCCCCTAACATGGTGATAGTTATAGTAGTCATTCTCCTTATACCATGTTGGTAGGATGGGAAGGGTCAAAAACTAGTATGTGGTTTGATTGGTGGAAGGGTGATGGCTCCTACTTTTAACAGCTTTTCCAATACAGAGGAGTAAGGTTCTCCTATGGGGGTATAACATCTTTTGTTCATACTTGTACTAGAAATTATGAACAGGGGAAAATTAGAAGGAGGTTTTGGTTGGTTTGATGGATGAGAAGGGCCAGATTTCAAGAACCACCATGTTGGTGGATCCTTTTCCTTAGAATAAATTATTTTTGTGGTTTAGAAGAAGAAGAGGAGTCATTTGATTTAAAGGAGAGCACTCTTGTTGTGTAGCTGAAGTTTCTTCTCTTCGAGGGCATGGATTTCTAGCTTTTGAGCCATGGTGAATGCCTCATCAAACATTTAGAATGTTTTTATACTGAAGAGTTGGTGAGATGTGCCTGACACAAGCCCTAGTGAACAACTCTATCATCTCGGTTTGTGGAAGTTGAAAGGTGAGTTGATTAATGAGACCCCCACCAGTGTGTGACAAATTCAATGATAGACTCATCTCATATTGATGAATAGAGTATAAATCAGTCATGGAGACCTTCTTAGAGATATTGATGGAGAAGTGGTCAAGGAAGGTCTGGGCTAACTGATTGAAGGAAAAGATTGAGTGCTTAGGTAAAGCACTATACCAATCTAAAGTAGGTCCTATCAAGGACATGGGAAAAGTCCTAAGAAGCAAGGCATCATCATGGGTGATCAGATAACAAACATGTGTTTGAATGATCACAAATGTTGTTGCAGATCTTCCTTGTTATTAAATCGATTGAACTTAGGCATCTCCCAATGTGGGGATAAGGATGAATGGGTATAGATGGATGAATAGGCTCATTACATATTTCATCATAAGTCAAGGTATTGTGAGAGATTGGAAATAGATGCTTCGAGGGTTTGCATCTTATCCATCATCATCTTTATAAGATCATTTGTAGGATTCGATTGAGGACACCCCCATGGTATAAGGGGTGGATGAGGTAGATAAGTTGTAGATGGACACACTAGTGTATGGTGGTGTCGAATAAGAAAATTGATGATGGGGGTATGTAAGAGGGAATAGATGATGAAGGCATATACCTGAATAGAAGAAGTAGAGTGATGGGTGGTTGTTGAGGTAGGGTATAGGTGGGAGGACTTGTGTGGAGACCCTCGTAGTAATAGGTGGAAGAGTTTGGGGTATGGAAAGGACCAGGTTCTAGAAGGGGGTATGAGATGTCAACACTGGTGGCTGAGAAGTAATGGGTACATGAGGTGTTGATGATGTGGGTATCCCTACACTAAGAGATTTATAGATGATGATGGTGGTGGATGTGAAGGGGGAGACATACATCAAAGTGAAGGTGTGATAGATGTCATAGGTGTGACAAATATCGAAGATGTAGGGATGATTTGAGAAATGATAGGTGGTGAGGTGGAAGTAGGTAACACTACACTAGTGTGTTAGCTGATATAAAAGTGGGGGTGAGAGTGGGAGGAATGGAGACATGCATCCCATATATGAGTTATCCTGATGAGTCATGGGTAGAAGAATGGGTGAGGTAATACTGCAAGGCTGTGGGATTGTGATCAAGGAATTTCATGAATTCCTCATCACCTGTGGGTATAACAATAGAAGAAGTGGGGTCCATGGGTGAAGAAATAGAAGGTGGTGAAGGAGGCTAGGAGGTAGTGGTTGATGGCTAGCATGAAAAACTAGGGTGTTGGCTTGTTGGTGAGTCAAAACCATGTGAATGATGGAAAAATAGGTAGTCTGAGCTTTGAAAATGATATAGAAACATAGAAATAGAAGATGGGAAAAATATGAAAAATGAAAGTAGGTTGTTGTTTTTTGATAAAAATAAAAAACACAAAACGAACATCATTTGGGTACAAGTGTTAGTTAAAAGATGAATGATGATGGTCATTGGACTGATGTTGGTTATATGAAGATAATTCAAAATTTTAGAAAATTGAGAGAAAGGGTAAAATAGATGAAACTGGACTCTGTTAATGGTGATAGAGACTCAAATAAATGAGTGTAGTAAATGAATGAACACAAAAAATGTAAAATATGAATAAGAAAATACTATTTTTTTTTGGACAAAATAACCAAAACAATAGAAACCGATGTCGGTCGAGTTAACTAGTGCCTAGTATGATGAATGAACTGAATGTCGGTTCATTGGATCGATGCCGATTAATGTCAATTATGAATTTTGAGAAGATGAAGAAAATTTTGAATTTAGAGTGAATTAAGTCAAAATAAAAGCCAACTCAAAAGTTGAGTATGGAAACAAGATGTCCTATCACACTCAAAAAGAACCAGAATACACTAGTTATGATTGTGGAGTGTGAAAGAAAAAAAAAAAATGATGAATCATTCTCACAACTCAAAAAAAATTTCAACAAAAAACTAGCAAAACACGCAAATCCTAGGTATCAGATTTTAATGTTTAGTGGCTTATGCCTTTTAAATTGACTATGAATAAATAGAGTTTTGGATAATGAAGGTGCCCTATAAGAAATCTATGGTTGGTTTTAGGTTAGTTTTGGTTAAAGAGGCCCGATATACCTTTCAATATGTGTGGTCCATTATGATATGACAAACCAACCAAAACACCGGGTGGGCCCACCATCAATGGGTTGTTAAATCCTTGATGGCTTCTTCTAGAAAGGAATGTTTAAGAAATGTGTAAATTATTTAAGTGGTTTGGCCTAGGGAGTGTGTGCACAAATGTGAACTACGCTTAATCCAAATCCAATCACCAAGTGGTCATGACCTCCACCATGTGATTGCTAATTAAATATATGTGATCTAATGCAACACTCAAAGGATGAAATGCACATATTTTAAACCCAAATGAAAATGATATTGATGTAGAAAAAGGAGAATAGAAGAAGAGGAATGCTCTTTCACTAAATGTAATATAAAAGAAAAGAAGAAATGTTCTTTTTAAGCACCAAAGGACAAATTTCTTTTAGAAAAATAGAAAGAAAAAGGATTTCTAGAGGAGATATTTAGTGTGAAATTTTTCAGAAATAAAGAAACACACAAATGCACCCTATATGAACAATGAAAAGAACCTGAAATATGGGTCCCACTAGAGTGTGCCAAAATGTTTCACTACAAAGTAGAGATAAAATAAATAATAGGTAAGGTTCGAGGAGGAATACCTATTGATATAGAAAGAAGGTGTGCGTGCGTAGAATGTTAACCAAGATGATTGTGAAGATATTCCCTTTGGCTAGGAGGAATGACTGTAAGAAAACAACAAGACCACAAAATATCATTAAATAACAATATAGGTTAGTGGACTTCTAGTGAAGCTAGATCTAGGAAGTGTGATGCTTCCTAAAAGGTTGTCAATCCACTTTTAAAACAATTTTAATGCAAAAAATAACATAAATAAAAATCCTACTGTAGTTTTATATGATTTAGGTATCTCTATAAAATAAAATAAGTAAATCTAATCTAACATGAAATGTTATGATTAAATCCAAAGGGATGGTAGGTGGTCTAGGTTTGTAGGTCTAATAGAGGTTATAGGTGAGATTTGGGGAAGATTTGGTGTAAGGTTTTGGGTGGGTTTTGGGGAGAGTTATGAGTTTAGTTTTGGGAATGTTTTACTAGTCATAGAGATCGATATCGGTTAGGTGACCGATGTTGGCTACGGGTAATGACCGACGCCGGTTGGGTGACCAATGTTGGTAGGGGAAATTTGGGTAAAATATTAAAAATGGGATAGGTTTGGGAGCTCTTTGTGATTACATAAAGAGTGTGGGGAGTTTAGGTGAGGTTGTGGGATTTTATGAAGACTAAAAAAGGTGATTAGAATGGTGTTTGGGCAAGTAATGGTGGTAAAAAGAAGATAGTTAAATGGGAGTTTATGGGAGAGATGGGAAGAGAGGAAATAAAGAATGAAATAGATACTAATAAATAACTAATCTAATTAAAAATGAAAAAAATGTTACTTACTTGTGGAATGATCCGAATAGAAAGAGAGTGGTGGTGATGGTGTGTAGAGAAGGTGATCCCGAATGAATGTAGCGTGTAAAGTATAGGAGGACATGGATGCTTCTTGAGTGCAATGGAGCTTGGATCAATCTTGATGAGATGGTGATGCTAAAAGGGTGTGGTTCTTGAATGTTAGTAGAGGTCTTGGTATGTCAAAGGTTGCTTAGAAATGCTTGAGAGATCATGAATGTAAGGTCAAGAGCTAGAAAAAAAAGATTCAAGAACCTAAACAAAGAGTTAGAAATATTATTTAAGGTAACCAGATGGTGGTTAGTGTCGGACGGCGCCGACGAGGAATAACCATTTCGGTTAAGGAGAAAAGGTCATATTTGCTAAAAATAGCCCGATTCTTCCTAAATTTGGCGTGATTGAGATTTTGGTTTTGGGTCACAAGTGTGGAATGGCGGTAAATGGAGTTGGAAATTAGTTAGAGGGATAATAGGTCATTAAGATTAGGGTTAGACTAAGTCCTAGTTGGTTAGGATAAGTGGGGACCTAAGGTAATAAATGGAGTTGGTTAGGAGGTGGAGAGGTTTGGTATTAAATAGAGTGGGTAAAGAAGTGATACCTCATGCATGTGAGTGGAGTAAATGATATAGAATTAAATACCATTTTGTAGGAGTATAAAAGGAAGAAAAGGACTCATTTTAACATGAAATTGAATTCCTTAAATGAAACAAATCCTGAAGAGGAAATAAGAACTATGTTTAAAATCAATTCAAATCATAAAAAGATTTTGTTCCACCATTAGTAAAGTTTTATAGCTTGATTAAGGATAAATATTAGTGTGAAAATAGGGAAAGAGGTGTAGATTTTAGATATACATGAGTTTATTTAGTAAACCTTGACCAACATTTGTATGGTTCAAGTCAAGCTCCTCAATATAAATGAAGATATTTGGGGTACTAAACCACCATAGGGTAAACGAGAAAGGGTTCTAAAATAGACACGTGAGAAGAACTAGTCGAGGAGGTGCACAACAAATAAGTTCTCCTAGAGGGTCTAGCTCTAGTGGTTCATAATAATCCATATCATAGGATGAGTAATTAGATAGAATAATAACTAAGATGTTAGAAAATTAATAATAAAAAGTTATAGAAAACACCTCTATGCCGTCAAGGAACCATAACATGCTCATGATGGCTTTCAGTAGGAGGGTAAAGACTCATGAAAATAATCTTGTGCCTCTACCACCAATAAACATAGAAATGTAACATCCACAAACCATTACTCATGGTGAATATTGGAAATATTGTGCACATGTGTAGGATCACAAAATTCAACCACCACATGTTAGGTTTGGAAGGCACCTACTCACAAGACTATATGTAAAAATAGATAGGAAGTGAAAGAGGCATTATTTTTATGTTCATGCAAAATAGACACTTGAGAAGGTTTGAGTTTTATAGTTTTATGAGTTTCCTTACTTTGGAATGTATAGACAGTTGATATAATTTCTAGTATCATCCATGCATTAGGGTTAATTCTACTTTTTGGGTAGTCAATGAAGATAATTGTCATGTTCATCAACTATGCCCCTTTGGACTTGTTGGCATTAGAAATAACATGAAAATAGATTTTCATGATGATGGTGAGATAAAGAATATAGGAAATCTCTTAAAGTATAAGAAAGAAGAGTGCACTTTTACCATAAATAATATTGAAAATCCAAGGACAAGGGTCACGATGTTCCTTATCACTTCCAAACATGTAAGAGTGGAGAGATGAGTAGAAATAAATAAAAAGTTGTAGTCACAAAATCATGCACTTTAGACATTTATTTATCCTGGTCTTATACTACTATTTAGAAGGTTCTTGAATGAAGAAATTACTAATTAACCCCCATTTTTGGCCATCTTATTTTATTTAATTTCATCATTACCCCTATTTTCATCCACATGCCCCTGTCTATTTTAATCATTTCCAATTATTTTAACCTTGACCAGGGCACACAGGCTAGTATCTAGGGCACCCATGGTCACCCTGTTCCCACTTGGGGCACCCCTATCCTTATTAAACTTTCCCACCACTTTTACGCTTTCTTTCTATCTGTTTGGAATCTTTATCTTTCTTGTGGTCAACCTTTTCATGGTTAATTACAAAATTAGAGAAAAATAACCCTATAAATATAAATTTATGAGACCATAATGAGGGACCTAGCATCACTTACTACTATCAGTCCATCTAGATTTGCATCCATCTATTGCATTGGAGATCACTTGCATCCACATAGCTCCATCATCAAGACACAATGTTAGGACATTTGCATCACACTTCATAGGGGGAGGTATTCTATTCTATTCCATGGACACATTCTATTAAATTTTTACACATAGATATTTCTCGTGACTTCACAAAGTGTGACTGACACAAGAGTAACCTAGGGCATGCTCACACACACTTGCACATAGAACTACATCGGGTCTGAGATGTAGTGCAATGCTCGATTCAAAAGTCCAGCATTGTGGCCATTGAGGAAAGTCTAACCCCTTTGTTTGCATTTTTTTTTAGGGTTTGATGTTTTTTTAGGGTTTGATGTTTTTTTGGGGGCTTGTAGGTCTTTTATTCAGCTTGGAGTATTTATGACATTTGGCGTAGGACAATGAAGTTGATACGACACAAAATGAGGGTTTCCAACCACCTTTAGACCCTATAAAAATCAATTTCTAATCTTACGCACATACCAGGGCACCCATAATTCATACCAAAGTTCCCATGTGCACCCCAACCCTCTCTATGCACCCTAGTCTAGCTAGATCCTCCAGATCCATCCTTTTCAGGACTCTGCACACTCGTTTTTGCTCCTAATTTTTGAGACACCTTTGTGACACCCCTCAGGCATCTGTTATTGAGCTGATTTTTTTCCTTATCCTTCTTACATATTAGGGTTATCATTTCCTTTTGCATAGTGTTTTAGATTATTTACATTCCTATTTACTGCATTTATTTACTTTAGTACAATTGTTCATAGCTTAGATTAACTATCCTCGCACTACTTAGTTCATTTTTAGTTAATCATTTTAGTGAACCCGACCTTCGAATCCACCTTCATTCTAGGGATTTTATTATCTTTTTATATCATGGCTCCTCAAGCTACTCAAGTATCTTTATCTACTTCACTTAAGAAATATCCTCATTGTCAGGCTATTTTGCAAAAACAACTAAACTGCATATATATGGATGACAATACGCTGCCACACCAAATCAGTTCTATATTCGATCATTTATCTAATGAATTTGATCCTAGTGATCCTCCATCTACTCAACCCCTATTAGATTCAATTCAATCTCTACATGCTTTATTTCAAGACAAATTTAAGGCTATGGAATCAACCATTACATCCCTTAGATATGAAATTCAACAGTTAAGGATGCTTCTTAATCACATGTTTTTGCTCCTTCTACATCCTATATGCAATCTATGTCCACTACATGTCATCTAGCTGAACCTCAAGACATGCCATTTCCCGAGCCTCTCATATTTGAGCATAATACTATGCCACATGACATTCTTATTCAGCTCCTTAGTCATCAGTTAATCACCCTACGCCTACTCATTACTATTCTCCCTATCGAGTTAGTGAAATATTAAGGTCATCCATATTGCAATTATCATTGAATAAATGGACATAATGACAATGATTGCCATACTTTTCATCGCATAATCCAAATTCTTAAGCATCAAGGTATTATTTCATTTAATGTACAACATCATATTACAAAGGTCACACCCACATGGGCTCCCAAGTATTCCTCCTTTGATTATTCAAGATCCGTCTAAGTAATCACCTATGGCATACCCATCTACAATTGTTATACCATGTTATGTGGCTACTAGTGATCCTTCCTCTAATCTTTCTACAGAAGTTATAGATGCTTCTCTTATTCATTACATGTTTGATGTTGACAATCACTCACATGTGCATAATTATTCTTCTCCTAGTAAGACAAATACTATAGTCCCATCACATGATTCTCCTATTTTTGATGTTTCTTCTTCTCCACTTAATGAGCATCACGCCACCATTTCTTGCGTGCCTTCTTTGAATAGACAAGCATGACCTAAGCAATCACCTACGGTATCCCCAAGTCAACAAAGTCAACCACCTATCGAAATTAGTTCACAAACCCCTCCTACTAAGTCATCTACTACATTACCAAGTCAACCTAAGCAGTCTCCTTTGAGACTCAATGCAACTTGGCCTCCTCTCAAATATAAGCTCAACCAATTAATTTCGTCCCAACAACTAATTCTCCTACTAGTGGTCAAGACACATTACAAATTCCACCACCACCATGTAAGATTCCACCATTATCTCCTACCGTTAACCTTGTAATGCCAACACATGCTATCGATTCTACATATATTGATGACTAGGACCCGGATACAACTCGTTATGGTGATGAACCATCGGATGATCACACTCCTCTATCACTTGAGGTCCCATCACTTTTGTTAAGGAAACTACTCCTTACATTGATCCACTTACTGTATTTTGACTAGACCTTCATCACTTACACACTTGGGGGGCATAACACTCACACAATCTCCCCCTTTATCATCTTAGTATAGGTGCATCTCTCATCTTTGCATTATCATACATTCAATATCCTCACATTAGGCATACTCATCATACATTTTAGCATTACTACCCAATGACACACTCTTGTGTTTTAGTTCACACTTGATTTATTAAGGGCTTACTACACATGAACCCAACATATTGCACTATAGGCATTATACATTACGTTTTATCACATGTCATGCATCATACACCATGCATTCTACATTTTCTCTACATCACTTTGACATTTGTGCATTTACACATCATATATCATCATAGTATTCATTACATATGAATCTTGCATTACCTCATCTGACATCATACATTATTAGTTTATCTACACACATTATATACATTACATTTTACACATTCTACATGTGTGGCATTGTATTCTACATGTTGCACACTTACACATTCTAATCATCACATGGTCTAATTTTATCATTACATATACTACATTGTCTTCTACGTGCAATACTCATTACCCTATGACACACTTTAGTTCCTCGTTCCATACTCAATTGCCGAGGGTTTACTAATCAAATGGACCCTACACTCATCACACATTTACTATTTGACCTTTCATCATGCAACATTTCCAACCTAGTGACATACGCTTTAGGATAAATTGTCACCTATTCTATCATTTTGTAGTGGTATACACCTTATGTTACATCACCACTCCCTCCTTACATCTTGTAGTGATATATGCTTATGGATAAATCATCACTTATCCATTCATATTATAGTGATATATGCTTAGGGATAAATCATCACTCATTCATTCCTCTTATAGTGATATATGCTTAGGGCTAAATCATCACTCATCCCTTAATCTTATAGTGATATACGCATAGAGATGAATAATAACTCATTCATTCATCAAGTTTTGATATACAATTAGGCTATAAGGGTCACACACATTTATTCTATATGTCATATTTCATCAACACTACATACATACTCATCAACGCACATTAGACCCAACCTACACTTCGACCAGTTCCCGATGAAGCACTCTTGTTTACAGTTCATTCTTGACTATTGAGGGGGAAATATATGAACCTCATTGCATACACTTCCATTCACTCAAGGGGCACATGGATCCTATCATTCCATCTTGCATTCCATTCCATCCATCCTGACATACTACATTATCTAGGGCTTTACTTTTTTTTTACTAGTGTTTTACATGTTCACTTTACTACACATGTTAGATTGATTTCTTATATTTCATTATCTATACCATAAACACATGCGTGTTCACATCTTTGTTTAGTTGTGATCACAAATACATGTCTCTTAGACCCAAAATGGATGCTTGCCTTCTACCCTTCACGATCTTTTGGTTGTTGGGGGCATCCACATTCATCTCTTTCAGGTGTTATTGTTTCATTTTGTTCTTATCACTTTACATTAATTGGTTATTCATGCTTTGACATATTGGTTATTTCTCTAACATACTAATGGGTGTTTTCATGTGCAACACTTATTTTGTAGGATTACATGCTCCCATGACTAATTCTTTGTTTTTTTTTCTTTACTTATGCTGTACTTGTTTGCTTCTTATATGCGGGCTTTGCCCTATGCTTTTTGGGAAAAATTTCTTGTTGTTTGTAGCCATGATGGCCTTGCGTGTCTTACAACATCATGAGTGATGCCCCATGTTTGCAATCTACTTTATGTGGTTTACCTACTTTCTTATATGTTTACATTGTTATGCTTGGTAGTTTTTACATTGTTTGCGTACTTTACATTTGTCTTCTTACATGCATATATGTTTTTGTATGAACACTTATGTTGGCTAGCCATCCTTGTTTGTGCACACCTTGGTTTCTACCAAGCACATTCCCTTTCCCATGTAGGGCACAAATTTCATGTAGTTGGTCCTCTTTTGGGGCCACATTCTCCTATCAATGATGTCACATGCGCCCCCAAAGAGGGGGGCATCATTTGTGGTTTTACAGTCTATAAAACACATTTACATTGGTTTAGTTTAGTTCACTTTTCACCCTTGGCATTGTGGGTTTACATACAATGAGTGAGCTCGAAGAAAATTTTTACGAACTTCATACACAATGAATTTTATAGCACATGGTGTCCTTGGCATTCGGAAAGAGTAGTTAAAGGTTGGAGGACACAAAGCATTTCCTCTCTATACTTCTTCTACCATTGGCGTCGAATCACCCAAAAACTAGGATGATACAGATATCTCTTCATAATTCAGGGAAGCAATTAGAGCTTGGAGGACACAGAGCATTTCCTCCTTACACTTCTTCGGCCTATGACATCTGTTGGTTTTCAAATTAGGTCTTTAATGAAAGCAACAGTCAGGGGATAGAAAGTCCCTCCTCTTTAATGGGAGAGGTTCCCTTATTGAAAGCAAATGACATAACTATTTACAAATGTAAATCTTCCAAATTTTATGAGGAATTCTAATAGCATGAAAGTGTTTTAATGTTAAGATAGATTATCAATACAAAAGAACAGAAGAACTAAGGGAGGAAAAGGTAGAATAGCACTTTTAGGAAGTATAGATAGAAAAATAGTTCCTTATAAATGTTGAGCAAGGACAATATATAGAACAAAATCATTCATATTAAAACCACTAGATGTTATTTCATAGACACAAAGTTCCGAGAGATGACATCCACAAGAATACAAAACTTCTTAGTGAAAATAGATTAATGATTTAACAACTTTAGATAGGTAAGATGGAATAAATAAACAAAAATAGAAATAGGAAGGAAATCTTCTATATTGATTGCTTTAAGTCCTTTTATACTTTCAAAAATTATTAGAGTTCTACCCCTTAGAATGGTGAGGAGATCTCAATATATAGCTTACAAAGTGGTTACATTTGGTAACCACTTATTTTAACAAAATATTAATTAAGGAAATGCACAATACAAAGTCCTTAATTAAATTGCAAGGAGATCGGCACTAAAAATAGAAAAAGAGAAAGAAGAGCCAAGTAGAGACATCCGATTATAGTTGAGGAGGGCCCACTGATTTGAGGATTTGATGCCCTGAATCTTTTCAATGCTTCTGTTATTTCCATGCCTCTTAGAATTGTTGTGTTGGAAGTAGCATGTGTCCACATTCCTAGACATTTCTCCAAATATTTATTGAATTCGGTATGCTCCAGATATTATTTATTAGCCTCGTGATGAAAGTAGCTAAATGTAGAGAAAAATGTCTTTCATCTTCTCCTTAGTAAATGACTCTTCTTTGAACAGATTTCCCTTGAAAAAGGTTCTAAATTGAGCCTTTATTTCTTGAAGAAAAAATAAACACTTGTAGTTTCATCTTGAAGATGGTAGTGGATATATTTGAAGGCAGACAAAACACAAGTTTTAAAGGACTCCCCTTTTTGCCACACATTCCTCAATTCTCCCAATGCTTCCTCCAGAACCTTTGTCTTCCACTCAATGCTGAAGATCCGTGTCCTTGACAAGTTATTCTTTTCATCATCAAACACATTATTGGCCAACAAGATCTTCTCATCAGTTTGGCCCATTATACAGAGGTCTGTAAAACATCCACTCTAGACCTTTGGCTGATTGTCCATGGCTTTAATTTAGGAAGTGAGTTTCTACTACAAATTGATCACCTTCTCATTGGTTTTGAAGGCTTCCTCAATGAAATTCAAACCTGCTATAGTCATGTCATCTACCATGGCCTCATGACCTTCCCATAAGTAGAATACTTATGTATGTCTTTAATGCTCGAACCTCATCTGATTGAGAACCATGGGAGGTGGGAGAGTAGCCAATGGAGCTGGATCGAACTTTATATTTTGTTAATAATTATCTGATAAAGTTGGAAAGAACTTGGTTCTGTTCTTCCAACTACTCCATGGTTTTATTTCCTTTATCAACCCATTCAATAACCTTAGTGATAGTTTCCTGAAGGTTATGAACCTCACTCTCAGGTGTAGATTCTCCCAGTGGAACTATGGAAAGCTCCAAGTCAAAGATCAAAATATCCTTCTCCTCTTTATCCACCTTGGGATTTGCAACCTCCGTGAGGCTGATTGTTGAACTTGAGCATCAGATACCAACCTTGAAGTAGTCTTTGCTTTATTTGCTTTGGAGGAGGAGGAATAGTACAAGCAAGAGCTACCACATCATCAAAATCAAGCTCGGTTAATCAGGAAGAAGACTTTCTTTTCCTGTTGTTTACTAGGGGCTGCACCTAGGCAAAGGAAGAAGAAGAAACATATGAGTCAAGGGGTGCGAGTGCAAGAGTACTCATGGCACTCAGTCCGAATTACTATTGTCTTGAGTGGGGAAGGGCATGGAACCTCAAGAATTTCCTTTGCAGAGGAGTATGTTAAACTTGGAGGTTCAGTTCTTGATTCTTCCTTCTCCATCTCAGCAGTGGTTGCAATGGTTTCTTCGGTTCGTCATCTCATCATCCTCATTCTAACTTAGAACAATAATGTTCTCGGCCCAACAGAGCAATTCGAGTGCTCTAGAAGAGTCTCTCCCTCGATTGGTTCTTGCTTAACCTCTTTGACCTTCTTGATACACTTGAATGGAAGAAGAAGGAATAGACATTTCGGGCTCTTTTCGAGGAAGAAGGAGGAGTTTTCTCACGTACCTCACTACGGGACGTATGTAATTCCTTCAGGGTGTGGAAGTTTCTCTTAAAGAAGATCTACCCTGTCTCCTCCTGGCTCCTCTTGAATTCATGAACTTTTCTACCAAACCAAATCTTGGTTACGATGATGACTGGAGCAATTATCTCACTAAAATCATCTTTCTCCTTCACATACCAATCTAGGGTTTCTAGAGGTGTGTGCTTTATGGATATTTCATACTTAAAGGATTGTAAGACCTCAACATCATCCGTAAGCCCTTCGGGCACTGGTAGAGATTGAGATCTAAGATCTATTGTAGAGACAATCTACCAAAATGCCTCCTCCGGCTTCAAAATCATCAACACAGATCAGCCCGATGTCGTTAGTCTCAGGACGATGATGATAGGTTATTCGAGATTCGATCAAAAAAATTCTGGACTGAAGAAAAGAACAATAAGAGGATTAATAGCACTTTCTATATTTTGGGCCTCTAGAGTTGTCTTGCATGTATAATTCCCCAAAGTGATAGGGAAATGAAGACCTGTAATCTTCTTGTCTCTACAGGTTCTATGAAGCTTATCCAGCTATCTGCACACCTCAACCAGAGCCATTTTATCATTGTAGAACATGGGAAGCTTGAGAGGTGTACTTTCAAAACAAGCCAATCGATGTATGAGAACTTTCGAACTGGATGAAGAAAGCCCCATACTTGGCTATCAGAGCCATAACCTCATCAAAAATCTTCTGGCAGTGTCACCCTCCAAGAGTCTCACAATGTACATGGTGAAGGAATCATTTACCCTTCTAAAATTATGATTACTGTCCTTGAGGGTAAATTGAGGGCAATATGTGTATATGGGCTCATCCTTCTTGCCCTCAATGTAAGTGAAGCCGAACCACTCCCGAGATGCTACCAAGGTGTACATGAGATAAGAAGTCATGTAGAACTTCTTAGTTTGTTGGACATTTGTCAATTCTTGATCAGTTCATACGAGATAATCTCAACCTAGTGTATGTTTTGTTTACCCTCATAGATGGTGCTTATGAAAGGACATATCCAAAATGGAAGTCATTGGTAGAGGGCATCCCCATAATACGGGTGAGAAAGATGATGAAATCTGATAATTCTTCATTGAAATCAAACATGAACAATGCTTTAGAGAGTCGGGACACTCCCTTCTCGGGAACTTTAGCCATGACTTAGCTACTCAAGCCTTCTATTTCTCATTGTCCTTATCAAACAGAGCCTGAGCTTGAGTGAGAGTGAGAACAATGGAATCTTCTATCTCAGGAATGCGTAGGGTAGCGGCGATGGCGGAAACATCCAATTTTGCAATCAATTCTCCATGCACATTAACAACCTCCTTGGTATCTAGATTGAAATGAGCTCCACAGGTGAGCACGGTGTCGGCACACTGCACAAAGATGGGAAAACCAGCAGCATATGTGATTCCACTATCATTGATCATTTGGGCCATGGGAGCAGGGTTGTCACATGTTAACCTGCCCCAGAAATCATCAAAATCCAAGTGTCGAACTTCACTATCCCCAATATTAGGTACAAAGGTCTCTAGAGGTGACAGATGCTCGTGCCCTTGAAACTTGATCTTCATTTTTATAGTGCACAGAGGAACAACCTTCAAAGAACAGATTCATGATAAAAATGCAAAGGGATACATGAAGATGAACAAATGACTCAATTGCAAGAATGCGGGCAAGAAATAGCGAGCAAGCAATGTGACAAATGCATAGACGGTGGTCCCTTTAAATAGCCGTTCAGGAGAGAGAAGATCATAAATGCACATTAAATACCCCTTGCACCGACTCAAAAAGGTGAAATGCAAGAAAAGCGAAAAAAATTGGCCCAGATGGTCCATGGGACGTTAGTACATGTGGGATGTGAAAAGTTGATTTGGCCGATGCGGGCGATGCATGGAATGCGGGCCAAAAGAGCACGGGCGGTCCAGGGACACAGAAATGTGAAGGATGTGAAAACTGATTCGCCAATGCGGGTGAAGCGGGAATCGGGAATAGGAAGCCCGGGTGAACTTAGGATAGATGGGCCAAAAAAGCGTGAAAAAGCCTACAGATAAGAACTTGCAGGAAAATCAAATTGGCGAACAAAAGGCCCATCCGTACTTGGGACAAATGGGACATGAAGACCCAATTTGGCCAATGCGGGTGATGTGGGGAATTGGTGAACATGAAGCCTAGAGGAACTTGGGACATGAGGGAAAAAATGTCCGATAGACCTGCAAGTTACTAAAATGACCCCAAGAAATGGCATTTTCACTATCTCTTCAAATTTCCTCTTCACTAAAACATTATTGAAGGGTGCCAACTCAAAATTTTCAAAATTTTCAACTTTCAAAAGAGGGGAATTTTGAGGGGGGACAACAACGTCGAACTGCCCAAAAAACCTTGGCAGTATAGAATATCTGCTTACACCCTTTCTCTCACCATGGATCAGGTGCACATGTTCCATTTACACTTTTTATTTTGTGCACTTTACATTTAAATTTGTTTTTACACATGTGTCTTTTACATAGCATTTTTACACTTACATACATATATATTTGACTACTTGATCATTTTCTCCTTGTAAATACGATTGTATGAGAAACAAGTAGTCAAATTAGGGGCAACAACAATAGTAGCGTTAAAAACAACACTCTGCGACAACACACACTTTACTAACCATGCACGTACATTACACACCGCAGCAGCTACCCATGCATTCCTCCCTAGGTTCACTCTCATCACTTTTCCTTTCATATTTTTCATCTTTAGTTTCCATGCTCTTCCATATTTTTTGTCATTCCATGCTTCGTTTAGTCCTTACGCATGTTTCTACTACACTCTTCATCGACATCAGGTACACATCTCTATCTACTTTATGTTACCTAGCTTTCAACTCACCAACATAAAGTGGGGGCAAAATGTAGTCACAAAATCATGCACTTTAGACATTTATTTATCCAAGTCTCATACTACTATTTAGAAGGTTCTTGAGTGAAGAAAGTACTAATTAACCCCTTTTTTTGGCCATCTTATTTTATTTTATTTCATCATTACCACCTATTTTCGTCCACATGCCCAATTTGTTTCATTCATTTCCTTCTATTTTAACCTCGACCTGGGGTGCAGGGCGATCTTGGGGTGCCCTGGTCCCACTGGGCACCTCGATTGTTCTTGAACTTTCTCACCACTTTTTGGGATCTTTCTAGCTGTTTGGAATCTTTATCTTTCTTGTGGTCGGCCTTTTCAGAGTTAATTACAAAATTAGAGAAAAAGAAGCATATAAATATAAAGTTATTAGACCATAATGAGGGATCTAGCATCACTTACTACTATTAATCCATCTAGAGTTACATCCATCTATTACATTGGAGATCACTTGCATCCACATAGCTCCATCATCAAGGCACAAGGCTAGGACATCTGCATCACACTTCATATGGGGAGGGATTCTATTCTATTCCATACACACATTCTATTACATTTTCTACACATAGTTATTGCTTGCTACTTCACAAAGTGCGACTGACACAAGAGTAACCTAGGGCATGTTTACACACACTTTCACATAGAACTACATAGAGTATGAGATGTAGTGTAACCCTTAGTTCGTAACTCCACCATTGTGACCACCGAGGAAACTCTGAACCCTTCATTTGCATTATTGTTTTTAGGGTTTGAATCTTTTTGGGGTCTTGTAGGTCTTTTATTCATATTGGAGTATTTGTGACATTTGGTGTAGGACAACGAAGTTGATGTGACACACAATGAGGGTTATGAACCACCTTCTGACCCTGTAAAAAATAAATTTATGAGCTTACGCACGAACATGGCACCTTGTATTCATAACAAAGTGCCCGTGGGTGCCCTAGTCCTCTTCCAAGTGCCCCAGTCTAGCTAGATCCTCTAGATCCATCCTTTTTGGGACTCCTGCATAGTCATTCCTGCTCCTGATTTTTCCAGTCACCTCTGTGACACCCTCCAACAAGCATCTATTATTTAGCTGAGTTCTTTCCTTTTCCTTCTTGCACATTAGGGTTAGCATTTCCTTTTGCATAGTGTTTTAGATTATTTACATTCCTATTTACTACATTTATTTACTTTAGTATAGTTGTTCATAGCTTAGATTAACTATCCCCACACTACTTACTTAGTCCATTTTTAGTTAATCGGAAGTTTTTACACATTTTCTATAAGATGGAAAAAGGAATGGACTATAAGGTAGTGTAAAAAATCGCTAAGAGTGTTGAAAAAGATATAAATATTGCATATATAAATGAAGGAAAATTCATCTAGGAAAGGATTCTCCTTCGCTTTGTTTTTAAAGAAATAGGTGTGCTATAAGGGGATGGGTGGCCCATACGGGTGTATACAATGACAAATAATTCACCCGAGAAAATGATACAAGGAATATTTGGGCTCCACCATTGTGTATAATGCATAGAAAAATAGATTAATAATTAGCTAAGGAACTTCAAAAATTCATGTGAGGTAGAATAACATGTGCCCCAATAATTACCAAAAGAGTTGGTTGAAGGAGAAAAGTTTTAGAATGTATAATTACTCTCTAGAACACTTAAAGATGTAGAATGAAGAGTTATTCCTTAGGCTAAATTTCCCTTTACTTTCATCTGTCATAATTTTTTTGTGATTCATTAATCGGATCGAGGATGAAAATAAGTTACAAATTAACGAGTTGTGTATGGATGCAAACACACACACACACACACACACACACACACACACACACACACACACACACACACACACACACACACACATCCTACACATAAAATATATTTATCCAAATAAAAGTATGTTGAAACTCAAGAGATATTGTAGATACTTAGAAAATGCACTTGCGCATAAGATAAAAATTCAAAATTTCGAGTCTTAAGTGTTTTTCTACGAGGTGCCTAAGTCGTGAATTCGAAAAAATCGTATTGCAGGTCGTTTTGTGTGATTTTCGAACTGTCGGAACTTTTTGTCCCATCATCCCAAGTACGAAAGTGTCTTGTTCTCCGATCGGCGAAACCTCGAATTTGTCCCATTTTCGAACTGTCGGAAGTTTTGTCCCAAGTGCCCCAAAGCCAAAAATGCAAACTGTTCCATTTCGGCCGAATCATCCTTCCCGCGTACTTCGCACTTTCCTGTCCCGAATGTCCCAAGTAAAAAGTGCGAGTCGTTCCATTTTCGCCCGAACCGGCCGAACCGCGTACTCCGGAACTTTTCGTCCCGAATGTCCCAAGTCCAAACGGGCCCGCTGTTCCATTTTCGGCCGATTCACCCGATTCTGTCCCGAGTTCCAAATTGCTCTGTTCCATTTCCGGCCGGTTCGCCCGGATCGCGTCCTTCAGTGATTTTGTCCCATTGCCCCATTTAAAAAGTCGAGCTTTCCTATTTCGGCCGAGCGATCAGTCGCGTACTTCGGAACATTTTGTCCCGAATGTCCCAAGTCAAGCAGCCCATTGTTCCAATTTGGCGAAACACCGAACCGCGTCCTTCGCGCATTTTCGTCCCATTTGTCCCAAATACATTTGTGCGTCTTCTCCCTGTTTCGCCCGAGCCGCGTGTTTCGCGCATTCGCGTCTCACCTGTCCCAAGCGTACCAAGTGTCATTCACACTTAGTTTTCCTTTTCCCTCGACCGAATATGCGTGTTTGTTTTTCAAAAAAATAAAAAAAAATTTAAGTTGCGGCTCACGATCTTTATCAATCGAAGATCAAATTTCAAGAAGCAGTTACGAAGGACGAAACTTTCAAGACGTCGGTTACATCAGTTTTCAAAGATATCCACTGACATCTTCAAGATGAAACGTCTGGTGTGTCCCTCGTGGCAAAGACGTGGCTGAGACGTGGAAGAAAACTCAAGCGGCGGTTTCTGAAGACAGTGGGTCCTTCTCAGAACTGGACACCTGTCTCCTTCTCCTTTCTTTTCTCTTCTTCCCTTTCTTTTCGTATTCCTTGTAATTAGTTAAGGCATTGCAATTGGCGGTCCTTAACTACTCTTTAGTTAAAAGAAACGGTTACGAAGAGTAACTGACTTGTAATCTATATAATGGCCTTTCCACGCCATTTTCGAGGAGGAAGAACTTGGATATTTGCTGAAAGTGTAAATAGACCTTAAAAGAAATCAATACAAAAAGGGCTTTCCGTTCTTTGTCTATCTGATTCTTGTTGTCTCTGTGTTTTCCTTTAATATTGTGAAGATCATTTTGTTCTTAACTCGTTTGGTCTCTCTGATTGCATCTTGTCGGTTTTGCAAATCGGCGATCTTGTCTGACGAGAAGGAACTTTGTGTCCTTGACTAATAAATCGAAGAAGGTTATTTATGGAACTTTGTGTCTTTAAATTTAATCTCATTCAAATGATCTTGTCTTAAATCTTTTGAAGCTTCGCATACGAAGAATTATTACTGCTATCTATAATTACAGAATGTTCTAACATTACGCTCATCTTCTTATTCTTTTTCCTCGGTCCTTGCGTGGTGATGATCTGGTGAAAAGCACTTTCGTAATATCAAGTTTAACCATAAAATAATAATTACGTATATTTGTAAATAAGTTCGTTTGAGAATAAGGGAACCTCTCCCATTAAAGAGGAGGGACTTTTCGTCCACATGCATTGCTCTCTAAAAAGTCCTATTTGACGACCAACGGTTTTTGGCGACTCATTTGGGGAGAAATTTGCATTCAGCTCATTTGGGAAAATCGCATTCGATCTCTGCAATTTTCGATCATCCTTTGATTGGCGACTCCCACGGCACGTTTCACTAGAGGAGAAGGGCCCTTGGTATCGAAGATTCTCGGTTTGACTTTTGGAGCAACGGGGTTTTCCTTTCCCTTCGATAGAAGAACTCGTTCGGCGAGCACTCCACCTGTCCAAGATAGAAGTCCTGCGGGTGGTATTCCTTCAGAGCCTGCTAGTCCTAATCTACGAGCTTTGATCCTTTCCGGTGTTACAGTTCCCTTCCAAGCCGTATTTCCAAGAATGGCACAATTACCATGGGGTCAGCGTGTCGGGCCCCTGGCTCTTCTTGTGACCTTTGCATGAGTTACCTAGAGGTAACCGAAAGAACTTCCCAAAATTTAAAGGAGATGGCAAAATTCACCCTGATGAACATATTGCAGCATTCATAGTTGCCTGTGGAGTCTTGGGGGTTGAACATGAAGACGTCTCAGTAAGACTGTTCGTTGAGACGTTACAGGATAATCTTTCTATTTGGTTCTATCACCTTCATTTGGTGCCATCACCATTGGAATCTGATGAGAACTCAATTTGAAAGCCGTTTCAAGCCGGCAGAAGATGTGCATGCCCTGCTTGCCCAGATTTCTCAGATAAAGAAAGATCCATCAGAACCTATGAGAGAATTTGTGGCTCGGTTCAACAGATTGATCAACAAAATTCCTGTAAATACTCGACCGGTTGATCAAATTCAGAAATGTTTCTTTTTGAATGCCCAAACGCCTAAAGTCGGTTATGCTCTAAGAAGGGCTAATCTCGGAGCGTTAATTCTAGATCAAGAAGCTGCATTTGTTAGTGTCGAGGATGACTGATCATGTCGGGAAGTTGAGAAGAGATCCTCTAAATCTAAATCTCTTGCTTCTTCCTCTTCCACCTCTGGACCCAATCTTGATCCATTAGTCGAGAAACTTGCAAATGATCTAGTGGCTATAAAGAAACAATTAGCCGGCATGCATGCACCATATGCGAGGCGTTAGAGAAGAAATTTTCAACCCGAAACCGTTTTGCTCCCCACCAGGCAAGGCACTTGAAGGACCTCTGTCAAAGTTCCGGTGAATGCGACTTGTGAGGTTGAAGAGCGAGAAGATGATAATGAAGCTTGTGAGGAGTTCTGGAGGAATTCGATGATGAGGCGAGAAGAACTCGAAGGATCTCGAGTCAATTTCTTTACTTTGAAGGCATTGATGATGGAGATGACTATGATGAAGTGGTAGCGAGACATGAGCAGTGAATCATTTGCTTTGTCATGACTCGAGAGCAGAGACAAGGCGAAGGAGAAGGTGACACGACCCCTAAAGAAATCTAAGGAGCAAGCGGCGTGACTATCCTGTAATTGCGAGAAGAGGATCTCTATCCCTACCTCATCTGCACCAAAGGTAAGTACTGTCAATCCTGCTCCCAAAGTTGCTTCTTCTTCTTCTTTTTCTCCCAAAGTTGATAAGCCTAGAATTTCAAATGATGATGGCCCATCCACCTCTGGATCCTTTGATATTGTTGATCACCTTAAAAGGACTAAAGTTCAAATTTGGAAAGTGAATACTACCAAACCCACCTAAAGCTTTTTCCAAGATGATCCAATTTGTAAATTCCCATTCCAAGACCACCTCTAAAGGCCTTTTGCCCACACCTCCTTCTGCACCACAACCTAGCCTGGTAGCTGCTGTCACCTCACCTGGAGACAAAATCAAGCCTTTTTATGTAACACTCCTTATAGTGGCCATAGGCTCGATAAGCTGTGTCATAGATTAGGAGCCTCGAGATAATGTGATGCACTGCTTAAGGTAGCTCATGCTTTAGGCTTGACCCTTACTCGCACTTATGGATCTTGCTACTCCATGGAAAGTAAGGAAGTACCTTTAGTTGGAAGGATTAAAGATGCACAAGTGGCTTTTGCTGCTTTACCTGAGAAGAAGGTCTTGGCTACCATCCTAGTAGCAGACATTCCTCCTTCCTATGGAATGTTGCTAAGTAGGAACTTCTGTAAAGATGTGGGTGGAGAGATTCAAATGGATTGGTCACACGCACTCATACCTGTCCATGGACAAATGAAGAAGTTACTACCTGAGAAGCAGTCCGAGTACATTGTGCAGAAGACAGATGATCCCAAGGCACAAATACTCTATGAGGACAGGGGCCATGGTAATTACATGATTTTATCCCCTGATGAAATCCGACCCTGCAAAATATCACCTAAAGATCCCAATGGTGTCTGGATTTTAGAATTCGATGGCAGTTGTTCCTCAGCTGGCTCTGGAGCTGGTGTTCTGCTAATATCACCTGAAGGCTGCCTGCACCCCTTTTCATTTAAATTGCAGTTTGAGAACACTAACAACACAGCAGAGTATGAGGCTCTCATCCTTGGACTGCAAGTGGCCAAAGAACGAGGTGTTAAAAATCTTTTGGCTCGTGGTGATGCAGAGCTGATTGTGAAGCAAGTCAGAAGCCTGTTTCAGGTAAAGAACGGGAGGCTGAAGCATTATCGGAATCAGGTTTGGGATTCAATTGAATTCCTTGATGCCTTCTCCATTGAAGCAATTCCCAGAGAAAAAAGCAGCGTGAGCTGATTCATTTTGTTTGTCTCGGAGTCCTTTGTTGATTCCTCATCCTGAATTTTCTCAGGATAAGTTCACTATTGAGATGGTCCACCGACCTAGTGTCCCTGACAATACTAATAAGCGGCAAGTCTTCAACGGCGACCAGCATTTGCTTTCCTTCACTGGAGCTCGAGGGCAATTTTGAACAAATTTGTATTTGAAGGAAGTGACAACCTGCCTCGTGAGAGCGTGTCTTCTGACCAAGCCGTCACCCAAGGAGAAGAAACTGATCAGGAAGGGTGCATTAAGCTCAAAGGAAATAAGATTCCCAAAGGTTTAGTGAGTTTGGAGGAGTTGTTTGATAAACATGACAGATACGTGAGATCTAAAGCTTCCACTGGACCTCAGCAATCAGCTGAGTATGATAAGATTGATATTGGAAGTTCTGATGGCCCGAAGCTGGTAAATATCGGGAAGTGTTGCACATCAGATGAAAGGAGAAGAGCAATTGACCTTCTAAGGAAATATAAGGATGTGCTTGCTTATTCTTACGAAGATCTAAAAGCCTTCAAGCCAAAAGAAATGCAGCACTCTATCCCTCTCAAGCCAGGAATCAAGCCTTTCAAGCAGAAGCAGAGGCAGTACAACCCAAAGATAGCTGACACCATATTTCAGGAGATTCAAAAACTGCTGAAGGCTAAAATCATCTTTCCCATTCACCATTCGACTTGGATTGCAAACATTGTACCTGTTAGGAAGAAGAATGGTGAGATCCGCATCTGTGTTGATTTCAGGAACCTGAATCAGGCCTCTCTGAAAGATAACTACCCTCTGCCTATGATGGATCAGATTTTGCAAGCGGTAACAGGCTCTGAGATGTTATCTATGCTTGATGGTTTTTCTGGATACAATCAGGTAGAGGTTGATACTGCTGATCAACATAAGACAGCCTTCACAACTCCTTGGGGTACCTTCGCGTACAAGAGAATGCCTTTTGGGCTGATTAATGCCGGTGCCACTTTCCAGAGAGCTATGGATCTGGCTTTTGGGAGCTTGAAAGGGAAATGTATTGTCATATACCTTGATGACCTGACAGTGTTTTCAAAGACAAGAGCAGATCATTTCGATCACACGAAAGCTTGATTCTGCGAGAGATGTAGAGAGCATGGAATCTCCTGAATCCTAAAAAATCATCTTACGTATTCTACGGAGGAAAGCTATTAGGACACATTGTCTCAAAGGATGGCATCAAGATTGATCTGAGCGAGTTCAAGCCATCCAAGCAGATTCCTCTCCCTCTTAGTAAAAGGCGTGCATTCCTTTTCGGTAAGATCAATTTTCTAAGAAGATTCATCACTGATTTTTTGCTGAATTAACTTTGAATATTTCTCGGATGATGAAAGGAAAGCAAGCATTTGGTTGGTCTTACGAAGGAAAGGAATCCTTTGAGGGTATCAAAGAAAGCTATTGCTAAAACTCGAGTTTGGCACCTTACGATTTGTGAGGATTTCATTATCTATTGCTACGCTACTGAGATAGTACTCATTTCTTTGTCTTAACCAGGAAGATCTGATAAACATGAGCTACCAATTGCCTTCATGAGCTATATCCTGAAGAACCATGAGCTAAAGTACACCATGATGGAGAAGCATGCCTTTGCAGTAGTCAAAGCTATCAAGCAGTTCCGTTTCTATATCCTCAACTCTCACTCTACGGTCTTTGGTCCCGAGATCATTGTAAAGTCAATTCTCATAACAAGAATTTGGATCAGAGAGGGGAAGCGGGTGGCTAAGGTCCAGGAGTATGACCTTGATATCAAGCCAACCAAGCTGGTTCGGGGAAAAGGTCTTTGCGAGCTCATTGCTGAAGGAGCCCAACATGAGTTATTGGAGAAGAAAGCTGACCTTCCTACTGTTCTATTCCTGAGTTCAGTTGATGAATGGTATGCTGACATCGCCCATTTTCTCACCTACGGGGAATGCCCCTCTCATTTAACTGCTAAAGAAAAGAGGACTGTTAAATTGAGATCAGCACAATATGTATTGTGGGAAAATGCCTTGTTCAAGCGTGGTTTGGACGGGAGATTTCTGAAGTGTGTAGACAAGGAACAACAGAGAAAGTTGCTCTCAGCTTTTCATGATCAGGCATGTGGAGGGCACTATTCATCTCTGATCACTGCTCATAAGATACTCAGTGGAGAGGTATTCTTGGCCTTCCTTGTTCAAAGATGCATCCAAGTGGGTGGATAAATGTGAGGCCTGTCAGACTTTTGTGGGAAGACCCAAACTGGCCGCTTTGCCTCTCAAGCCAGTTGTGATCGAGGAACCATTTCAACAGTGGGGTCTAGACTTCATTGGTACACTCAACCCTGTTTCTAGTGCGGGACACACTCATGTGCTAACTGCCACTGACTACTTCACCAAATGGGTGGAAGCTATTCCAGTCAAGAGCACCACTTCTGAAGTAGTATGCAACTTCATCAAAGAGAACATCTTGGTTAGGTATGGTGTACCTAACAAGATTGTAACAGATAATGCCTCAAACTTCTCCTCAACTGAGATAATGGATTTCTGCTACGGGTATGGCATCTCTCTGGCTCATTCTTCAGATTATTATCCCCAGGGAAATGGACAAGCAGAATCTACCAACAAGAATCTGGTGACTATCATAAGGAAGTTGGTCAACGAATCTCAGCGAAACTGGCATAAGAAGCTTTATGATGCTCTTTGGGCAGACAGGATCACACCTAAAAGAGCCATTGGAATGTCCCCCTTTCAAGTAGTGTATGGAGTAGAGGCTCGGTGCGGTGGCGGTGGAACTACCGGCCTTGCACTTTGATGAAGGCCATTGAAGACACTAGTTTCGGTGATGCTCTGGACAAAGGATCATGTGCACACTGGTGAGCGAGGATAGATTGGAGGTTGCTGACAGAATATCTGCCCACCAGCAGAAGGTGAAGATTCTGTTTGATAAGAAAGCTAGGAGCAGAGAGTTCCAAGTTGGTGATACCGTGCTGTTGTGGGACAAAAGACATGAACCTCGTGGTAGCCATGGAAAATTTGATTCTCTGTGGCTTGGTCCTTTCAAGATAAGACACTTTGCTGGTAAGGACTCTTTCTATCTTGATTACATGGATGGTTCTCCCCTCCCACTTCCTTATAGTGGGCAGTATTTGAAGTTGTTCAAGTCCTAGGTGACTAGGGAGTCCCTTTGTATATTATGTACAGTGTTTTTGCTTTTTCTGCTTTTGGTGTGTTTCCCTTCTGTTGTGTGTGTTGCCCTCTGTATTGGTTTGTTTTCGACTCCGTTGCCCAATGGATAAGGCACTGGTCTGCTTCACCGAGTTCTCTAAGTTCTTGCCTTGTCTCATTTTTTGAATTTACACCAAGTCATCCCCAGAAGGAGCCAGCTGTTGTCCACTCAAAATTCCCCGCTCTGATAAGAGTAAAATTTCAAAATTTCGAGTCTTAAGTGTTTTTCTCTGAGGTGCCTAAGTCGTGAATTCGAAAAAATCTGTGTTCTGGGTCGTTTTGTGTGATTTTCGGGCCTGTCGGAACTTTTTGTCCCATCATCCCAAGTACGAAAGTGTCTTGTTCTCGATCGGCGAAACCTCGAATTTGTCCCATTTTCGAACTGTCGGAAGTTTTTTGTCCCAAGTGCCCCAAAGCCAAAAATGCAAAGCTTGTTCCATTTCGGCGAATCATCCTTCCGCGTACTTCGCACTTTCTGTCCCGAATGTCCCAAGTAAAAGTGCGAGTCGTTCCATTTCGCCGAACGGCCGAACCGCGTACTCGGAACTTTTCGTCCCGAATGTCCCAAGTCCAAACGGGCCCGCTGTTCCATTTTCGGCCGATTCACCCGATTCTGTCCCGAGTTCCAAATTGCTCTGTTCCATTTCCGGCCGGTTCGCCCGGATCGCGTCCTTCGCGCAATTTTGTCCCAACTGCCCCATTTAAAAAAGTGCGAGCTTTCCCTATTTCGGCCGAGCCGATCGAGTCGCGTACTTCGGAACATTTTGTCCCGAATGTCCCAAGTCCAAACGGGCCCGCTGTTCCAATTTCGGCCGAAACACCCGAACCGCGTCCTTCGCGCATTTTCGTCCCATTTGTCCCAAATACATTTGTGCGTCTTCTCCTGTTTGCGCAGAGCCGCGTGTTTCGCGCATTCGCGTCTCACTGTCCCCAGCGTACCAAGTGTCATTCACACTTAGTTTTCCTTTCGACCGAATATCTTTGTTTTTCAAAAAAATAAATTTAAGTTGCGGCTCTGATGCTATCAATCCGAAGATCAAATTTCAAGAAGCAGTTACGAAGGACGAAACTTTCAAGACGTCGGTTACATCAGTTTTCAAAGATATCCATTGACATCTTCAAGATGAAACGTCTGGTGTGTCCCTCGTGGCAAAGACGTGGCTGAGACGTGGAAGAAAACTCAAGCGGCGGTTTCTGAAGACAGTGGGTCCTTCTCAGAACTGGACACCTGTCTCCTTCTCCTTTCTTTTCTCTTCTTCCCTTTCTTTTCGTATTCCTTGTAATTAGTTAAGGCATTGCAATTGGCGGTCCTTAACTACTCTTTGAATTAAAAAAAAAGCGATTCGAAAAGTAAGCTGACTTGTAATCTATATAATGGCCTTTCCACGCCATTTTCCGAGGAGGAAGAACTTGGATATTTGCTGAAAGTGTAAATAGACCTTAAAAGAAATCAATACAAAAAGGGCTTTCCGTTCTTTGTCTATCTGATTCTTGTTGTCTCTGTGTTTTCCTTTAATATTGTGAAGAAGATCATTTTGTTCTAACTTTCGTTTGGTCTCTACGATTGCATCTTGTCGGTTTTGCAAATCTGGCGATCTTGTCTGACAAGAAGGAACTTTGTGTCCTTGACTAATAAATCCGAAGAAGGTTATTTATGGAACTTTGTGTCTTTAAATTTAATCTCATTCAAATGATCTTGTCTTAAATCTTTTGAAGCTTCGCATACCACGAAGAATTATTTGCTATCTATAATTACAGATATGTTCTTAACATTACTGCTCATCTTCTTATTCTTTTTCCTCGGTCCTTGCGTGGTGATGATCTGGTGAAAAGCACTTTCGTAATATCCAAGTTTAACCATAACACACACCTTCTCAACATAAAGTTCCGCACATCTAAATTTTTATCCAAGAAGTGGCCAAGACCCAAAGGAATTTAGTGCAAGAATGATTTCACCTCCAAAGAAACCCCCTAGATAATCAATGTTGAAATAGGGTGATGAAAATAAGTCTAGGGAGGAAGAGGAGGAAAAGGGTGAATATGAGGAGGAAGGAGATCCATAAGGCATATTTTTAGGTAGAGAAGAAGAAGATAACTGACAATGTAAGAAGGACAAAGGAAAATGAGTGCTTAAAGAATAAGAAGTGGAAGGAGGAGAAGAAGAAGATACAAATAAAGACGATGACATGGAGTTAGATGAAAAGAATTCAATGAAGAATCTATGTTGGATATTTCATAAGTAGAAGAGGGATGGAGAAATAATATTTTGGAATTATATAAAGGATATAGTTCTTACCACAAATATGATGAAATATCTCTCCTTCACTCTCAATGCATGTACCGATGAGCCGTAGTTTGAAATCCACATATTGAGCATACACAAGGTTTCCAAATAAGTCATGAAGGATTGGGAGTGGCCTTCATGATCACTTTCCAAATGATAACAACATAGGTAGGGGATGCACCATTAAAAAAATTAGGTGAGGTAGTGCAAAAATTCTCTCAAACAACATAGATAGTCACTTACAAAGAGTGAAGGTATAGGAGTTAACCAAAGAACTCCATGAAACCAAACAAAATCTAGTCTAATTGTTAAAGGAACATAAATAATTTCTAGAAAATAATACATGTGATGATATGAAGGTTTTGAACTTGTGAAAATGGATCATCACTAATGAGCATAATCTAACAAAGGATTTCCATTTAGTCGAGGGAGAGGTGTGGATGACTTAAAAGGATTGGTAAACATACTCCTTAAGAAAAGGGAAGAAAAATGAGATATCCACACATTAGAGCAAGGATGATAGAGATAAATAAAAATCTCTTTGAGTGAGAAGTTGAATACTTGTATGGATCTTTCCACCAAGATAATTGAGAAGGTTGCGTATACGCGGCCAAGGTTTTAAAAGGGTTTGTCAAACAACCCACGTTAATTGAATCATTTGTAATTTTTGAGGTACATCAACAAAATGTATTTGGAATGCAATTTTATACCACTGACATAGATAAGGTTAGAAGGGATAAAATGCTACAAGAGAGGAGATTATTGCGAAGAAAGATAAAATAAATTCTTGCCTAGTTGAAGTGAGGAAATTAACTAATAAAGAAGAAAGAAAACTTAATAGTGCAACTACATAGTTAGGAAAAACCTTGCAAACTTTACAAATTAAGGTGCAAAACCCTCAAAATAATGTCAAATCCTTGAAGGACCTTTCCGTGTGTGTTGATAGGTTGGAGCCCCTCCTACAAAAAGCCTTAGATCAATAAAAGGTGCATGAATATTTGTTAAGGAAAGAGGTTCCATCATTTTTTTTGAAGAAGATAAAAGGTTAACAACAGTGGGAAACCATTTTAGTATGGGATAATGTTGAGACATTTTCTTTTATAAGGCTTTATACATAACATTTTGACTAAGTCGTCAAAGATACAATTTTGGTGGACATAGTTCCCTATGAAGAAACATGAAGATTATCCCATGTGTGGAAGGATAGAGGATAATGATAAGTGTTAGGCTACACAAGATTTTGGAAATCACATGCAAAGGGTTGGAACTACAAAGGATCTACATGGAGAATAAAATCAATGATGCAAAGAGAACTAGAAGTCAACTATAGTTAACTGTAGTACAAAGTGTGTGCAAAACATTCTAGTGGTGCAAACAACAAGAATATACTTGCTCGAGTAACTTCTAGTTTGACCTCCTCAAAGGAGTAAATAATTTTCATGTAGAGCATATATAATTCCATGCAACACATAAGAGGATTATATATAATACTTAAAAGGATAATATAGTGACATGTAGCATGTATGCCTCCTCAATGATATAGCTAACGATGTAAATTGAACTCAAGTGCTATTACTAACTCTTATTCAACTAATGAAGGGCCCATCCATGTAAGTATATAACCCTTTGAGGATTAATGTAAATCACCCATAATATTATGTAATAAATCTTAGAGATCATCTAAGAGATTCTAGATATCACTATGAGGTAGACTTATGAGAGAACACATGTATGAGAAAGGGTTTTAGTATGAATGACGAACAAAGTCTTATGGAGATTCTATGTTATTCTAGCATGTAAGTATTTATGTGTTATGAATATTTCTACTTTTGTATTCTAATATTTTTTTCTTATATTATATTTGTTGTGCAAACATTTCATATCAATTTTGAACATGATGGGATTGGAATTATCACACACCTATGGTGAGCAAACTAAGGTTTCCACCTTAGTTTGATATGCCATCAAAGGGTGACATTTTCACTTTATACACACCATGTTGATAAAGATTCTCACCCTTAGTAGTATTGAAAGTTGGTGAAAATAGACACACAAAACCTATACACATCTCAATTTTTCTAAGAGCGACCTAGAGTCGACCAAAACTAAATCTAAAGTACAATGGTTCAAATTTCTATGGTACCAAGTGTCAAGGATCAAAATAAGGATCATTCTAGATTACACATTGATTCCATAGTTACACATTCAAATATAAAAGGGAGAACTATATACACATTTATTCCTCCTTAGAGAATTAGTACTTAGTGCAACATTCACATCCATTAGGGTATGTTAAGTTCAATCCATCCCAAAACTCCTAGGGATTTTTACCATGCGTTGTTGTTCAAGTACATTGTTAGGGTTTGGACACATTGGAGATTACACAAGATTTGTCGATTAGATCATAATTCTCCAATACCCTAATCCTAAAATGTAGACACATGTGAACATGTCTAGAAAATTATAGGTCTTATAAAATAACAAACACTTCTCAATTACGACTATTTAATGATATTGTCTACTTGTAATATAATTGTTTCTAGGAATGATTTTAGAATGTCTCATTTACTAGAGATATTGATGAAACATTCTTAAGTCATATGTAAGATGTCGTGCTCAATGTACACTCATCCTTTAGGTAAAATCACATTAGGTCTTTCTATTATGTACTTTTTAGCATTATCTCTTTAATTTCTCTCCTAACTTAATTACATGTTTCATAATTTAGGTTTAGATTATTGTCTTTATTCAAAAACATTTATTTGAACACACTAATTGAATTAACACCAACCCTATGGTTTCCTTATCTATTAGGGTTTCACTTATTCCCTTTTAGGGTTGATTTTGATGTTAGGAATTATAATATTCACGTGTGTTAATGAGTGTATTATATTATCTTGGATAATATAATATTACATGTGTGAGTGAGTTTTTTCAGAGTTACAACCCACGTACTTGAACAAGTTGTTAGAATATATCATCTATATTTGATAAGTAGCTAGAGGAGCTATGTTAGACTATAGGATATAACATAAACACACTCTCTCTCTATATATGAATAAAATAATAAAATAATAAAATATCATCACCAACATTTGGTATAAGAGCATGATGTTTTGATTGTCAAGGGAAATTCAAATTGCTTGATTGCGTTGAAAATGAGAATCTGATTTTATGCATGGGAAATTAGTTTAGAATATTAGATTTATCCTCCTTGTTGCTTAGATTTTATGCAGATACTGTTTTGTAGATTTATTTATTTTGGAGTGCATTTTGAACTACGTAGAGATCAGAGATCGGAGACATTGTTGCTGCAAACAGAATTCATATTGGTTTGGATCTTCATTGAATGGTCTGCAAGGTAATTTTGTCATTGTAATTTCAAATTAATCTTCCTCCTCTATTCGTCCATGCTACGTGATCTATGCATACAAATCTGGTCCATATATGTCTTTCACCTGGCGCACCCACGGTTTCAACAGTCCACAATAGCATTGACCACGGTATCAATAAAGGAATTAAGTATTTTGCTGTATTTGATCCTGAGCAATCGGACGGATTGTAAGATCTTTATTAATTCATTTATCATTTATCCATCAATTTGCATCAAGTTCATCAGCGTTCACGCTCGGATTGAATACATTCTTAAAGAAACAGGGCAATACAGAAAAACAGTTCATATGAATACTAAAATAAAACACTTAATTGAATAACTGCAATTATTTCTAACAGAATTTATTTATTGAAGTTGTTTCCAAGAAATTTACAATGTATGGTAGAAAGGGCATATGATAATACAAGAAACTTGACATATTACTGTTACAAGTTGCATTCAACAACAATATTTTCTCTAGATGCCTCACCATGCTCCACATCCATTAGACTATTTTTGCCTTCTTTCTGGGATAACCTCATGATTCACATTTCTTTCTGGGTTTCTCCAGCTGACATCAATGGTTGAAGAAGATGAGGTCCAGGATTGAGCCATGGGTGAACAAGGGCTTTTTCTGCAGTGGGTCGCTTCTCTGGTACAAAGTCTAATAAGGGAAGAAGAAAATCAGTTAACCCATTTGCTTCTTGTTCAGGAAAATGATATTTCTGCTGAAGAACTTTGTTCAAGGGCCAAAACTCTGTGTGCTGAATGTGTCTCAGGTCACCATGGCTGTCAAAAAAGTGACTAGAATGCTGTCCTCCTAAAGCAATTTTCTTGGGCATCAAACCGAGGATCTCTATCATTAAGCCCAAGTGATCTTGGTCAATGTCAAACTTGCCTTCACTCTCTTGAGGATCAAACAGCGCTTCACCTGTGGCAAGTTCGAATGCAATGCATGCAAAGGACCATATGTCTGCCGAGGTAGAGTATCCAGACTGCAGAAGAGCCTCTGGACATTTGTAAAACCTTGTTTGAATGTTTCTTTTAAATGGTTTGTAAGTCCAGCAAGCATTACCGAAATCAGCTATCCTGCACTCAAGATCAAGCTCTGTTTGTGCCTCATATTGGTTGTTATTTTTGCATTTTGTAATGTGGTTAATGGCATTATCCAATCTCCTTTTGCTGCCACACATCTCAGCTTGCTTTTTGCATCTTTCTCAGGTTCATCCTCTGCTGCACCCCCACAATCTTCTTGCCCTCCTAATTGGGCCTCTGTTTTCTTCTGATTTCTTGGTAACACATCGTTGCTATTCTCATCATGATTTAATCCAGAGGAAGAATTTATGGGGATGACAGAGCTGTGGGGAAGCAGGGCTGCAACACGAGACTTCCTGGGATCTTTTTGGGATCAATGGTAGATGGCAGAAGAATGTTTTCTGGTTTGAGATCTGTGTGAATAATTGAAAGCCGGCCGTGCAAATAATCAAGCCCTACCAAAACATTAAAGCAAATTTTCTTTACCATGTTCAATGGAATGCCCTTGTTGTCATAATGCCTGATAAGGCTCAATAAATTGTCTCCCAAAAGCTCGAAAACCATGCAAACATGCTGCCCATTTGGGCCATTGTGCTTGAAATGATCAAGCAATTCAACCACACATTTCTTGTTATCTGTGTTACCTTGGGCTATTTGTTTGAGGATGGCAATCTCATTCAGGGCTGTTACAGTAAAACTTCTTGCACTCTTGTTTACCTTGAGGGCCACATATTTATCCAGGTGGGTGTCCCTGACGAGCCAGACTGTGGAGTAAGCGCCCCAACCCAACTTGGATTGCACCGCATAGCGCCCTTGTTTAAAGAGATCTCCAATATGAACAGGGTGGTACCCTCCATCCTTGTAATCTTGGATCTCCTCCTCCTCCCCTGACGACCTGGAATCATCTTACTTTGCTGTCACCAATTCCCTTTTCTCCTCCTGCCATTTTCGTCGTTCTTGTGCACAGATGGGTGTTCTTACAAGCCAAAAACGGAAGTATTTATAGGCTGGTTTGCATGGTTTTTGGAATGTTTGAATCGAATATCTGGGTATAATTAAAATTGTATTAAAAAAATCTTTATTTCTTTATTTTAGGGGCATAATGGGTCAATTTATTCCTGTTTCCCGTGTTTGATGTTGTATCTTCCCTGCGTATATTGATGATGTACTAAATTGTGGGGAAATGTCGATTCAAGACATTTGTGTGTACTATGGATTGGGGGAAACTTTAAATTTACATAAATTTAAATATTCTAGTGAATTATTAAATTCAAACATTGTTGGTATTGATTCTTTTTCTACGTGCTTTCTTATTTCTGTATTTTATTTGTTATTATAAATAACAAAAATAGTTCTCTGCTAGTAATACATTACATTACTTATATCTAAGTGCAATTTATATATAAGGTGTTAATTAGAGCACAAACATATTTGAAATGGGTAAAAAGATTAGTGTTTTAGGGTTTTGAGAATAATTTTTATTAAGCATGAATTTGAAGATAGTTGTGAGGGATAGACAACAAGATAATGGTGGAAACAATCTTGAGGTAAATCAACCTTAAAAGATAAATATAATGCGACATGATAACAACCATTTTCAAAATGTTTATGAAAATGGTCAATTGGATTCTAAATGAGTTTGGGAATGGTCTTCTTTGTGAGATAGAAAACTAAGTCTATGAGTGTGACCCCTAATTTTATTCGTCAAAGCCACGACTCACATTTTCTAGTAAAGGTATATTTTCCTTCTATCCTTTCACGTTATACTATTTGCATCATGTATCCCGGAGGAACTATATTCTTTTGGGATACATGGATGGAGTTATCTGTCAAAACCCTTATTTAGTTTCAACGCCTTGGAAGACCCATGAAAATAGGGCATTTTAAAGGGGGACTATTTATCCCTTGATTATTATCAAATGTATCATTTATTAAACGGGTAAACATTCTATTCAAGACACAAAACAAACTCATGTATGTAAGTATCCCAAACTTTATCTTTCAATGAGTGGAAAACACCTAATAAATGCTAGGAAGCTCTCTGAATGATTGAATTCTACTTTTTGCATGGTAATGCTAATGGAAACAAAAATTCTTCTCTACTGACTTCAATATCATTTTTGCATTCAATGTCTTATGTATTTTTATTGTGGACTAAATTCACTAATGCACTCATATATTTAAAGACTTCTCAAACAAAAATGAGGACCCAATTGGTGTAAAATCGACACAAAACACGTAAGAAATTTGACAAGGAAATCCACAAAATTTGGGAATTCAAAATTAGGATACTGAGGGGACCCAAAAGGATTGTGACCATTTGCATATAGAGTATAGAAATGACATGACTATTTTTATCTTTGTACGGAAATGGGCACTACCAAGAAACACGGTAAAAATAGGGAGGATAACAAAAAAACCAGGGAAGAGTGTGAAACGAGGATAGAAAACAGATAAGACAAAGGTGAAAGGGGAAACAAGACCAAAGATGTTGTTATTCACATGGGACATAAGATAAATAAGTTGAAGGTTTAACACCACAACGAACATGCACCAACAAAAGCTTACAGGACCAATCTTTGATAAACACATAAATATTACACTAGCACCGAAATAATTAACCAATCTTGTACAAATATTAGGTGTTTGCATAAATCTCGAATTTGATGTGTGTATGCATACATATCAAAGTAGAACAAATAATCTCTTATACGAGAATGATTTATTGTGAAATATTCCCCCTCCATCTAATGAATTCTCAAAGTAATCATGAGAATGTAAATGCAATCTAAAAGTCAAAGGAAAGAGAGATAATCTCATATCTCTAGTGGAGGGTTGATAAGATCATGTGACTTACATTTGTACTTCTTTGGCTAGAAACCTACGCTCCTACAAATAAATAGAAACATATGTAAGTGAATGAGTGGATATATATATATATATATATATATATATATATATATATATATATATATATATATATATATATATATATATATATATATATATATATATATATATATATATATATATATATATAGGAAAACAATCAAATTGAGAAAAGATAAGATATGGATGAATTAAACTTATTATACTAAAATCGGCAATGATACCTCTATGAGTTTGTCTTAGAGTATGTGTTTGAACATGAATCATTGCGTATTCATGATGAGACCAAAAAGATAAATTTTTAATTTGATTGTGATGAGACCAAGGTACATCTAAATCTAATTTACATCTTGCAATTAGATAGAACAAAGTACATTAGGCATTGTCTTTTGTCTCCTTTCATATAATGAAATGGTGAAATGTATTGCGGTGTAGATAAATGATCCAAGAGGATATAGGTCAACAACAATTCTCTCCACATTATCAAGTACATTATTGTGTCCTCAAAACACCCTCACCTTCTTCATAAAAAGTGGGGACCCTCTCGAAATTTTGAAAAGTGTTTTCTTATGGAGAAATGAATGTTAAACCAAATAAAACAAAAAACACAAGAAAAAAACAAAAAAATAAATAAAATTGAAAAAAAAAAACTTTAAAATGTTGATTATCTACGATTTAGATTTCTTCTTTAGATTATTTTCATATTTATGCAATGTTCTTTGTTGGTCATGTTTGAAGGAATACCAAAGAAACCTAAGATAAAACACTCGTGAAAATTGGGTCCCTTTTTCTTTTAATTCAACCCCAAACCTGAAATTGAAATGCCACTAACACTTTAGTCTGCGGTTGATTTTAACAAGCCATTTATACACCATGAAAACAAACAAAATTGTTTAAAGCATTGACCAATCATGTATTTTTGGGGTTGTTCCTTTCTGTTTATGTGCTAATTTGATTTAAATACCAATGAAGGTTTGGAGCCCATGACATGACCAACATTTATCATTTATGGTGCTTATCTCGGTTTTATTTCCTCGATTTGCAAAGGAGCTCTTCCGATTCGGAAAATTCTTTTCATGGTGTATTTTTGTTTGGTTGAGTACACCTAACAAGTAGGACACGTGGTGAAAATATGAGACTTGGGTCTTTTAATAAATTTCTAAATATAAAACCACGTGAGTTAAGAGAGAATGCGTTTGGGGTTTTGTACACTTGTCCTGAGTTTGAAGATCTAGTTTTCAAGATTGAAGCATTGATAGGTTGAAAATTCAAAATCATGTGGGACTAAAGAATGAGATATTTGAACACATGGTCCAACCACAACTTGGCAGGTTCATATGTTCCCAAATAAAGAAGAAAATTAAATATTCCAAGAACCACGAGAATTAGAGAGCTTGATAAAGCTCCATGTGTACCACTACTAAACCATGATATTTTAGATCCTAGGTGTCGTAACTCGAGAGATAAAAGTCCCAAGAAGTTTAAAGATCTACACAATAAGGAATTTGACCACAAGATCAATCACGATTCTAGAGACTTAAAAAACAAAATCACACAAGTTGTGTCCATGAAACATGATTTTCAGGTATTTAAACACGTGGATGAGAGGAGAACAAATAAACATTAAGTTAGAAAGCGGAGCTGAACTAACAATACACATGAACTCAATATTAATGCCACTTGATCTGAATCAACAAAATTTTATATCACCATTAATTTAGAAAGTAGATAGCTTGAATGCTTACCAAAATGAATAGACAAGAGTAACGGTGAAGAAGAAATCATTTACCAAAATATTGCATTGAGAATTCAAGGTTTGGTAGAGTGAATTGGGTTTTCTTTTAGCATAGGCACAAATTTCATAAGAGTGGTTGTTTCCCTATTTTAATGTATTTTTCAAGTGCAATTCCTTATCCTCCCACCCTTGTAGACCTTGAATTTACCAACACATTATTTTCACTTCCATGTTAAAGCCCTTTACAAATTATAATGATTTATACTATGGAGTGGAGAATGCAGAGAACTCAACCAAGAGGAAGATGCCACACCTTGAAAAGGATTATGTATCTAATTTGAAGAGTATTAAGGATTTTGGGATCTACGAGTTGGCTAAAAATCCATAAGTATTTCCATGCGAGGATCTATTTAGATATGCTTTAGTTGTGCTTACTTTGAAGCATGCAATTCTTATTTCTCTACAAAAACATTGGTGTAAGTGGGTGAGTTTTTGTTCAAAGAATTTTACAAGCTCCCGACCCAAAAGTAATCTACACCTAGAAAGAGGAAAATACCTTGATGAAGACACATGATGTTTGGGAAGATGGATTAAAGGATTGGGCTAATAATCCTGAATGACCAAAAGGAAATATGGTTTAATACTTCCTATTTCCAATTTCATAATGGAGATAAGGATAGATATGAAATTACTTAACGAGTGTGGGGAGCGAGAACCACACAACATGTGAACCATGCATGGGTTCCTCTCTTAATTGGAATCAACTTGGATGATTGGGTGCCCGATTGGCGAAGTATCCTTGCATGTAATTTGAATGATAGATGGAGTTATGAAAAATACCTTCCTCCCGGGAATTTCTACTTATCATTATATGTTGTGGATGCATGTTATATGTATATGAGGTTTGCTTCTCTTATAATCCACTCATGGCCTCACAAAGATCCTATTTGAATGTGTTATATTATGTTTTGTATGCTCACAAGTACTAGAGTTTTATTGTGGACATATGCAATCATTTTTATCCCATGGCTTATAAGTTCATTCATGGCCAATATATGCCAAAGCTCTTCCAAAAAAAGAAGAAATCAATACTGGAGCTGGTATGTTATTGCTACTATGATGGTTATAATGTAACTAGAGTTGAGGGTTTTTGGATTCATTGTGTACTAATAAAACTTTATGTGCATGATCGAATTGCATTCATTGAGGCTTGTTGATAACTAATGCAAGGTGTGGATGTCATGTCTAAGCAAAACTAGTAGAGGGTATGGTTTTCCATACCATTTCATTTGTAAGCTATCCATTTTACTACCAGGAAACCATTTATAAGATTAGTGGGAAAATGCCAAGCTTTTAATTTCCACATATAGATATATTTAGGTATATCCTATTCCCAGTATATAATTTTGACCATCTTGAAGTGATTGAGGTTTATCAAAAAATAATGTAGGGTGTGGCTATCATGTGTAATAAAAATATTAGAGGTATGATTTCCCATACCATTTGATTTGGTAGATATGTTTTTCTTCACGACCAACAATTACAGGATTAGGGTCTAAATTCCAAGTTTTTATTTTCACCTATACATATATTTAGGTATTAGGATCAAAAAGGAAAGGTTTGATCTCACTATGAAGCCTTGAAATCAAATCTTGGTAATGAATCCTAGCATTCCCCTATTTGAGTACAAGAAAATGTCATTTATATAGACCCAATAGAAGAAGATGAATTTAATTAGAGGAAGAGAAGAACGGTCATCTCATAGGAAGCACAATATGATGAAGTGCATGAATTTTGATGGTTTGATATTTTGTAAAAGGCGAATATGAGGTACAACCACAACATGCGGGACAAATTCCCCCTCAAATAAGGGGAGATTCCTTGTTTATTGGTATTCCAAGAAAAAACATAAATATTTACAATATTCACACTAATCTAACCTTTGGGGTGAGATCTCATCCCAGTTGATTTGTGTGTTTACTTGTAAAAGAATTTGGAAATGAAGGAATATAGTTTGAGGAATGAATATTGAAATGATAGGGTGGGAAGAATGGGGATGAATAATTCTGCTTTCTACTTGGAAAACACAAATCCGAATTTACTTACACAAGTGAAATAAGATAGCAATAAACTGAATTTGTATTAAATAGAAATAAACTAGAATCAAAGGGTAATGTAATGCATTGAACTTAAGAACAACAAAATTAACATAAAGAAAACATTCAACACAAATTCTGAAATGTGTCTCTTTATTCCTTTTGACAAGAAAAGAAAAGAGAAAATACAAAGCTTTTATTCTTTCTTGAATAATTTCAAGGCTTGCAAAATTTAAATCCCTTACTCCTATTCAACAAATATCCATCTATAGAAAATGCTTAGAGTATCCTTACATTTATAGAGAAAACTAGGAGAGAAAATAAGAGCAGTTACATCATAAAAATAGCAAGTACTAAATTTCCATAATGAAGCCAATTAACTAGGTATCATACAAAATGACCAAGTCAATTTGAATGTCAATTCAAAAAATGTTGAGACATTTCAAAAAATAATATGTTCGAGACAAAAGGGAATAACACGTGAGTCTTGAATAACTTCTTCTTCATATTTTTCTTTCTTTATTTCTTGACCAACTTCTCTATTCTAATACTCACAAATTTCTTGATCATTCCTTGAACTTCCTTATCATCTGGTCCACATGAGTATCTATTGAGTATAGTGCATGTGTTAATTATGCTACTCAATTTTATTGGGAGCCTTCAAATATTCTTGAGTATTCTTGAGAAGTTATTCAAAACATTATGGTATAATACCAACTTGTCAATTGATTATAGGCTAAAGGTTTGATCCAATTTTAAATCCCTTTCCACCAAATCCTTAAACTCGGTGAAGATGTCATCAGTTGGTGACATATTTAGGTCATCATCTAAGAATTGACAAGGGATCTTAGAAAATTCATCACCAATATATTTGGTAGCATCAATCCCCTCTCCTCTTGCCTTATGCATTATCTCATGAGCTTCTTGTAAAATTCTTACTCGAACTCAATAGCCTCGCAATACTCATAATGACTACCCATTTTCTCAATTACCTTTTCTTGTACCAAGGTGTTGACATCTACTTTCTTGAGCTCATTTAGGGCTTTAAGAGTGAGATCCCAATTGTTGCATCCCTCCTTCATTTCTTCACTCATTTTTCCAATGGTTATCTTCTCATTCTCAATAAAATTGTGGATTTTGACTACTTAAATCAACGAGATTTTTACCATCATTAAGAAGTTTTGCGATCTAGTACTTAACTTCCCATCCTTGTTGCCCTATCTTCTTAGTAGCGGTGACAAGTGATGCATCGAAAGCTAGTTTCTGCAAGTTTGGTGCCCACTACCGGGGTTGGCTAAGTGATTTTGAGAAACAAAGTAGTCAACTATTCAAATTTCTCCTCAAGATCATCCTTTATAGCATTTTTCTTTTTAAGCTTGCTAAATAGATTATCAAGGCCACTTACAGATCTTATTTCACTCATTACGTAGTAGATTTACCCAGTCTTTACCCTAGTTATCTAATAGTAAACAATTATTATATCCTCTTTGTTCTTGTCCACAACAAGCATGAATATCTTAGAAAATATTTCTCCATCTTGATCAATCGTGATATGAGAAAGCATCTTGGGATTCTTTGTTGTACAAGAGGGAGTTAGATTTAATGAGCTGAAATCAAAATCCTCTAGGGGCACTATCTTTTCCTCTTCTTAGACGTTTGGCTCACAAGCCAAAATGTAATGGTAGAGGGAATAAATTGTTGTTGTGGATATTTTCTCATAGGGATAGCTCTAGAAGAAGCAATGAATGCATAAATTAAGAGAGGAGAGGTGTAGAAAATAGTTTAGGGAAGAGTGGATGGAGGAACAAACATAATAAATGAGAGAAATTTTCATAGAAGAAATGAGATTGGAAGATGGAGAGGGATAAGACACTTGGTGAGATCCTAAGAAGATGTTGACTCCTATGGAAAGAGGGGAAAGGTATGAAAAGACTCGTGCCATGAGTCAAACATGTGGGAATGAAGATGGTGGAGAGGAAATGTGAAAGGATAATGTAGGGAATTTAGAGGACTACATCAATGAAGAGGATGGAGGAGATGTTGGGGTGTGGATCATGTTTTTGGTCTTCTTGAATCGGTGTTGAAGTGTTGGAGCTCGAGCGGTTAAGTTTTGAGACTTCAAGATCATTACTGCGATCTCTTTGTGGCGTTGCTATGTCGTGTTGTGCCGTTCTTTGTTAATATGTTGTTAATTGGTACATTAACGTAGAGAATATTTTTCCAGCAGTGGGAAGTTGAAAGATCGCGACTTTCAAACTTCTAGGGTTAGATTTAGGACTTTTTAAAAGGATTGTAATCCTATAAATAGAGGTGTTAGGGTATCTTGAAGATATCTTGAGTGTTCAAGAGGTCTTGAGTCTTAGTGATCAAGAGGTGATCAAGAGTGATCAAGGTTAAGCAATTGGGTGTCAATTGTGGTTTAGATGTGGTTTAGCATCTTTGGAATTCTGTTGTGAGTTCATAACTGAGAGAAGACTGTGAGAGTTGTTTTACTCTTGTTGATAATAAAATCTAAGCAAGTTCTTGGTGGACGTAGCCCACATTGGGTGAACCACGTTAAATCTTGTCTTGTCTTCTTTTGTGCATTATTTATTTATGTTGTTATATTTCTGCAAGTATAATTTTGCTATATAGTTTCCTACTGTTGTGGTTTGAGGAATTGTTTCCACATATTTGTTCTCTAATTCCTAACAATTGGTATCAGAGCTTTGGTGGTTTTTGCTGAAGTTGTAAATCACAGGGAAAGTTTAGCTTGAGTGGGAGCTATGGTAGATGAGGGTAGATCGAGGGTTGAGAAGTTCAATGGGAAAAACTTTGGTTTGTGGAAGATGCAAATGGAGGATTACTTATATCAGAAGGACCTCCATGTTCCTTTGGTTGGAAAAGCAAAGAAACCTACAGCCATGTTGGATGAGGATTGGGAGTTGCTAGATAGAAAGGTGCTTGGGGAAATTCGTTTATGCCTTGCATCTTCGGTTGCTTTCAACATATCATAGGAGAAGACCATGGAAGGTCTCATGAGTGCATTGGGGAAGTTATATGAAAAACCTCTGCCTCTAATAAAATATTTTTGATGAAAAAGTTATTTAATATGAATATGTCTAAGAATGGTTCTATTGTTGATCATTTGAATGAATTTAATACAGTTGTGAGTATGTTAAACTCGGTAAAAATTGACTTTGATGATGAGGTTAGGGATTTGTTGATTTTTGCTCCTTACCAGATAGTTGGGACAACTTGGTTATGGATGTAAGTAATTCAGTCTCTAATAATTCAAAGCTGAAGTTTGAGGATGTAATAGGTGTGATCCTAAGCGAGGAAATATGAAGGAAGAGCACCAGAGATTCTTCTACTTCTAGAAACACTTTGACAATGGAGAGCAGAGGGAGACAAAAGAACAGAGGGAAAGGTAACCGTGGGAAGTCGAATGATTGTGGAAGGTCAAAGTCCAAGAGTAAGTTAGAATGTTGGCACTGTGGGAAGGTTGGTCATGCTAAGAAAGATTGTTGGGCTCTTCGGGATAAGAAGAACAAGGAGGAAACTAAAGAGGTAAATTTTAGCGAGGTGATGTTTGTCAAGGTTCCTTAATTCTTTCTTTAGATAATATTGCTGAATCTTGGGTGTTAGATTCGGGGGCTTCTTTCCATGTAACCCCACATAGACATTACTTTACTGATTTTGTTCAAGGTGATTTTGGACATGTATATCTTGGTGATGATGAACCATACAGCATAGTAGGGAAAGGTTGTGTTCAGGTGAAAATGAAGAATGGAAACACATGGCTACTTAAGGACATTAGGCATGTGCCTAAGTTGAGGCAGAACTTGATTTCAGCGGGATAGTTGGGTAGTGATGGTTGTATGGTTAGTTTTATAGTGGATTCTTAGAAGGTTACCAAGGGAGCTCTTGTGGTTGCAAGAGGTAAGAAAACTAGTACTTTGTATTTAACTAGTGGTGCTGATTATTGCAATTTAGTTGTTGCAGATGGAGATGTAACTTTGTGGCACCAGAGACTCGGTCATATGAGTCATAAGGGCATGCATATTATAAAGGACATGCTTCCTGGATTAAAGGAGTTAGATTTGGACTTCTTTGAGGATTGTGTTTATGGGAAACAGAAGTGGGTGAGATTCCTCAAGGTTTGACCTGCCCGCCAGGAAGGAGGGTAAGTTAGAGTTGGTGCATACAGATGTATGGGGACCAGCTAAGGTAAACTCTATTGGTGGTTCATGTTATTATGTCACTTTCATTGATGATGCAACTAGAAAATTTTGGGTATATTGCATTAGAAAGAAATCTAATGTGTTTGAAACTTTCAAAAGATGGAAAGCCTTGGTTGAGAATGAAATAGGTCTCAAGATGAAATGTCTCAGGTCGGATAATGGAGGGGAGTATTGCAGCAATGAATTTCTTGATTATTGTTTGGTAAATGGGATATGTAGGCAAAGAATGGTTCTAAATACTCCATAGGAAAATGGAGTGTCAGAGAGAATGAATAGGACAATCATGGAGCATGCTAGGTGCATGAGGTTACATGTGGGGCTGCCGCTCATGTTTTGGGCAGAAGTGGTAAGTACATTTGTTTATCTGATTAATAGAGAACCCTCTATGGCCTTGGATGGAGGTATACTTGAGGAGGCTTGCTCAGCTGGTAATAATATTGATTACTCATTTCTTAGAGTATTTGGATGTGAGGTATTTGTTCACATTGATAAAGATGATAGGACCAAGTTAGAGGCTAAGTCTGAGAAATGCACCTTTGTTGGATATGGTGAAGATGACTTTGGTTTCCGTGTTTGGAGTCTTAAAGATAAGAAAATATTTCGGTCTAGAGATATTTTCTTTAATGAAAAAGTCATGTATAAAGATCAGTTGCAGGAATAGAAAGAGGAATCAAAGAAATAATACACAGTGTTAGAGGACATTGTGGACAAACAAGGTGTCGGGGCGGTTCAGTACAACATGTTCCAGCATAGCCAGTTCAAGTACCTACTCATCAGGAACCCCAAACTCCTGAGGTGAGAAGGTATTCTAGGGTAAGAAGGGAACTTGAATGATTTACTCCATCTTTGAATTATTTATTGCTCACTGACAGTGGAGAGCTAGAGTGCTTTGAGGAAGCAGTGCAGGTGGATGCCAGGAAGAAGTAGGAGCGAGGCTATGGATGAAGAGCTAAGGTCTCTTATGGAAAACTAGACTTGGGATCTAGTGGAGCTACCCAAGGGTAAGAGAGTATTGAGAACAAGTGGGTGTATAGAATCAAAGAGGAAGATGGAGGCAAGAAATGATACAAGGCTGATTGGTGGTCAAAGGATTTACATAGAAGAAAGGTATAGACTTTGATGAAATTTTTTTCTCGGTTGTTAAAATGACTTCTATTAGGACTATTCTTGGTTTAGTTGTAGTAGAAGACCTGCACTTAGAATAGTTGGATGTGAAGACTGCATTCCTTCATGGTGAGTTAGAGGAGGAATTATACATGCATGCAGCCACAGGGTTATGAGGTCAAAGGGAAGGAGAGGTTAGTGTGCAAATTGAAGAAGAGCTTGTATGGCCTGAAACAAGCTCCATGATAGTGGTATATGAAGTTTGACAGTCTTATGTAGGATCAAGGTTACTCGGTGTCACTCGAGACCATTGCATGTACATCAAGATATTTTTATGGTAGTTATATTATTTTGTGCGTGTATGTAGATGATATTCTTGTTGTAGGGAAGAACATGCAAGAAATAAAGGCACTCAAGAAATAGCTAGGTGACTCCTTTCTATGAAGGATTTGGGGGGGCAACAAAACAAATCCTTGGTATGAGAATAACTCAGAACAAGAAGGAGAGGAAGCTGGTATTATCTCAAGAAGAGTATGTAAAGAAGGCCTTGGAGAGGTTTAGTATGCAGGATGCTAAACCGGTTGGTACTCCTTTGGCAGGTCACTTTAAATTATCAAAGGAGAAGAGTCCCAAGACTGAGGAGGATATAATCTAGATGTCTAGGGTACTGCACTCATCAACAGTTGGTAGATTGATTTATGCTATGGTATGCACTAGGCCTAACATTTCCCATGCAGTGGGAGTAGTGAGCAAGTTTATGAGTGATCCGGGTAGAGAGTAATGACGAGGCAAGTAAAGTGGATCCTTTGGTATTTGAGAGGGACCATGGGAGTAACATTGTGTTCTAGTGGATTATACACTACATTACATGGCTATGTAGATTTGTACATGGCAGGAGATTTGGACAGCAGGAGGAGTACAACAATTTATGTATTTACAGTTGGTGATACAACGGTGAGTTGAATTTCATAGTTACAAAAGGTTGTAGCTTTGTCAACCACAGAGAATTTGAGTATGTTGCTGCCATAGAGGTAAGAAAGGATATGATTTGGCTACAATAGTTTCTTGATGAGTTGGGTCATCGGTAGGAAATTTGGGAGACTACACAGTGGTAGTCAAAGTGTTATTCATTTGGCGAAGAACTTTTCTTTCCACTCTAGGATGAAGCACATTCAACTGAGATGCCATTTCATCAGGGCAGCTTTGGAAGAAGATAAGTTGAAGCTGGAAAAGATTCATACCAGTCAGAATCCTATGAGATATGATGACCAAGGTAGTCACAAGGGAGAAGTTGAAGTTGTGTTCAACTTTGATTGGCCTTCATGGTTGATAATGAAGGGTTAAGAACTTTGCTCAGTGGAAACAGTCTCCAAGTGGGAGATTGTTGGGGTGTGGAGCCTATTTTTGGTCTTCTTGAATTAGTGTTGAAGTGTTGGAGCTTGAATGGTTAAGTTTGGAGACTTTAGGAGCATGCGGTGCAATGTCTGTTGTGACATTGATGTTAATATGTTGTTAATATGTTGTTAATATGCTATTAATTGGTTGTTAACATTGGGACTATTTTTCCAGCCGTGGGAAGTTGAAATATCACGACTTTCAAACTTCTAGGGTCGGCTTTAGGACTTCTTAAAAGGATTGTAATCCTATAAATAGAGGTGTTAGGGTATCTTGAAGATATCTTGAGTGTTCAAGAGGTCTTGAGTCTTAGTGATCAAGAGGTGATCAAGAGTGATCAAGGTTAAGCAATTGGGTGTCAATTGTGGTTTAGATGTGGTTTAACATCTTTGGAATTCTGTTGTGAGTTCATAACTGAGAGAAGACTGTGAGAGTTGTTTTACTCTTGTTGATAATAAAATCTGAGCAAGTTCTTGGTGGACGTAGCCCACATTGGGTGAACCATGTTAAATCTTGTCTTGTCTTCTTTTGTGCATTATTTATTTATGTTGTTATATTTCTGCAAGTATAATTCTGCTATATAGTTTCCTACTTGTGGTTTGAGGAGTTGTTTCCGCATATTTGTAGAAAATAGTTTAGTGAAGAGTGGATGGAGGAACAACATAATAAATGAGAGCAATTTTCATAGAAGGAATGGGATTGGAAGATGGAGAGGGATAAAATACTTGAGGAGATCCTAAGAAGATGTTGACTCCTATGGAAAGAGGGGAAAGGGATGAAAAGACTTGTGCCATGAGTGACACATGTGGGGATGAAGATGGAGGAGAGAAATGTGAAAGGATGATGTAGGGAATTTAGAGGACTACATCAATGAAGAGGATGGAGGAGAAACATGAGGAGGGGAAGAAGGAGGAGGAGAAGGAATGTGAGGGGGAGAAGAGGGAGGAGGTGAAATATGTGGAGCTAGGGTAACAAGTGGTACAACATGGGTGATGAGAGAAATGGAAACGGGTGAGGTTTGTGTAACCATGGTGCTTTTTGATATCCCTTAATCCTTCTTAGGTGAAGGAGAATCCACATTCACAAATGTGGTTGAAGAAATGGGAGAGGTAGTAGATTTCCCTCCACTATTGAAAAAATTGATCTTAAGCGGCTTTAAAGGTGCCTTGAATTTATCCTCGGGGTCTTGAGAGGGACCCAATTTTGATGAAGTACTTGTCTTTATCCTTGGAAATTCTCCATATTTATGTTGGATTTTTAATGAGTAAATCTAGTGGTTGGTTTGAATCGAATATGTGCAACATGCTCATTGATAGACATTATTTCTTTGATCAACCAATCAATTAGGGGAAAACCCAAAATTTCTACTTTCATTTGATCATAGATAAGATCCAAGAAATCCATGTCATCAATTGTGACTTCTAGAATATCTATAATGTTGTACCTTCCCTTTTCTTATAGAGTCATTTAGTTATAATCCTTCTTCCTTATGGCCACCTCATCTCTACAATCAATCCATAAGTCTTCAAGTTCGGGCACATGAAAATGTAGAGTTCCAAGACTTTTCAGCACTCCCCTATAATCAAAGCTAAGCCTTGAATGGAAGGATTTAAGAGTTACTCCCTACATCTCTATGGAAATATTATACACCTTAATGATGGATGAGCAGGTATATCAACCAATTAGATAGGGAAATGAATTCCCTCCTTGTGCTTTCTTTGTTGTAACTTGTGAAGATCCAAAAAGTGTCTTACCAATTCCATTAACATCCATTTGTCACTTGGGTACCTAGGCAATAGATATTGAGAGCCCTGAAATCCTCCTACTTGAATGTAGATGAAGATTGGAAAGTATAGGAAGACACATTCCCAATGTGATACTACATTCTAAGCCGGTCTTTACATCAAAACCTAGATAAGTCCTTGTCTAAATTGCATATGACGATATAGAAAACATCATCATTGACTCTCCTAAAATATTTCAAACTCTCTTGCAAATTTAACTAAGGATAGAAATTATACACCTTAATTGAGTTCCTTGCTCGATCATGTTAAAATCAGATTATATTTTCATTCTGTGGTGGCATACACAAGGTAAGACATCATATAATACTTTACGGTAGTGTGGAATTCCTTCATTTGTTTATATAGAGAATCATTGATCAATCCTCACCATCTGATGTACTACTGATTTTTATTTATAACATATAGGAATTGGTACATCCATTCATGGAACTCTTTCTCTAGGAAGTCCTACCACCATCTTTGAGTAAACTAATGATTTTGTCGACTTCTAGGATGAAGTCACTCCATGGAAATGTTTTTGGAAAATGTTTGACTACGGGCTTGGGATTTTTAAAAATAATTCTTATTCAAATACTTGATATAATAAGAAGAGTTATCATTCCAAGCATTTTGAGATTTTTCAAGGTCAATTTCTACATATTCATTAAGCCGCCCAAGTGGCTAGGTAAATATTTTATAAGACTCTCCACTATTGAGAGGTCTAGGGCTCAAATCCCTCGAAAACCCCCTTTATTAATTTTGGGGACATTTTTAGAGATACTTCTAAATATAGCGGGAATTTTAAATTTAGTTACAACTAACTAAATTTAGTGATAAAAAACCTATACGAGGGAAAAAAAACATTTCATCAAATTTCTTTGAAAAGTGATATTAGGTAACTTTTGTAAAGGGTCCTTGCCTAAAAATGCATTTTTTGTTAATTTTATGGGAGTTGTCGATTTTGAGCCGTTTTGACCTCTGGAGGCCACCAAGGCCCCGTAAAACAAAAAAATCCTTTCATTCAATTTTTCAACACAAGCAGCTGAATATTTAATTTTAGTATTGTATTGTTTTATGCTAAGGTTCACTCTAGTTGGGAAAACTCTAACAACCCAGTATGGAAAACAATGCTCCCAAATTCTTCTTGTTTGAATCATAGTTGCTACATGGTGATAATTACGTTGCGTGGAAGACCAAAATTTGATCTCAACTCGAGTTTGAATAAATTTGGCGATTGTAAATGGTTCAATAATCATATCAACATATGATACATCCCAACAAATATAATTTTACAAGGTCGATCAAAAGGCCAAGTTGATAATCTTGTTTCTATGTATATCGATGATGTGCGACCCCACATTCAAGATGCGAGAACAACCAAAGAAGCATGGGAAAATATGAGCATAGTGTACGATGCCCAAAATGAGCGTGGGAAAAGTTCAACACGTGTATTGGGGTTTCATAACTCGATTTCATGTTTGCATCAATGTCATTTGTAGTCAACCCTTCGATCCTTGGGCAATGCATTAATTGTCAAGTTAGATTCAAATCCGCATGTGTGATGATGTGTAATTAATGCGAGACCAATTATAAAGGGAGGCTTTCCATGTCATTTTTACCTTATATGATTTTGGATTTTCACTTTGTGGACTTGTTTTGGATTCTAACCTCCTATCACATTTTTCAATGATTTGATCAAATTTTCATACGATCTGTCACACCCATTTGAATTCTTGGTAATCATTATTGTTTCCCTATTTTAATGAATTTATATAAAAGTTTTGGATTCTTTTACTCCCTAATCTTTGTCAGTGTTATTTTCCCTTCTCTTCCCCTCTAAGGTTTCTTTGTTTGAAGTTTTTCTTGGTTTTCTTCATCTTTTGTATTGAAGGGGGAAGAAGTGAAAATTTGAATAATATTCTTTAAATCAACACCTTTTGGGATTTTCATCATGTCAAACATGTCAAAAACCTCGACACGAACATGTCGAGATTTCCCATCTGTTTGTCAAAGTGAAAACCTTGACCTATTGTTTCCAACTTTTAGAGATGCAAAAATTTAAATCCTTGACAAGAAGGATCTTGAAATCATGAAGGTGTTAAGAATGTCCTGATTTATGATTTCCTTTTTTGGGATTTTTAGGTTGTTGAGAAATTCTGAATCTCGACCAAATGTGTGTCATGTTTTGAATGTTTTAATCAAAGCAAAAAAACCGACAAAGGAATTTCATGATTTTATACTTACAAATCAAGAGGAAAGTTCATGATTTGGTTTCAAGGCATCGAAGAGAATTTCTTGGCAATATTTTAGATCTCTTTCCACATTCCAACATGTGAATCAGTGAAGGGAAAAGGAAAAATCATACAAGGGGGAAAAGGAGATGAAGTATAAGTACTAAGGGGTGGTACCCCCTTCTAGTAGTGACTCTAATATCAACATTCAGATCTAGGCCACATTGACTTAGCTAAGTTTTGGAAAAATTTAGGAAGTGCATCTAGATCACATTGGATGCAATGTATTTATGAAAATGGATTGGCCTTAGCTACAACCATTCCCATATCATCACAAAGTGCCCTAAATTTGTGCTCATAGTGGCAAGTCACTATGACGGTGACTCAAGATAGTTAGAAACTAAGATTGGGAGATAATTGTTAAGCTAGATATAGATTATTTTGATGAATTATTTGGACTCCTGAATTTAATGACTATAATCAATAGGAATTATATTTTAACATTTTCTTGGCAATATTTAATGACTAAGGAAAAGTGGACTTGCAAAGATCCTTTTAAAATAAAATAAGCAATCATACCCTTTAGAAGAGTGGCGTGGTGATAGTAGGAAGCTAGGGTTTAGCTTGTAATTTGAGCGCTTTACTTTTGTTATGCTATACTTGTTTTAAAGTTACATTTTTATGCCTTAGACATGATTTGTAACACCTTTTAAAAGTATTTTTCTTTGAGATGTAGGTCTACAAATAGAATAGGTGTGGTTACTTGTTTTGTGAATTGGGCCCTATGATATGTGTAGACACCTCTTATTTGTGTTAGTAATTAATATTTACATTATTGGTATATTTACTTGTTGTCCTCTCAAAATTTCCCTCTTTTGAAAGTCAAAAATTGAAAATTTTTGAGTTGACACCTTTTTCTGATGTTTTGGTAAAGAGAAAAGTCAAGAAGTTAGAAAAATTCTGCATTTTTGAGTCATTTGTGTGATTTGCGGGTCTGTCGGACATTTTTGTCCCATGTGTCCCAAGTTCACTAGGGCTCTCTATTCGCCGATCGACCACTTTCTCGAAATCTTGTTAACTTGCGGGCCCATCGGAAATTTTTGTTCCAACTGTCCCAAGTTCACTTAGGCTTTATGTTCCCCAATCACCTACATTGGCCGCATCGCGCACTTCGCGTACTTTGGTCCCTCATGTCCCGAAAGCATTTGTGCATTCTGTCCCTCGCATCACCCGCATCGACCAAGTCGTGCTTTCACATCCCTCATGTCCCAAATGTACCAAAGGCCATCTGGGCTAATTTTCCCACTTTTTCCGATGCTTGCTTTTTGAGTTGGTGAAGATGAATTTAATGCACATTTAATAACCTTCTCTCCTAAACGACTATTTAATAGACTTCCCCTACGCATTTTTGCACACTACTTTCTCATTTCCATTTTCTTATACCCTTGTAATTGAAATCTTTGCTCGCGTCCCCATTCCCCCTACAATTTCATCACGAATTCAAGTGGTGAGTTTGTTTTCCTAAGTACTGTCAACATGAAGATTAAATTTCAAGGCCAAGAAGAGGGTTTCTCTGCTCGAGTCCTCTCATTCGATATTGGGGACGGTGAAGTTAAATCACTGGACTTTGGTGATTTTGGACCGAGTTGTTGAGACCGAACCCCTCTTCCATGGCACAAATGATTAATGATAGTGGCCTAGCATTTCTTTGTTAGTTTCTAATCGCGATCAATGTGCCGACACGGTACTCACTGCGGGGCTCACTTTAACCCCGACACGAGTGAATTAACAAATGTGCATGGGGAGTTAATCACTAAGCTTGACGCTTCCGCCATTTCCGTTGCCCTACGGATCCCTGAAATGGATAATTCTATAGTAATCTCTCAAAATCAAGCACAAGCACTCTTTGACCAAGATAGTGAGAAATACAAGGCAAGAGTGGAAAAGTCATGGCTGAAGAACCCTAAGAAAGGGGCATCCTGACTATCAAAATCTTTGTTTAGGGCTGATTTCAATGAGGAGCTCTTTGACTTCATAATCCTGTTAGCTCGTGTCATGGGCTTACCCTCTACCAATGAGTTCCACTTCTGGATGTGCCCAATTATCAACATAGTTTGTGAAGGTACCCATAACATCAATTGGGCGAGAGATAATCTACATGAATTTGATAGAGCGGTTGTCAATGTACAACAAACTAAGAAGTTTTACATGACTTATTATCGATGTGACCCTAGCAGCATCCAGACAGTGGTTTGGCTTCACATACATTGATGCTCAAAAGGGTGATCCCATATATGCTTACTGCCCTTAGTTCACCTTGGACACCAGTAATCAAAATTTTAGGAGGGTGAATGATGCTTTCACCATGTACATTGTAAGGCTTCTAGAGAGTGACACTGCAAGGAGGTTTTCTGACAAATCCATGAGCTTGATAGCGAAGTACGGAGCCTACTTCGTTCAATTCAGAAGGTTATCTTATATCAGGCTAGCAGGTTATGAGAGCACTCATCTTAAGCTCCCCATATTTTTAGTGATATTATGGCCCTGATTGAGGTGTGCAAACAATTAGACAAATTACACAGAACCTGCAGGGATAAGAAGATCATTGGGTTACACTTCCCCATATCTTTGGGGAACTATACATGCAAAACCACTCTGGATGCCCAAAACATAGAGAGGGCCCTTGCTCCCATCACTATCCACTTCTTAGGCCCATAACCTATTTCGAATTGAATAAATTCATTGAACTGAATCTCAGAATCAACTACCATCATAGGGAGACACTGAAGATTATTGGGCTGATTACATAGATGATTTTGAGGCCAGAAGGAGGCATTATGGTAGGTTTCCCCTTCAAGCTAATACAAGAGCTTAACTGTATCAGATTCTTGAAGGGCTTCAAGATGAAAACATAGATTTATTGTCATATGAGTATGAAACTATGATCAAGCATATGCCTTTAGAGGATCTGGACTGATTTAAGAGAGAAAAAGATGATTTGGCTGAGATTCTAGCTCCTATCCTAGTAAGAACCAAAGTCTGGATTGACAGGAAGGTTCGTGAGCTGAGGAAGAATGTAGGAGAATCCTCCTCCAAAGACACTTTGACACCGAGGAAGGAGGCACAAACACCCAGTTCAGAGGTACTGTACAGACTCCTCCTGCTTCATCAAGTAAAGGACTGAATCCTCAACTCCTTCCTCCTCCACTCAGGTCTATCAGAAGAAGGTAAAGGAGGTCAAAAGGATCCCATTGAAGAAGATCCTCTGCCAAAGCATTCAGAACTACCTTCTGGGCCAGAGAACATCATTGTTCTCAGTGAGAGTGAAGATAGTGAAATGCCAATTCCTGCAGGTGCTTCTGAAACCACAATGGATAAGGAGTAGGAAATTCATAGCACCGAGCCTCCAAGCACCGTGGATTCTTCTGTCCAAGAAGGCTCATCTACTCCACTCACATCCCTATTGGAGGCAACAGTGGTAAACACTCTCAGTGCCATGAGTTCTCTCACTCTTGGTTCTCTTGCTCCCCCTTCTTCTTCTTCCTCCACTTTTGCATGGGTGCAGCCTTTTGTTGATAGTAGGAAGAGGAAGTCTTCTTCTCGGATCTCAGGGCCCAATTTTGATGTTGTGGTGGCCTTGTTGGGTACTACTCCTTCTGCTCCTGCCAAGAAAGTGAGAACCACTTCAAGAATAGTGACTGATGCCCAAGGTCAGCAATTCCTTGAGATAGCTAAGCCCAAAGTTGATAAGCCAGAGTAGGATTTGCAGGCCTCTGATCTAGAACTTTCAAGGATCTCAATGGGAGAGTCTACTCCTGAAGGTGAAATACACAACCTTCAAGAAATAGTCACCAGGGTCATTGGGAGGGTAGAAAAAGGGCAACAGACTATAGAGCAGCTGGAGGAGCTAGGCTCAAGTGCTTTCTAGTTTCATCAAGTCACTGCTATCTAAAGATAAAGTTTTAGACCCTACCCCACTGACTGCTCTTCCACCACCTGTGATCCTCAGTCAAGATGAAGTCCAGAGCATCAAGGACATACACAGGTACTCCATCTATGGGAGGGCTATGGAGGCCATGGTGGATGACATGATTGTTGCAGGGTTGAATTTCATTGGTGAAGCCTTCAAGCTCAATGAGAAGGTAAACAATCTGCAATAGAAGCTCTCCTCCACAATTGGAAATATGGATAAAGAACTCAAACTTTGGAGCAATTTGCATAGTAGACCTTCACTTGATGGGGTAGACTGATGAAAATATTTTGATGGCGAGTAAGGTCTTTGATGATGTGAAAGATAATTTTTCAAAGTCATGGGTATTCAGCATGGAGTGGAAAATAAAAGTGTTGGAGGAGGCTTTGGGAGAATTAAGGAATAGCTGGCAAAAAGGAGAGGCTTTCAAGACTTTGGTGGTATCTTCTTTCAAGGATATTCACTGCCACCTCCACGATGAGACCTCGGGTGTGCCTTTCTCCTTGCAGGAAATTAAATCTCGATTCAGAGCTTTTGTCAAAGAGAACTTGTTTAAAGAGGACTCAATTACCAAGGAAAAGATAAAGGAAATTTGCTCTCTCCAATCTGCCATTGAGGAAGCAAATAAGTAATATCATATGCACACCAAGTTTGACAAGGAGATGGAGAAATGTCTAGGATCTTGGACCTAGGCTACTGCCAACACATCTGTTCCACGTGGCAGAGACATAGTAGAGGCTTTGAAAAGGTTTCAACAACAGATCCTCAAGTCAGTGGGCCCTTCCCATCATGAGCACTTGTTTTCCCCTCCTAGCTTCTCTCTTCCTTCTTTTTCTAAATTCAAGCTTATTGTAATTAGTTGGGGTTTTGCATTAAGCATCCCTTTAACTAAACATTTTAGTTAAAAGAAGTAGTTACCAAGTGTAACTGATTTGTAAAATTATATAATGGTCTCTCTCTACCATTTTCAGGGCTGGAACTTGGCTTATTCTTGAAAGTGTAAAGAGAAAAAAAAGCAATCAATACAAGAGTTTTCCCTCCTATGTCTATCTGGTCTGTTATTTTATCATTATCTACTAAATACTTTTGAATCATTTGTCTATATTATGTCAAGAAGCTTTGTATTCTTGTGGGTGTTATTTATGGAACTTTGTGTCTTTGCAATAACATCTTATTTATTCAAATGCAAATGGTTTATTCCAAATAGTTTTATTCGCATACATAAGGAAGTATTTTGTTATCTATAATTCGGAAAATGCCTTTCTGCTTGTTTCGATTACTTCATTCCTCTGTACTTTCATATTGATGATCCATTCTATTTTGAAACACTTTCATTATATCCAAGTTCCTCATTAAAAATATGCATTGTACATATGTAAATAAGCTTGGTCTTTAAATAAGGGAACATTTCCCATTGAAGAGGAGGGACTTTTTGTCCCGATCTGTTGCTCTCAATAAAGTCCTTTTGACGACCAACATTACTATAGGGTTGTTGGCAAGGAAATTTTTCAGGTGGAAAAATTTGTGAATTCCTTTCAACGCTTTGGGAATATAAGTCCTCTACTTAACCGGGCAATCGTTGTATATGCATGCACATGAAAAGATGGATTTATGTGGTGGCATTTCGACCGAGGATCAATAGGGACACTCCACCGACCTTGTGGCAAAGATTGCAAATACCTAAAAGAGTGAACTTTATCTAAAGAGCAAGAAAGGGGAGTGATAATAGAGGTAGGAGAACTAATGGTGCAAGTGGAAAATTAGATTCCTACACACACACTAGTTAGAAACTTCAACACATGCATTTATGGGAAGAAACAACTATGTGAATAGTAATAAGACCAAATAGAACTCACTAATCACCGAGTATCAAGAAACTCCTTCTTCTTGTATTTATTGCTCAAATCAAAGTTGTACATAATGTGAGAATGGAAGAAATTGAGAAGTGGAGGAAAGTAGAAGAAAATTTGGCTATCTCCTTTGATTTCTCTAGGTACAATGCACTCTTGAGTTTACAAGATCAATCACCAACTCTTTTACAATGGCGTTAAGAAACCATTAAATATCTTGCAAGAAATGGTTAAAACTTCTTCTTTGTTAGCAAGAAACGGTTTACAATATTTTTAATCATTTGTGTCCATTCAGACTCTTGATTCACAAAGAAATGCCAATGGTGAGAAAAACCAGACTTTTCATAATGCAACCGTTACACTCATTTTGTAACTTAGAATTTGAACCGTTCATCTTGTCTTCAAAACTTTAAACTAGAGTCATCCACGTGGGAGAAATTTCCTCGAGCGGGCGTGGAGGATGCCTTTTGTATTTTGTGACTTTATAGAGATTTAGCATTTTTTACATTTTTGGTCTGCTCACCTGCTTTTGATATGGTCTTGACATGTGGCCTTACTTGAGTGGAGACAGAGTCGTAGGTCACTTTTATAATTTTACCTTTTTTTAATGTAGGCTCAAAAACACAAATTGCTCCGCCACCCGCCTCCCTGCTTTGACCTTTGATGTGGGCTTAATATTTGACTTTTTCCTTGGTGTGGGCGGGGTTGTGGGTCACTTTTTAACTTTAAGCCCCTTTAATGAAAACAAGGCTCAAATTCTCAAATCTCCCCGACGGCCCGCTTCCCCGCCTTGACTTTCTATTCGGGCTTAATATTTGAATTTTTCCTTGGCATGGGCGGGGTTGCAGGTCACTTTTTAAATTTAAGCCCCTTTAATGAAAACAAGGCTCAAATTCTCAAATCTCCCGACGACCCGCTTCCCCACCTTAAATTTCTATTCGGGATTAATATTTTACTTTCTCCCTTTTGTTTGGTGGGGCCATATATCTAACCCTGGACATGTGGAGAGATGGCGCTCATTTGGAACTGCCTTTAGATTTTTCCTTTGAAGTTGCACCAGGCTGACATGTGGAGAGCTCCTCGGTTCTTTTATACTTAGCCAATTGGGCTTACTTCCCACTTGACTTATGTTGACCTCTAGACATGTGGAGAATTGGCGCTCATTTGAGTTTCCACTTTGGATACGCCTCCTGAAATTGCGCCGAGCTGACGCGGCTCCTTTTGCCGGTCCTGGACTTTTCAACGGCCAACTCTATCTCTCCATTGACTTTGACCACATGGCAAGATGACACTCATTTAAAGATTGGCCCTTTGGTTTCATTACTGAAATTACGTCGTTGAGGCACGTGGAGGCTTCCGTCGACCCGCTCATACTTAGTCAATTTAAGCAATCAGCTCTGTCCCCTTTTTTGGACTTGGGACACGTGGAGGATTGGCACAAGTTTGAGAACTGCCCCTAGCTTCAACCCTTGAAATTGTGCTGATGAGGCACGTGGTGCCGTCTGTTGAACCTTCCATACTTAGCTGATTTGGGCTTGTTTTGTCTTCATTTTGGACCTTGGACACGTGGAAAGCCTGCGCTTATTTATGGATTGTCCCTTGGGCCCTGCCCTTGGAGTTGCGTTATTTGGACATGTGGAGGCTTCCATTGTTGCTTGAAACATGGCCATGTTGCATCCAATCAGAGATATCCATGTACTCATGGATAATGGGGCCAAAATTTGATGGGGAAGAAAACATCCGTCATTCATGACTATGGAAAAATGTAGAGAAGAAGAAAACTCCACCATTTCACGCCCGATTTTCAAATTTCTTTTATGAACCAAGGGATTGAAAACAATACAAGGTTTGACGATCCATGGCCATAGAAATATTGAAAATTTCATTCAAATGAGGACAACAATAAAATTTTCATGCGTTTAGACAAGAAATCATAAAATTTATCAAAATGTGTAGACTAGAGAGTTTAAACAATTTCAAAGCATGAATTTATCTATCTTTTTGAACTTCCAACTTTACTTGAACACTTCTGGAGGGCGTGAGCTCAAAATTTTCAAATTTTACTTTAAAAATGAGGGGGAGATTTTGAGGGTGACAACAAGGGTAAATATTAGTTACTATTTGGTTTTTACTATGTGGTAAAATAATTAGCATCATGGTTATATTGTATTATTAGTATTATAATATAAACAATTTATGTAATTAGACTAATGCGTTGCAAGTTGTTATAATAATTGGTAGAGTTGGTATAAGATTTATGTTAGGTCTCCTATATTATAATAATAACATAGAACTATATATATATATATATATATATATATATGTGTGTGTGTGTGGAATAAAATATTAACTAGAGAAGATTATTACTATGTTATTATTTTATGTAAAATTTCTATCAAATTTCTATTTAGTATCGAGTACATACCAATCTAGTCATGAGAGGGAGAGGAGGCATTTTTATGATGTGCCATGGAAGGACACCTACAACAAGCTCCAAACCACTTTTGGTCTCATCAAAACTAGTGGTTTTGTATTTTCTCTAGCTCGCGTGGTATTTAAGCTAATAATTGGTTTTAGGTAAGAGTTGTTTAGTTTATTAAATATGTATGTTGTAAATTTAAATCCCTAATTCTATAGTCGTTAGTTCTAGATTATTGTTTACATTGTCAAGAGTTCGGTCTTTTTCGTAAATCTAGCTTATAGATTATTAGAATATTTAAAATCAAATAGAGTTTATGATTTCATGTCAACATTTGTGGGCTAAAATGTGTTTAAATACGTAAATATAGTTGTAGTTATTTGTTGTTTCCTTTTCATGTTTTCAAAATAAATAAGTATATTGTAAAATAGTTGTTGTGTCGGAAATTAAAAAAAAATTGCCTTATGGATGCATTTTCAAGGTGTAACCTAATGTCCTAGAAAATAAATTTTTCACATTGCGGAGAGATAAAATAAACAAAATGTGGAAATCATTGAGCATCATGTCTTCATTGGCTAAGTAAAAACACCATTAGCTGGAGGTCGGATGCAACAAAGGATGGAGGCGATCAATGTCTCTCGTTAGTCACCAACGATGGGGCTGAATTTCTGCTATGGTGACATCATTTTAAGTTGTGTAGTGTGTGTAGAAATGAAACAAGGTATTCATTCCTTGCCAAAGTTTGAAATGAGTATAATGTGTATTGTGGATGCGAGGACAGGTTGTATAGGAGAAAAGTTGACTGCGGTGATCATCGACTATTGAGATTCTCTTATTGTAGTACTTCTTCATCGATCAACTAGTTAAAGAGCATTGACTAGAAGTGAAAGTGGGGATTTGTTGACTTCTCGTATGTAGGTGCATTGGTGGAAGTGTGATCATTTGGTGATGGATTCACTATGGTGAAATGGGTGATCACGTGTAGCAAGATCCAAACGATAGTATGTAGAACTTAAAGTATGTAGAGGCATACAATTATATTTCCGAGTTATTGAGATGTAATTCCTCCCCATGTAAACACTAAGGGGGAATGTTGGGAATTAGTATTTACATTATTGGTATATTTACCAAAGGGAAATATTACTTACTATTTGGTATTTTTATCATATGGTAAAATAATTAGTATTGTGATTATATTACATTATTAGTAAGATTGTGTTATAATATAAACAACCTATGTAATTAGACTAATGTGTTATGAGTTGTTAGAATAACTCATAGATTCCTATACAATTGTTATAGCTTGTGTTATGTTAGGTATCCTATATTATAGGAATAACATAGACCTATATATATGTATTATGTGAAATAAAATTGTTGACCTAATATTCTCTCTCATGTTTGATTAGTGAAATGACAACAAATAAAATAAGAAAATCCAACAATGAGATGGTTTAAGTCTACCTCTTGATAAGATGATGATGGATATAGACGTAAAAGATCCTCCTCTCAACGAGATTGATTACCTACATAAAAAGAGAAACTAAACAAGAAAAATTATTTGTAGATATGAGGGTGGGTTTCTGACGGTGTCATTCTTGAGAAGTGAAAACTTCCTAGGATGGATGTCGACCCATTGTGATAAAAGATAAGTAAGACGAGAACAGATAAATGATAAGATGTTGCATAATTTGAATAAAAATATGAAATGTGCTAGATAAGATAAAGTGTAAATCTGATAACAAAAATGATAAAAAATAAACCAAACACTGATCGGTTCGTTCAATGACAAGGCGACTTGAAGCATGATTGATGTTGATTTGGAAGATCTACGAAAAGGTGGTATGAAGATGATTTAGACCTGATGATGATGATGATAGTCTGTTGTAGAGTATATGGATTTGATCAAAACAAAAATGATGCAATAAAATTGGTAGATTTGATGAGAAAAATGATGAATGCAAGTTGGGTCGATGGTGACTAAGTTGAATCACCGGATGGGTGTGATGAAGACGAGGTTTGAAGTAACAAGTATGAAGAATGGAAAGATTTGGGAGATTTGAAGGATTATGGGATTATAAAACAAATGGTTGGTAGGATGGGAAATAGATAATGAGACAAATGTGGATCGGCTCAATGATGACCTGTGTAAATTTGACGATGACTAGGAAGGGATCTAGGGTTTGGTGGATGAAATGGATGGAAAAAACAATTTGTAGAGAGAGATTGTTGATGGATGATGCAAGGGCTGAGATCCAAGGTGAATGATAAAACTACAAGGCTGATGCACAAGAGGGATAGGATGGAAAAAGGGGCTCCAAGCTAGCTCAAAATCTCTAAGATCTTCAAATTTGGCATATAAGGTCTTCAAAACAACTCCAAGATGATAAGTAATGGCTCCAAAGAAGATAAAACACAACAAAATTTGTAAGAAAGATTGAGATCTCAAAATTGCATCCTCAAGAGAGGAGGGGTATGGGTGTATTTATAGGGTCTACGATGACTGGATGGGTCACCAGCAGAATGTAGTGGACCATTTATTTAGGCGGTGAGATGATGCCCAATTCGATACAAAAGTGCCTAAAGAGGATAAATTAGGGTTTTGGGTGGTTAATGTGGGTTAGGGTTGCTTAGGGAGGATAAAATGTGGTTGGGGGATAAGAAAGCATTAAATGAGGGTAGGTGGGAACCTAGGGATGATAAAAAATGATGCTTAGGGAGGATAAAAAGGATTAGGATAATAAGTATAATTAGGGATTAATTAAATGGAATTAAGGCTGAATTAGGGAAATAAAAATATGACGGGATAATGAATGTGGGAAATTTGAATAAATGGTATTTAGGAGGGAAAAGGATTTCAAATAGGAAGAGATATATGTATGTTTGAGATGAAGACAAAAATTTGACAAACATACCAAAATACAATGGTTTATTTTTAGAGACAAAAACAAGAAGGAAAAGATGGATTTCAAAGTAGGAAGAGATATCAATAAAAAGTTTGAAATAGATAGATGAGAGAAGAAAAGAAAAGGATGAGAGAAGATGCCCTGAGACACCAACCCCCGTGCCCCGATCTCAAAATCAACCTAATAATGACTTGACCAAGCCCACAACTAATTCCTCGGGAGAAAAGGAGGAAAGTTGGCTATTTTACTAAAAATAGCCCACTTTGACTTAACCGATATTAGGTTCTACTCGACCGCCGTCGGTTACGTAACCGCCATCGGTTCCCTGTAAATGACCTCCCCTGACCAAAAACAAAGGGTTGGATTTTCATTGATCGGAACCGGGAATTGATTGGAAGGATCGGGAATTCACTTGGCGAGCGAGAGACAAGTGAAGGAAAGAGAAGAGTTTGCGAGAGGAGGACATCAAGCCCAAGGCTGCATGGCCAGTAAGCGAGCCCAGTGACACTCATCTCAAGCATTGGGAGAGAAGATAGCTCATCTTTGATTGTCAGATCATCTACACGAGCCCCTGCCTTCGTTATCACGAGTCCTTGAACTGTATCTTCATCGGGAACTAGTAAGTAGTGTCTTTACGTTCTTTTAATAACATTTCTTGGATTTACGAATCACGGTAATTACAAGTCTATTCTTAGATCTACTGCCGGTAACACCCTCCATCTAACTATGCCATTCCTCTACCCCTACATTGCCCCCAAGAACAGCCCCCATACTCTCGAGTCTTCTCCATCACCCCATTACCTATCCCGATCATTTTGAGCCTTATAAACACCATAGCCACCTTATTGCCAACCTTCACTAAAAGCCCTAAACCCTTGCCCCCCTACCGATATCGGTTAGCGAAGCAGTACCGTGTGACAGTGGCCGGCATCGGTCACTTTGTGATTCAAAACCAAAACTAGCCCTTTCCTCTATTGTTTTAACAAGGCTAATTAAATTGTAATTTGGCAATAGCTTCTTTGTTAGAATTTGTGTTAATTCATATTAGCGGGAGGTGACCACCTTGAAAGGAAGTTTAATACTTCACTGGGCCCAAGGCGAGTTCCCTCATTTATTGTCTAATTAGAATCTGGTGGTCTTGTATTCTTACTTGCAGGTAGTCCTTCCCAGAAAAAAAGGAGTTCTTTGCAATCGATCTGATCTCTCTCTATGGTACGCGCACACCCTCTCAACATTCAACAGGTATTCCTCCTAGCCCTAACCCTTATCTGTTTCTCAAAGGAATGAAAGGATAGAAGCAACTCTATTCCAGGAACGGAAGCATTTCTGTGCGAAACATTTTGGCACGCCGGTGGGACCCATTTTGGGTTTCTTTCTTTCTTGCTTGCTTTCACATAGGGAGCACACTTGCTATTTTCTTCTTCTAAAATATTCACAAGATATTTTGTTATCTTTTGGTAAAAGAATTTGTCTTGCTTTCACATTTTTTGCATTAGTGAAAGTCATCTTCTTTGCTTCATCGAATATCATTTCGATTTGGGTTTAAAACACTTGCATCACATTCTTGCTTGCTTGTTGTTTTCAATTCTAGTGAACGTAGATTAAAAGTAAGGTCGTACACGTGGGGTGATATCCATGGTATTGACAAGAAATTAATCTTACTTTCACTTACCTGACACATATACCGAATCACATCATAATTAACACAACATGACTCAAACATCCCCCTTTTCCATGGTATTCCTCGCCCGATTGAGGTAACCTTATAAGCCAAAACAAACTTGACATTTCCCTAAGTCTTGTTTAGGATTGACATCATCTTGCATCTAAGGCATAAGCCCAAAGTGATTAAAACTAATCCTAGGGTTAGTCTATTAATTTGCTTGTGCATCTTGCTTGTTTTTGGTTCTGTTTCTCTGTCATACACTGTTTTCTGTGATCACTTCAGAACAGTTTGGTAGGCATACTAAGCCATTGTTAACCCCAAATCAGCAACTTCCCTCTGATTCTTACACACCGGTCCTATTCTACCGACATCGGTTAACCTACCGACGTCGGCTATAGTCTAACCGACATCGGTTACCTGACCGATATCGGTTACTGTCTTTCACAGTTCCCAAAACCAGCAACCCACCAATTCCAACACTTTGTTGTTGCTTCTGTTCCTGATAGATTGCATCCTCATTGTGTACCCTTGTCCATGGTTGTTATCACTCGGAAACAAGCTGCAGCCATGGTTTCACATGCCTGCTCCGTGCCTTTTCCTGAATCACCCCCTTCATCATCTCTGCATCATGGGAATCCTACGGACACCAGTGAGGTTCCCAAAATCCCTGTAGGAGATAAGGAATTTGTGAAATTTTTGGACGCTAATCCTAGCGTTGTACAATACTATTTGTCTCATGCCCCTGACCGTACACCCGATGGTCAACTCCTTGTTGGCATGCCTATTAGTATAGCTGCTCATTTAGCTCCCTCTCCACCTGATAATTCCGCCTTGCCTTCTTCATCCTTAGCCCCGTCACCCAACTCAGTAACTTCAGAGGTTCTTACGGCATAGATTGGCTTTCCTTTTGTTAATCTGGGGCCCCACATATCATTACACTTGCCATTGCTCCTACCTCGTCTCTCTCATGAGACTGCTCCTTTCATAACTTGCTCTCTGCCACCTATTCACACAAGCTTTCCTTCTCAAGCTCCGCCCACCTTTTCATTTCCACACACGTATCCGGTGACTTCAACATCTTATATAGGACATCCCTATTCGGTCGCCTCAACATATTCATCCTCAATACCTTATCAACATTTAACCCCACCGTTGTCTAGTGGTGGCCCTTGGCCCAATCCCCCTCCGTTTATGGCAACCGCACCATCATCTCATCCAACCACTGATTTAATCAAACAAATGATGGACAAAATGCAAAATCTGGAGGCTTCTATTTCAGGAAGCCGTAGCACCCTGACATACGAGCAAGTTTGTCGGGAGCCTATTCATCCTTCTGTCCCCCTTCATTCATATCCTCCTCAATGGGAATTACCAAAATTCACTCGTTTTAATAGTAAGGAGGATCCTCAACAACATTTGCGATCATTTAGACATGCCTGCTATCTGATTGCTCATGATGATGCCTTACTACTCCACACCTTTCCCATGTCCTTATCAGGACCCGCCTTGGAGTGGTACAGTGCTTTAACCCAGCACTCAATCTTCTCTTTTAACCAATTAGCCCAATCTTTCTTGGATCATTTCTCCATTAACATTGCTAAGAAAGTATCTATCACCGACCTCTATGCCATCGACAATTTGAAGATGAATCTATCGCAGATTTCGTTGGACGATGGCGGGGCCTTATCAACCAACTTACTTATGCCTTGCCTCAGGCCGAACTTATCGAACTCTTTACGCGGGCCTGCGCTAAGCACATTTCTCCTACCCTCCAAATTCAAACTTTCCGCACATTTGATGAGGCCTTTACTATGGCTCGAAAACTAGAGATTCGAGCCTTAGAGGAAGAGAAATTGCGGTTGCACAACAAAAACCCCAATTTCGAACCCAAGACTCCACCAACAAACCTAACACCACCAATTCTCATGCATGATTTGCTTGAAATCAAAGGAGCTGTCCATGCGGTGATGGTCAAATCCCAAGCACCATCAATACCCTGCCAAAACCACCTATAAGTATAAAGCCGAGCCCATCAATTACACTCCTTGGGAGAAACTTATGGTGTGATATTGGAAAAATTGCTCTCAAGGCGGGAGCTATTACCTTACCTCTGTTAAACCTCACTCGGGTTTGATTCCCCGCTTATACCTTCTTGAAAGAAAATGACACGTAACTTCCACCGCGTGAAGGGACACAGTCATGAAAACTGCAAGATGTTGAAAAACATAGTGCAGGAAATGGTTGATGTAGGGGATATAACCCTCGATAATCCTAATGCCCCTGCTAACCGAAATTTGAAAATCTTCAACAAACCATTCCCGAACCACTCATCTAACAGTAACATAAACCAAGATATCTTAGCCGAGGAGAGTGTTCATGAAATCCATGCAGTCTTCGACTCCCAGCCAAAAGCCTCTATCGAGAAAATTCTGAATCAAGCCTCTTCACTAACTGCGAGGGAACCGAACCCCCTTCACCACCATCAAGACAAGATGAAATCCTTGCCGTTCCTTTACCCATAAAGGAATTAACCACCAGAGTTCTCTTCTCACAGAGGAGCCTTCTTACACCACATCTCTGCAAGACTGTGAGCGGATGTTATCTAGCTTATCTATTTCCCAAACATCTCCTTCTACCACTCTTGTTTACAAGAGGAAGACTCGCCACTTTTTTGTCATCCTTAGATGAGAAACCCCTTGAACCGACATCACCAAATTCTTTAATCATGACGGATCCTCTCAAACATGCCCTCCTACCTATTAGTTCTTCATCGCCTAAATCTTTTCAGTGACCGGTTGACCTCTTAACGCCCATTGATACAGTGCCTCATTTACCCCCTGTATCACACCCACAGTGGACCGGAATCACAACCCACCTTTCTTCCATACAAAAGTTCCTATTCACACGTGAGGATTGTCACCCCTCAGAAGATAGACGAGTCCTATGGGAACGTTTGAGTACACCATATTCTACTCAAATGCAGATGACCGATCCAGACGCCTCTACCATATACCGAAGTGTTTACAAAAGCTTAAAATGCCTATGTCCTCATCTTCACCCCCCTCATCTCTACCAAATACCTCATCCACCTCTATTGACCTAACCAAACCTTCCCCTACGCTTGGGACCTCACCAATACCCAGTCTAACACACCCACCTAAACGGTTAGATTTATCCAAAAGTAAAGCCGTCCATCCACCTACGAGACAAACTCGAGCCCCTAAAACCCAAGTCCAATCTATGCCTCTGTCACAACTAAAACCCTCACCGTCACACCTACCTTCTATATTGGGACCTCATCCCTCCACCTTGCATCAATACATCATACCTCCTGCGTTTTCTTTAAAAGCGACCTACACCTTCTGCACACCCATACAAAGATCGAGGGTATATCAACACCGTCACCCCAAGTATCTGTCCACCTATCAACCCTAAACAAACTCCATCATCAAAGGATTTGTTTCTTTGTCACTCCTCTTTCTCCGTGGTTGTTTTTTTCTACCACGTCATCATCGACAGCTAAACTAAACATAACTGCTGCAAGAAGAAGTCACGTGTAGTTAAATCAATTATCAAAACCCCTTGGCTAAGCCGCCACCCGTACAAATCAACCATACCCGGTCATTACGAAACCTACCCGAGTCAATAGCCTCATCTTCCTCGACTTTGACCCGCTCGAAAGGGTCTTACGCCAAAATCCTTGCTATGTTGGTGGAGAATGCGACCATTTCCCTACCCCCACTTAGACCCTATGATCCATCTAAACCTCGACCTATAGGTTATGATGAGTTTAAAATCTGCGCTTACCACCACACACGGGACATGATGTAGAGGGATGCAAAGCTTTGAAAGCCATACTTCGTCGAGTCACCTCTCTCGGATAGAAAGGTTAAGAAAGACAATTTACAAGGGAGAGACCTTTAGCTTGATCCCTCTCTATACCACACTGTCCCCGCCTCACCAAGATCTATCATTATTACAACCCCACCTCTCGAAGACCATGACTTATCCCTACCGTCTTCCTCCTCTCGTGTTCATGAGATCAACATGATTAGTGTTCTTGCTACTCGAGGCGAGAAAAACAATGGGAAAGCTAAAGAAAGCACACTGCGGCCTCTCTTTTCTCGTCCACCATCCCGATCACACCACCACCTAAAGTGGTTATTCGTGGACCTACCTACCCCGTCTCTAATGGAGTTTCCCACCGAACCATGATCAAACGGACTTCACCGATCACTGTAAAAATGACACTTTATATGATCTCATTCGGACCTCTGAATCTCATCGCCAAGCGCTTGTTGAAATCCTTGAGGATAGAGGTCTTACCTAATGAAACCTTCCCCGTTACCTCCATCTTAACCCTGACCACGTTGCCTCTCTCTCACCAAACAATCTACCACTTCCGTCCTGTCTGCATGACAAACAAGCGCTTTGTCGGTTTCTCAGAAGATGAAATTGTTGACTTTGGTGCGAGAAGATCGACCCCCGCTCTTTTCATCTCGGCTTATATTCGGGACATCCGCGTGCGTCGTGTTATGATTGATGGGGCTTGCTAGCCTAAACATCATCTCTTCCAAAGCCTTTCAACAAATGAATATCCCCTCTAGGTTTGCATGTGTGCCGACCCCACCATCTTTGCGTTCATTCAACGATCTTATTACTTCTACCTTAGGGCCTTTGTGATCCTTAACATTCGTGTAGGGCCACGTACCTTTACGAACTCTTCTATGTCCTTGAGGGAGAATTCGATACAACATGTTGTTAGGCCGCCCTTGGATCGGGCTATGGGATGCGTTCCCTCACCTTACATAGATGCATAAAATTTGAGTACGAGGGAAGTCCTACACCGTAAAAGCTGATCCTCCCCCTTGAAAACCTGCTGATATTTATATCGCCCTAATGATGTGCTTGTACCAGTCAAGACACCCATTCATCAACCTTGACCATCCACTTGACTACACCTCTACCATCCACCTCAACCACACCTACACCTTGACCAATGAAACCGCCATCGCAAATACCACTTCCTTTCCCATGCGGACAACATCCCAACCTCGGACCCATTAGTAGATGTTTTTCATGCCTTTGCCTTGTTGGGGGGAGTATCACCTATATAACGTTAGCTCTTTCCATACCCCACAGGAGTACGGACAATTACATGCGCATCCTACCTACGACCGTCGTGTGGGGGAGGTAATCTCCTACGGACCACCTAATTGCCGCACCAACCTAACGTATGGGGGTGTCGTCGCGCATCCTCATTACCCTGAAGAACCTCCCCTTGGTGTGGTTCCCTTCAATCTGATTTTCAATACGACAAATCATCGTTTTGCCCTCACCTTCTTGACTCACTTGTGCTTGGAAGGTTTTGGTTTTGGTCTTTATGAACAAGGCCGACATACAATCATTCCCATGACTACACGCAAACACAAAGATCGTAGTGGTCTTGGATTTCCTGAAACACTTACACCAAAGAAACCTCGTGTCAGTTGTATCCTGGAAGATGACAACGTCACCCCTACCGAACCATCATCACCCATTTTGCCATCGTCACCCACAGAATCGATAGACCCTGAATCTATCCCTCCTAACTTTTTTTTTTTCATAAACGCTATCTTCCTGGGTCCTCTCACTTATCAACGTGATAATGAGGACCCATCTTCTCTTCCCCCCTTACGTATCCAGACATGATCGAAGAGGATTCACCTTGATTAATGTTGTTGAGTGCGGGATGCGACTCCATCCTCACTTACCTTAGTGCGGATGACTCTTATATTCAACGCGCCTTACCATCGAAACTCAAACCATGTTGAATGAGTCGACTATAGAAATCAACATCCACACACAGAGGATGATCCTCACATTGTGAAGATCGGACAATCTCTTACGCATCGAAAAAAGCCGCCTTTACTACCTTTCTCGTGCCCATGACCAAGCTTTGCTTGGTCTATGACATGACATGGGAATAGATCGACATTGCTTTGTCCATAACATTACCCGAAACCCGATTCCAAACCAGTTAAATAGAAACTAAGAAAAATGCATCCACGCATTGCCCTCTTGGTCAAAGAAGAGCTTGATGACTCCTTTCTGTTTCCTTCATCTTACCTATTGACTATCCTCAATGGATTTCTAACATCGTCGTACTATTACTAAAAAGGGGGACTTCGGATATGCATGGATTTACGAGACCTTAACCTCACTTGCCCGAAGGATGACTTCCCCCTCCCAAGTATTGATCAACTTGTTGATCTCACTGTGAGCCATGAGATGCTTTCTCTCATGGATGGCTTCTCGGGATCTGATCAAATTTTGGTAGCCCGGCCGATCAACATAAAACTACCTTCATAACTCCTTGGGAACCCATACATTATCGTGTCATGCCGTTTGGCCTTAAGAATCTTTGGTGCGACCTATCGGTGGGCTATGACTTACATTTTCATGACATTATGCACACTATCCTTGAGGATTATGTCGATGATCTTCTTGGCAAATCTAAACATCGCGAGTACACATCTCGATGTTTTAACCATTATTTTCGATCACTTTGTTACAATATTGTGTTCGTCTTGACCAAAGAAATGTGTCTTTGGTGTCCTTTTGGGAAAACTTCTTGGTTTTATCGTCTCTTTGCGTGGCATCGAGGTCGATCAGCTAAAGTCAAAGCTATCCTAGAAATGCCCCCACCTACTAACCTCAAACAATTGCGTAGTTTGCAAGGTAAACTCAATCTATCCGGCGTTTCATCTCCCGACTCTCGGATCGATGTCAACCTTTCCATCATCTCCTTAAAAAGGACATTGTCTTTGATGGAGTGAAGAGTGCCACCAAGCCTTTGAGGCTCTTAAAGCCTATCTCTTGCAGACCACTGTGCTTATCCCACCTCGGGACGATCGCCCTTTTTACCTTTACCTTTACTTGCCACCGACCATCTTTGTAGGAGCCATGCTCACACATCGTGACTCCGAGCATCGAGAACAAGCCGTTTATTACATAAGTCGTACTCTCGTGGATTACGAGACTAGGTATACACATGTAGAAAAGTTGTGCCTAGCCTTATCATTCGTAGCCACCAAACTCCGACACTACCTCCTGAATCACAAAACTTTTGTCATCACCAACGCGGACCCCATTCAGTATATGTACGCCAAACCTCATCTAAACCAACGCATCGCCCGATGGCTTATGCTCCTCGCTGACCTCGACCTTGAATTTGTACACCAGAAGTCAATCAAAGGACAAACTATTGTAGACCAACTCGCGGAAGCCCCTTTACCTGGGGAGCAATTTACCAATTTTAATTTCCCGAGCGAACTCATCGCCACTCTTTCACTCGGTGAGAGTCGTATCAATGACCCTCTTCTTGATGGATCCAAATGCCAGCGGCGGAGGAGCGGCGTTGTTCTCATTCCTCTTGATCTTTGAGCCTATGCCTCTTTCATTTCGGCTCGATTTCCCTGCACTAATAATACGGCGGAATACGAGGCCCTTGTTTTGGGTCTCAGGGTTGTTACACTTAGGTGTCAAATCTATCAATATTTTGGTGACTCTCAATTAGTAGTCAATCAAGTTATGGGCATCTACCAATGTAAAAATGAGGAACTTCAAAAGTACAAACATTACGTGGATTCACTTTTGACCTTATTTACTCATTATTCTATCAAACCATTCCCGCTCCACTAAAAATTTGCGGATACTATGGCTTGCTTAGCCTCGCAAATTCTGCCTCACCTGTTGACTCGACATATTCGTCTTGGTCAACAACTCTTTGCCCCATCTTACTCAGCCCCGGATGTTTGTATGATAAATAATGTATCTGCTAATTCGCGGGATACTGGTATCACCAATTTCACGACTATCTTACTGACCTTTGTTCTCACACGACCTTACTAGTAGGAAAACGTGCTTTTCTTAAAAGTGTTTCTCGTTATGTCATCATGGGGGACTCCTCTATAAACGTGGCTTTGATGGCATCCTCCTTCGATGTCTAAGCTAGGTGCGGAGGTCACCTATACCATCCAACAAGTCCACGACGGTATTTGTGGTGGACATTTTAGTGGCTTGGTGGTGGCCAAAATGAATCCTTCGCCTAGGCTATTATTGGCCTACTCTTAATAACACTTGCTATGAATATGTTAAGCGTTGTGTTATGTGTCAACAACATGCCAACCTTCAACATACTCCTAGCCATCCGCTTCTGAGTGCACGAGATCTTTGGCCTTTCTCACTGATGGGGTTTAGACCTTATTGGTGAGATTCACCCACCCTCTTCGCAGCGTCACCGTTGGATAATCACACAACCGAATATTACACTAAATGGGTGGAAGCCATTCCACTCATTTCAACCAAAAAAAAGAAAAAATCATCGAATTCATTAACCATCACATTTATCGTTTTGGCGTTCCTCATCGCGCGATAACGAGATAATGGAAAATCTTTCAAAAATAAGTTGTTCAAGACCTTTGTGACAACTTTGGTATAAACTTAGCTTCTCATCACCTTACTATCCACAAGCAAATGGTCAAGCCGAATCTTCTAATAAAACCCTAACCAAAATCCTCATGAAAGTTGTTAACGATTCTGGAAGCAATTGGCTTGATCACATCCCCTTTGCCCTTTGGGCTTATCGGACTAGCATTCGCACCTCCACTAATGCCACCCCATTCTCTTTGGTATATGGTACCGAGGTTGTCTTGCCTCTCGAAATACAAATACCCTCCCTAAGAATATCTCTTCAGGATATTCTCACCAATGATGATTTCCGCCAAGAGCGGTTAGCCCAATTGGAGCTTCTTGATGAGCGTCGTCTTACAGCTCTTGACCACCTTCAAATCTATCAAAAATGCATCAAGCGTGCTTATGATAAATGACTTCATGAGCGTACCTTTAAGGTTGGTGATCTTGTCCTCAAAGAGAATCAGCATGTAACCAAACTAGAAAAGAGCAAACGTGGAAAATTTGCTCCTAATTGGATTGGGCCCTACATTATCACTCATACTTACGGATCAGGCACTTACCGTTTAGCTTCAGCTTAATGGTAAACCTGAGCCTGAACCCCTTAATGCCTTGCATATCGACCATTCTACTGTTGAATTTAGTGTTACATCACTTCTTATCTACCTTGCGCTCGTCCCTTGAGCTCATTTACCACCTCATACATTTTTGTTCCATGCATCTCAAAATAGAATCAAGCTCACGTGGTTTGGTCATTACCTCCTCTTAAAGATGCCTTCCCCTTTTTAGTCTGGTCCATGACTTAAAAGTATCAAAATAACATGTTCTCAATTGTACACTTATGGGATATTCTTGAGTCAAACTTCCTACAAAACTAGATGCTTCATGCCAAACGGACATCTAGACCTCTAAAGTTATAAATAGACTGCTCCCTCGAAGGATAGCTATGTGCAAAGCCACTTCTACTATTATAAATAGACTGCTCCCTCGAAGGACAGCTATACATAAAAACCGCATCTGCTACTATAAATAGACTGCTCCCTTGAAGGACAACTATACAAAGTCAGCCTTTATCAGAAGCTTCTCGCATTGATCAACTTCGTGAAGACCTCAAGAACAACAAAATACATATCCCTATGGACTTCCCGCATTGATCAGTCTATATCCAGAAAAATAAAAGAGTAGTATTCAAAGCACTTTTGAGTCATGGACTTGTCTATTTAGGTTTGGTTCTCTTTCGTCAGAATAATCACCTTATAATAAGTTCTCTGCACCCCAGCTATACCAGCCACCTCACCTCACCATTCGTCTACGCAACAAAACTCAAGGGACGTGACGTATATCTGATATATTGTGATTATACGACTCTTTTCACCTATCGACTTCTCACTATGCAAGGCACCTAGGGATTCAAGCCCATCCTATGTTAATATGTGGTTTGTTTAGCTCTTCTCAACTACGGGACAATTTTGCCTCTTTTACTCGACTCTAGGATTGTGTGTTGACCTTAATCAGGACACGATTCCCTACTACTTGGGTAAGCTAACTTTCGTTTCACCTATACCTACACCAACATCGCCAGTCCCTTACCAACACCAATAACGTTACCCTACCAATATCAATATTTTTACCAGCCAACAAATTGCCTAACTATAACCAAATTACTGAATTCACCTCTCCTGGTCTAAGGAGAACTACATCGATCGAGGCCCCTCCTTGCTTTGTGCAATGGGCTATGTAGGCAGCACTTCGGAGACATGGGGTCTCCCAAGGTTAGCTCGACCATCCCCTACCATAACCTATCGTGTGTTGTAAATATAAATATTTTTGTGTATTTCTATTTTGACAACATTCATCTTTATCCTTTTTTCAAAACAACATAAAACATTCAAAACACAACCATTCTTATTATTATCATAACTCAAATCAACATACATATTTAGTTTTATTTAGATGTTAAACAAATACATCTTCTCTATCATCGACGTGCAGGTCGGCATCCTTATTTATTCTTATACTCTTATGAAATTCACTTAGACCCTTGCCTCCTCCCGAATCAGGTGGTGATCGTGATCGTCGATGCCACTCACTTGGCCTCTCCATCCTCAAAGGTGCCACTGCTATTGGTTCCTCCCACTGATCCGCCAACATCTCCTGTAACATACGAATACGTCCTCTTGCGTGGAGGAATCTTGCCTCTAGTCTCTCCACTCGTGACTCTGCAACCGCTAACAATCCGTTGTCTCATTCACCGCGTTTGGAGCTGATGAACTAAACCCACTGAGATGATCTCTCTCTCGCTGTAATCACAGCTATGTCAGGATGATCACGTACACCTCGCAGCTCTGCTACCCACCATAATCTATAGGCCTCTGTCGCTCCTGCATCCATTACCCTACGATCGGCTGCTATCTCCTCTGGCCCTTCTGGAGGTGTTGGGGAGGTGAGAATGTTGCCTCGGCGTCGATCCTCATGTATGGTCTATAAGCCATAGGTATATCCTGAACAAATCCAAATTGTCGCCGCACGTGATCTAGAGGAATCCTCTCGTACTCACCTGGCTTGTGCCCTGCGATCCACCTCAATCGCTCTACACCCCTCAACTCCTCAGCTATGTTCTCCGTCACCATATAGTTCCCGTAAGGTCTCCAACAAATATCCATGCAATCGTCACCATCTCCCATACCTGCCTATAATACTCGATGTCATCTATCACGGCCTGGGATCTCGCCTCTTGTTCTGTCTGGACCCATCGTCTGAATCCCAACCTCTGCACTCCTGTCTCTCCCGACTGGATGGGTCGGCCTATCGGTCGCACACAAACAATGTGCTCATAGGCCCAACAATGTAATAAGTATGAACAATCAGTGTCGTCCTGTGTTTTCACTGGCAGGCCCATAAACCCCTGTATAACTCCGCCAGATATGCGGGTGCCCATGTGAAAGTCACGCTCCTTTCTATCATTTCCCAAATAACACTCATCAATGCTTTTGGAAATCTTCCCCCCTCCACCCTCGGTAATGCATAATACCCCACCGCTATCATTAATACCACTTTACTTGACCTTGTTTCCTCAGGGTGTGTTGCATACATTATACCATAAGTGAATGTCAAACCTCATTTGTGTCAAATCTCGTGCAGCTGAACCAAATACTATTGTTATCGCTCCCCCTTTGCCCTTTAGGCAGCGCACGATACTTTGGTCTTCCTGTAATTGGGAGCCTCAAAATTCTAAACACATCTTCAGCGTCACTTTGTCATCTCCCTGTTGGCGGATAGAAGGTATTCTTTTCGGATTCCACCTCTCGATCAACACTGCTGACATAGCATGATTGCGTGCGATTCGTGAATAATAGCGGATCCACTTAACCCCACATGGTTTATCAATGCCCATTCAGGTGGTGTTACATCCGCTCGGATTCGTGACAACAAAGTGGCGCACACTATCATTCATCCTCACCACCCTGCCTCTCTGCTGCATACATCAAAATGACACCTGACCATTCAATAAATTAAATCCCCAAGTGTTTTTCTCACATTACGGAAATTCCTACGATGCTTACCGGTATCGGTTATAGATAGCGATCGGTTTACTAACCGATACCGGTTATCTCTAAATGATATCGGTCCTTTCAATCAATCTATCTGACCTCTTAAAACCACCACCTACTATGATAAATATTTTGCTCGTTTACTCCTCTCTCTACCTATAAACATACGTGAACACCCTACTTACCTACCCCATAACACTCACTCTATCCCAAACCCTTGCCTATCACCTTTTCTTTTCTCATCTCTACCCTCTTACCTTCTCTCAGCCTATTCATCAAAACATGCAAGAATTAAAATACAACCAAACAGTTTACCTCTCGGGATGCAGCTGCTTGGGGTGGAACTTGTCTTCCCTCTCGTCCCTACCTGTTGGATGTTTCTCCTCGTCCAGCCATGTTCATCACCCTCTTCAAATATAACTTGCCTTTCTACCTTCTTAATCTCAGCCCACACTCACTTTACCTGTCTCTTTCCTCCTTATCACTCAATTCTTTCATGCAATTACCTGTATCAGTCGTCAAACAGCATCGCATTCGTGTATTTAACTTGTTGCATGACTCTAAAAATAAGAACTCTAAAAATAAGACCTTAAGTTGCCGCCCAAGCTTTTCTATTTTTAGAAAAGCTCGTTTTGGCATAACCGGTATCGGTTACCTAACCGATATCGGTCCACAATCTACCGACGTCGGTTAGCTAACCGATATCGGTCACATGCCTCCTTTTTCTTAAACCTGGGCCTTTTCTTTATTTTTGCAAATTTTTGTGGCGCCGCCTCTTTTTCCTGCAAAAACACCATTATCAATATTTGTCATCAAAATCACATCAATATATCATCACAATTTCATCAACATCATCTATCTACAATAAAACAACCATCAACAAAATACGTACGACATTGCAATATCTACATCAAACCCATCAGTATATACACCATTTGGATCTAACTCATCATCTATACACATTAAATTTCAAAAACCATCGACAAAACACATAAAACATTTTATACACAGCATGTGGATCAAAATCATCATCTCTATATATATCAATATTTCAAATATACAACTTGCCTGCATGGGGGCCTCTGTGATCTCAAAATAATACAAAGCTAGCACGCAGGCCGCAATCATTGTCAAAATCTCGACTCGGCTCGCAGGCCGGTCTCTCATGTCAAAAATATACTCGGCTCGCAGGCCGGTATCAACTATACAACTTGTACTCGGCTCGCAGGCCGGTATATACAACAAGAATGAATAAATGAATCATATGTGGGCACATGAGGCCTCTATATACATACCCGGTTCGCAGACCGGTGTCTATATCCAAAATCAAAAACCCCTCTCTCTGCTCCAGGGATATCTCAGCTCTCCCCACCACCCTCAGCCCCTCTCCCTGCTGGTCCCTGTGCTGGCTCTCGCCTGCCTCCCTGTCACCGACCCACCGGTTGTGTGTTGCCCCCAGGATCTCGGCTCGAGAGGTCTCGGCTCGGTGTGCCGCATATGGCTGATAGTCGCCCCGGTACCATCAAGGACATCCTGATAATACCGGGCCTCCGCTCTCGCCTCCATATAACGGGCCCGTGCCACCATGGCTGCTGGGGCTGGTCCCCGACTCCTAATAGCAGTGGCCCCTGCCCTGCCGGTACACCCTTGTGCTGTGGTGGTGGTACCTGCACACTGTGCTGGTGTGCTGTGTGGTGCTGTGCTGTGCTGTGGTGGTGCACTGTGCAGTATGGTGCTGTGCTGCTGGTGCTGCTTTGGTGCTGCATTTATCTTGGTGTGCACATCTGGGTGCTGTGCACATGCTGAGCTGTGCAGGCTAAGCCCCTGTAATACCCCGATCTGTGCTGTCTGTGTGACAAGTAAAGCTGCCCTAATAATAAGCTACACTATCTAGGGGAGGCGGTCCTCTCTCTATTGTAATAGCCACCAAATCTGGTTTGTGTGGGTTGTCTTATCTATTGCTCTCGACCTACCCACCAAACCAAAAATGAACCTGTACACCCGGCGTCATCCACTGTATCATGCCGGCCTCTCTGCTACCCAATCTGGGTCAACGGGCTGTGGTGCAGGTAGTGGGGCCTCTACATCATCCCTCTGGTACTGTGGGAAGGGAGGTGGCTCATCCTGTCGCAGCCCCACTGCCGTCGTACCCTCTCAGGGTATCGCTCATACTCTCCGGGCCTCGTCCTGCTATCCGAGAAAGTATCTTTGGATCCAGCGCATCTGTGCTCGGGCTCCTCCTCGGGGCTGATGGCCTCTGTAGGGCCTCCATACAATGTCTAGTGTGGTCAAGCCCTCTAGCATATGACGGTAGTAGGCTACGTCCCATCCTGCGAGCACCGCTCGTGGCTGGCCCACGACCCCCAACCACCTCTGAAAGCCATATCTGTATATAACTTTGTGTGGCCTGGCTCTTTGGGGCAGCCCTCTCACAGTCGTATACATATGATGTGCTCATATGCCCAGCAGTGTAACAAAAATGTGGAGCAAATCCCAAATCGCCTCATCCGGTGATAACCCCATGACTCTCTGTATATTTGCACGGATATCTTGGTGCCCGGGCATAGCATGCGTATGCTCCTCCACCATCTCGTGCGTACACCCCATCAAAGCCCGTGGGAAGCGGCCTCCCCTACGAGTCGGGAGGGTGAAGCGGGCATGTGATACTATCATCATCAACACGGCAAGCCGTGTCTCATGTCACGTGGGTGCGATACATGTCCCCATAGGCAATGCTCATGTTGTGATAAGTCAATAATGGTTTGCATCCCCAAATACGAAGGATACTATCCATAGCCGTCTCGCATCTACGGAATCTGCCTCCCCTACGATCGGCGAGTCTCGGGATGCGATATACATCCTCGGGGTAATAGTCATCTCTCCGGTAGGGAGATGGAAAACATTAGTGCGGATCCCATCTCTCGATGAGGGAAACCATAAGGTGTGGTCCCTATCCACATGACCCTATACCGCATTGGACTCCACCGAGTCCCACCTCGCGCATAATGCCCCATGCCTTGCTGCGAACACATGTGGCCGCATCCGTCTCAATAGCGGGGCATCGATCCCGCATCGTAATTTCTGCTGACGTGCTGCAAAAACAACCCACTTCATTAGACCTACCCTTTAAAAACAACTACTTTAACCCTCTATACCCCCTTTTACCCCCTGACCACACCCGACTCTAACACACATCACACCCACCTATCTTACCCTAAAACATCTACGATATCCCTTTCCTATCAACTCTACCCCCCCCTCCTCTCTCACCCATCTAACCAATGCCCACACAAAACCAAACAACAAAACAAAACAACAAAAACAAACAAACAAAACAAACACACAACACAACAAACAAACACAACAAAAAAAAAACAACAACAAAAAAAAAAAAAAAAACAAAACAACAAACAACAAAAAAACAAAGCAAAAAAAAAACCTAACTAAACAACAACAAAACAAAAAAAAAATAACCCTTGGACCTAACTAATGGTCCCTTAAATAGCACGGTCCCACACACATATACACCGGTGCCAGTCGACATACGACCAACACCGGTCACCCAACAACCCACTTTGCTTGCAAAAAATTTTGTGACCGATGCCGGTCGCTGGTAGTGACCGACATCGGTCCTTTGTCCAGTCAGCCGAGCCAAACTTGTGCGGCCCCAAAACCCATTTTTGACTATTTCTACCCTTTTACCCACTGGAAAACCCTAGAAACCTACCCACCCTACCGTTTTAGCCTAACTAACCTACCTACCCTCTCCATTTTTCAAACAACTTCAATTTATTCATTATTTTATTAAAAACTTGGATTCCTACCCAAAACCCAAATCTAGCTTAAAAACATTAAATTCACATAATTAGAGGTTTAGAGCCTACCGGTACGATGACACGTCGTCGTGGTGGGATAGGTGGTGGTGGTCCAGCTGGTCCAGCACCTCCTGCTCCTCCTGGCTATGCCATGGCTCCAAATCTCCTCAGCTGGGTTCTCCACCAATCAAATTCTGCCTCCTACTCACTGGGGTCTACCAATCACTCACTTCTCCACTCAAATAATGCCACCTCAGCTGAAAAACTCACCAATATCACTAAAACACCTCAGACAACTAAATTTGGTTTTCAAATTGACAATGTGACAATGACAGGCCGTATTTTTCTTTTTATAGGTTTTTGACCTATAACCGATATCGGTTATATTGTGCCCTAAAAACCACCGGTATCGGTCATCTAACCGATACCGGTCATAGCTAACCGATATCGGTTTAATACCTTTTTCACCACAATTTCTGCCCTTATTCACCAATCTCCCTTTCTCACCACATCGCCTAAACCCTCCTTTGCTACATAGCCTTTTTGACTTCATTGGCCACATTCACGGCTGACCAACCATTTTTGCCCAGGCCCAACGAGGCGCAACCGACCATTTGGCCCAACCCAAGCCATAACCAACCAATCGAGGCCCGACCCAAGGGCGCGACCAACCATTTGGCGACCCAAGGCGCGACCAACCATTTGGCCGACCCGAGGCGCGACCAACCAATCGAGGCCCGACCCGAGGCCTGACCAACCATTTGGCCCGACCCAAGGCGACCAACCATTGGCCCGACCCAAGGCGCGACCACCCATTCGAGGCCCGACCCAGGCGTAACCAACCCCGGCCGGACCCGAGGCGCACCAACCAACCCATTTGGCCCGACCCGAGGCCGCGACCACCATTTGGCCCGACCCGAGGCGACCAACCATTTGGCCCGGCCCAGGCCGCACTAACCAATCGGGCCCGACCTAAGGCGCGCCCACTTAAATACCTCTCACCCAAAACCCAAAAATTACAATTTTATCCACCCATCATGTAGCTTTTTGTTCAATCGAGCTCACTGTTCGTGTTTTAGCATGATTAGGGTACTTGACTTGATCGATCGACCAACTTTGCCCTAGACCAGAGACCGTGATGTTTATCTCGACCAAACCGACCATTTGAGTGCTTGCCGAACATGCCTAAACGTTCCTGTACCTTACCCGTTATATCCCCTGGAGCTACTTCCTATGCCTTGGATACCAGGATTATATCACCCTTGTTTGGATAAACTATCGACCTTTGCCTATGAATTGCTTGTTTGCTCTTCAAATCATGTACCCTGGTCGCACTACTGCATTTCAACGTGCGTCTGCTTCCTTGGACCTACCCCACCATCTTACCATCATCTCAACACCATTTACCCTTTATCAACCCTATCCCTGATTTCACGCTACCTCAATCTGTGATAGATTTGAGGGGGATTACCTATACCCTTAATAGGAGTAACCACTTCTTATTATTGTCAGTGCAGCTTTACAAGACAAGCTACACGACAACAAGGGGCTAATGTAGACACCAAATTTGTGTCTTACGACCCCGTGCCCCGCATCTTATTTTGCAACCTAGCCTCATCACCTAAACCTTACACAATTATTTATTAATTACCTTATAATTAATAAATCCACATCTCCAAACCTGCCACCTCATTTCGCCACCTCATCATGACCTAGTCCTATTCCTAAACTAACCTAATTAAGACCTATAACTTGGTCTACATCCACACCCATGACTAATTACTCCTCACCCGCACCAAAATCAACCTAATAATGACTTGACCAAGCCCACAACTAATTCCTCGGGAGAAAAGGAGGGAAAGTTGGCTATTTTACTAAAAATAGCCCACTTTGACTTAACCGATATCGGTTCCTACTCGACCGCCGTCGGTTATGTAACCGCCATCGGTTCCCTGTAAATGACCTCCCCCAACCAAAAACAAAGGGTTGGATTTTCATTGATCGGAACCGGGAATTGATTGGAAGGATCGGGAATTCACTTGGCGAGCTAGAGACAAGTGAAGGAAAGAGAAGAGTTTGCTAGAGGAGGACATCAAGCCCAAGACTGCAACTGAGTAACCGGAGCCCAGTGACACTCATCTCAAGCATTGGGAGAGAAGATAGCTCATCTTTGATTGTCGATCATCCTACCTGAGCCCTGCCTTCGTTATCACAGTCCTTGAACCTGTATCTTCATCAGGAACTAGTAAGTAGTGTCTTACACGTTCTTTTAATAACATTTCTTGGATTTTTGAATCACAGTAATTACAAGTCTATTCTTAGATCTACTACCCGGTAACACCCTCCATCTAACTGCCATTCCTCTACCCCTACATTGCCCCCAAGAACAGCCCCCATACTCTCTGAGTCTTCTCCATCACCCCATTACCTATCCCCAATCATTTACTAGCCTTATAAACACCATAGCCACCTTATTGCCAACCTTCACTAAAAGCCCCTAAACCACTGCCCCTACCGATATCGGTTAGTAGAAGCAGTGCGGTGATGTGGCCAGCATCGGTCACTGTGATTCAAAACCAAAACTAGCCCTTTCCTCTATTGTTTTAACAAGGCAATTAAATTGTAATTTGGCAATAGCTTCTTTGTTAGAATTTGTGTTAATTCATATTAGTAGAGGCTGACCACCTTGAAAGGAAGTTTAATACTTCACTGGGCCCAAAGGCGAGTTCCCTCATTTATTGTCTAATTAGAATCTGGTGGTCTTGTATTCTTACTTTAGGTAGTCCTTCCCGGACAAAAGGAGTTCTTTGCAATCGATCGATCTCTCTACTGTACGCGCACACCCTCTCAACGAATACACTTGAATGGATGTACAATCTATAGGACCAACATGTCAAAGGAAGACATAAAAAATATGTACAAACAAATGAGAGAATTGTTAGGACAAAGGCACGATGAAATACGGGGGCAATAATGGATGTAATATACTACATACATGAGGAATCAATCAAATATGTGTCTTGGTAGGATGGAAAATGGAAATATGGCCACAACTATGGACTTGTGATGATGTATGGTGCCCCATGAGGGAACAAAAATATGGCTAGAAATGGGCTTAATGATGAGATATGGTGTCCCGGGAGGGAACACAAAGATGGCCACAAGATGTGGGCTTGAGATGAGAGATGGTGTCTAGAAAGGGAACATAGAGAGGGCCATAAACAGTGGGCTTGAGATGTGATCAAGAATGCACTACTAGATAAGATGATAGGAAAGGATAACAAGATGAGCCACATAAGGCTAAGATCACTGTGTTATAGGTGACACACAAGCCTAAAGTGGAAGAAATAAAAGGATTGGATGAGATGAGATAAAATATTGGATGAGATGAGATAAGATATTGTTGAGATAAATTGGATTGAAGATTGATGAGATAATTGATTGGATGAGATAAGATAAAATATTGATGAAATAAAACAAGTGATTATATAAGATGAAATAATAGATTGGGTGAGATGAGATAAGAGATTAATGAGATAATAAATTGGATGAGATGAGATAAGATGGTGTGATTGGATTGGATTGGATGTGATATATAAAACACGACTTTATGAGGAAAACTAAAATATAGGAAGGAAAATCCATCATAGGAAGGAGTGCACACACGATAGATGATTTTAAACTGGATTGGAGGTAAAGCGTGAAAGGGAACACAAAAAAAACAATGCACCTTACAACCTTTGACATGTGTTAACACATAACCAATGATAGTTATTCTTACTTAATATTGTAAGGGAAAAGATGGGAATTATGCTTATAGACCTACTATCAACATGACAAAGGGTATTTTAGGTGTAACTCATAAAAGGAAATATGTTCTCCTTAGGTGGTAGTCCTAGGTCTATGCCCTAGATTTGAGATTTATAGTGCAAACTGATCAATGTGGGAAGTTTTTATAGATGAGAAAGCTAATTGAAGTGGGAAGATTTCTTAGGATGCTTGATTTTGAAATTTGCTTTTGATTTTGAGCTTTTTAAGGCTGATTAAAGTGGGAGCCTTTTTTGCCATTATATACGATAATAGCCATCCTTCGAGGGAGTGGTCTACATTTAAATTTTTACTTTTGGATTTTTGTATTTTAGATGGCAAGATACATGATAGTTGTCCTTCGAGGAGCATTCTATATATTTTGAAATTTTATTTATATGAACAATTGCCTTTTGAGGGAGCGGTATGTTTTTAGATATGATAGATTTGATATGAGCATCCATGATTTTGACTTTTTATGATAGAGCTAGGAATAGCCAAGTAGACCACTTGGGGAGGGGAGGTAAGATGTACAAGTGAAACCTATAGATCCTTATCATGATTCTAGTAGATAGATAAGAAGGTGATGGATTTAATGATTGCGGGGTTCCCACCTAAATGGAGGAATTTTTCCATGAGGAATATGCTATGGGAAGAGCTGTGGTGCCCATATTCAAGGTCATAGATAGGAAAGTGGTGGTAGACCACATAATTACAAATAATTATGATGGAGGATGGAAGAGGTTTGTGATGGAAGAAGGATCTTTGATATGACTAAGAAAACATTGGTATATGTGTAAGAAAGACAAAAAGTGTAAGGTGTTGATAGGTTTTGTTTCCAATTTACCATCAAGGAAGCTAAATGATAGGCCTTAGACCCATACTTATGTGTGATAATATGTGGTCCAATATAGTTGGGAGAAAACGTTCCACATTGGATCCTTTCTAGAGTAGTGACGTTCTGATTTTCTTTAAGGACTAGGTTGCGATATTAAAGTCATGTTATTTTAGATGATTTTTGTATGAATGTTTAATAGGACCTTAATATATATATGATGATGTTGAAGATTAATAAAATGACATGTCTAGAAATTTAGGTTGTGTTAGACACTCTTGGCAATAGTCCTCGCGAGAGATGAAGTCACAAAGAGAAATGTGCAAGGATTGGATTTGGACTTCGAGAGAAAGAATGAATTTAAAGCCATAGATAAGAGAGAAAGGAGTAGTTCCCGTAGAGGTGTGGATGCTATTCTCGATAAGCCCAAACATCAAAGTAGGTGTGAAGATGTCATCTTCGACCTACTTTATCGATAATTTCAGTGAGGATGTTGCGAATTGTCTTGTTAGTGTTGGTGTATATGACTTATTTCATCGTCATTCAACGACTTATCCACCATTGATGGTTAGTCATCTCACTTAGTGAGAATAGATCATAGTGGAATAGGTCAATAGGGTTAGTGTACACGTGTCATGCACATGAGTTACACAACACTCCTATATGTACCTCTCTTTTATGATCTATAAGCATGCTAGACACACCGTTGTCTTTTTGTACTTGGTTCTCACTTTTATTCATCTCTTACTTACTACGTGAAGTGTTCACAACTCCATTAAAGTGTAACATTTCTCTATTGCATTCTAGAAGCTTCTTAGACTCTTTTTTGAGCCCCTTTTCCGCTTTGTAATCACTCTTCTTCATTTATTGGTTAGTGAGCATGTTTGCCACAACCTTGCAATAAGAGATCTTCCTTCCCTTCTTTCTTTCTTTTGTGCTTGTTCACTTGTTTCGTTGTGCATGATCGAGAATATTGTGGTCTCCACATTTATGTGATATTTCACTAATTACAAGTTGAGTGACCAACTGTCTCACATCGCATGAACACTTGGGTGTAATCAACACACTACTTATAAAGTGCCGCAATTAGGGGGTGTTCATTTTGTGTGGTTATTTGATTTTCACTATTTTATTTGCTCACTTTTATCTGTTATGGATCATAATTATGTTCCTTTTCTTACCCCATTTAACTATCATGAATGGAAAGATGTCATGTCTCTTGCCTTGAGAAAACAAAAACTATTTTAGATAACTATGGGATTGCAAACTAAACCTAAAGAAGATGCAAAGAAAGAAAAATGGTTTGAAAATTTTGATGCAGTTTTTGGGCTTTTGTGTCTTTACGTATCTTTGAAAGTACGCTTTCATATTAACACATCCAAATCACCCAAGGAAGTTTGGGATGCCTTAGATAAATGTTTTGGGAAACAAGATGAAATGAAAGGGCATGAATTAGAAAATGAGTTTATTAGTCTCAGCCCTAGCAATTTTGAAACTCTCCAATACTTTTTCACCAAACTCAAATCTCGTAAATTATAACTAAAAATTTGTGGAAGTGACAAGAAGGATTCAAAACTCATTCTTTCCTTCGTTGTAAAACTTGGTCCAGACTCTTCAGTTTTTGTTTCTACCTTCCATGCTACAAAAAGAGCACTTGGTTCAAGTTAGACTATGCCCTCCTTTGATGAGTTTGTCATTGATCCGAGTAGATAACATGATAAGTTAATTCGGATGGGTAATCTTACATCCAAAAAAATCCCATGCTCTCATTCTTTGGTCATAAAAAATCTAGGGTTTTCAAAGAGTTGAAGAAGAAAAAAAAAAAGGATCATGAGATTAAAAAGGACCAATCCACCACCAAATCAAACTTTTCCATTTCTTCTTCTAGTTCTAAAAGTTCTAGAGAACAGTTAAAATGTGGATACTTGTAGTGGTAGGCATGAAGAATAATAATGTTTAAAGAAGAAGATTGACCTCATCACAAGTATTCTTGAGAATAACAACATAGGAGTTCTTGATTTTCTCAGGCCATCTTCATCATTAACTCACTAAATTTTTAAGGAATATAATGGAAAGGGGAAAGTGAAAATAAAAATAAAAATAATTAACTAAGGAGAAAACAAAAGCAATATCTTTAGTTACAGTTGTGTCACCTACTCTTACATTGGTGATTGATTCGGGTACATCTCATCATATGGCCTCTCATCGACATTAAATTTTCTTCAATAGGGCCATGTGACATGTATTCTATTCGTCTTTGTGATGACACTTCTACACTAGTTTTCAGGAAAGGGTATGTTGAAGTGAATGGTGACACTTTCAACAATGTGCTTAGTGTTCCTTCACTTTTAACTAATCTCCTTTCAGTATATTAGATCACTCACCTCAGTTAGGGAATGTGATTTGAGTTCACTCCTGATTTTTTTATGTTAAAGAGATTCACAGTGACAATATTATTGCAATTGGTACAGTTGATCATCACACTCGGCTTTACTCTTTTTCTCACTTTGTTCCTCATTCGGATTCTTCATTGGATTCACCTGGACTTGATGATATTTTTGAGCTCACTTATGATGATGATGACTTATCTTCTATCTTGGTTGATTTCCATAGTGATGGGGACCCACCTCCACCATCCACTTATCATCTACCACATATTGATGAGTTATTTCTTGATCTACTTACTTCTAGTCTTGTATATAAATTTTAGGGAGAAGTTACTTTGATTATAGACTCATCGGGCTTTGGGAACTCTTACGTATAGTTACATGACATTCCATCTTCTTTTTCATTGCTTGATTCACCATCCCTTCATGGAGTAGTTGGAACTTCCACCTCACATATGGAGCATCATTCCTTGGATAGGAACCACACCTTGTCACTTTGGGATATTCTTCTTCACTTGATACAGGGTGGTCTTTGACACGTTCTTCATCTTGGGAGGCTAGATAATGTTCTTCATCTCTTCTCTTCTTCTAGAAAGATTGCATTTGTACATGAGTACCTTATTAGGCATTTAGTTTTTGGGACTCATTTGATGCATCTTTCTTAGGTTGTTTAGGGGTGTCTTTTATCTCTTGTAAGTGGATTTTTTCCCTTAGGATTTTTCCTTCATTACTTGAGATATTTATTGTACATGGGTACCTCATCAGGCCTAGTTTTGGGACCCATTATTCTCCTCTTTCTCTTTTCCAAAAATATTGTTGTTTGTACATGGGTACCTTATTAGGCTTAGTAGTCGGGCCCCATTGACACATCTTTCTTAGTTGTCTAGGGGATTTCTCTTGGTTCTAACTTTCCATGACCTCTACCTCATATTTGATGAAGGGGGTGTTGGTTTACATGATTTTTTTATTTTCATTCGACAACTTGTCCACCAATGATGTTTAGTCATCTCATTTAGTGAGAATAGGTCATAGCGGAATAGGTCAATAGTGTTAGTGTACACGTGTAATTCACATGAGTTACACAACACTCCTATATGTACCTATCTTTTCTTATCTATGAGCATGTCAAACACACTATTGTATTTTTGTACTTGGTTCTCATTTTGATTCAATCTCTTGCTTATTATGTGAAGCGTTCATGACTCCATTGAAGTGCAACCTTTCTCGATGTGTATGGGGTTTTGATTTTATTCTCATAGAACAATAAAATAGTTAGTGGATTCATCCTAGACTTCAGATTGAGGATAATAAGGAGAGAAGAAGCTAATATTGATGTTGAAAGAGTGGAAAAGATTCTTAAGATATATTTTTTTAAAGGACTTTCCATTCTCCATGATGATTTTATGAGGGACACCGAAGTGACAAATGATATGTTGATAAACAAAGTCGATAATTTTGTTAGCCTTAGTGGATGCGAGTGGAATGGATTCCATCCATTTGGCTAATTATTTAATTGTGGTGATGATATAATTATGTCAAAGAGAGGAACGTGGATTGATGAGGCCAATGAGGTTGAGTCCCCATTATGATAAATTCCAATGATCTTGAGTCGGATGCAAGGCTTGGATAGGAATGCAAATGAGATTAAAATGTTGTTGCATTTAACACACTTATTGACATATTCACAACATTCTTTGTTAAGGGTGGGCGGTAATAGCCCATGCGAAGAATGCATTTGGTAACAAATAAAATACTAAAATGACCTCCATAGATAATGTAACGTGGACTTCTTAGATAACACGGGTATATTCAAGAGATTTTAGGCATTACAACAGAATGCCATCAAACCCACGTTTGTAGAGGACACCACCAAGAATAACATAGTGGTTAACGTGTTGAAGAAATGATCCCCTGACCATTCTTCTTATAGATCGGTGGAAATTTCAGATCTGAGATAGATAGTTAAAGATTCAAGAGTACTAGATATCAGATTGATTAGTATCAACATGATTGGCACAAGGAAGCTCAATGACATGAGACCACTAATTTAGGCAATGAAAAAAGCAGAGCTTGGATTCTTTGGTTTCCCATGGGATGAGGGATGCAAGGGATGTCATAGTGTCTGAAAAGGATTGGATGAATGAGGGACATATTAAATGGTATAGAATTCAAAGGCTTAAAGAAAAAAGTCAATGATATCCTTATATTTTTGAAGGACTTCATTTTTACATTGATAGGTTCCTTAGAATTGATTAATGATAAGAAGAAAGTCACCATAGATATCAAGGATTTGAACGTTGAACATGATAGTAGTTTTGAGACCCAAGATGAGGGATTCATACTCAGCCATGTTGTTAGTACATTCAAATTTGAGCTTATAACTGATGAGGATATGAGTATCTAGAGGAGGAATTATGATGACATTAGCACCTTCCCTTATAAACACTTAGATAAAAGGAATGATAACCAGATCGTACTAAGCAAAGAAAATCAGCCATACCAAAGTGTTGAAGAAGATCACGAGTGTAATTTTGCTAACTCAAATGAATCCACGAATCTATTTGAATAATCTACAAACTTAGGAAATAATGCAATAACCCAAGATCTGTCATGTCCAACTGTGTATAAATATCCCTATGAATACTTTGAATGTGGGAAGAAGAGATTCACCGAGTAACATATCATCAACATACAAGATAAGGATCACAATATCCTCACCAACATGCTAGAGATACACTGCATACGATTAGAGTGGCAATGAACAAAACTATTAGATAGAAGAAAAGAATACATCTTCTCATACCAAGCTTTGAGGGCTTGTTTGAGACCGTAGAGAGACCCTGGAAGTCTACAAACAAGAGGAGAATCCTAAAAAAATCAAGCCGGTTGATGTATGTATATTTCCTCGTGTAAATATCCATGTAAAAAGGCACTCTTCACATCCATCTGGTATACTGGCCACCCCTATGATGCAGTAATAATAAGTACAAGGCATACATAATCCATCTTGGCAACGAGTGTAAAAGTCTCGAGTAATAAATACCTTCAACTTGTGAAAAACCATTTGCAACAAACGCAGCCTTAGACTTGTCAATGGACCCATTAGCATTTGTGTATTTGGTTTGGTATACCCACTTACACCTAACCGTCTTTCTTCCTTTAGGAATAGATACCGAATCCCAAGTATGATTCTTCATCAAAGAAGAATACTCAGTTGTCATCGCATCATCCCACTATTGTATCACATGAGCCTTTGAAAAGGACCGTGGATCCTTAAAAATACCCGACACAAAATTCCATAACATATAGAATATGCATGATGATGCCTAGTGGGTGGAAGATCACTGTATGAAAGGTGTTACCTCAGAAACTGTAGTATGATCCCACTTAGGCATAATGACAACATCAGTTGGAATAAGATCCTCAACGACATCTATAACCTCCTCATCAACCTCCTCAAAGAAAGGATCCTATATATGAGATGAAGAATAAGGAGGAGGAATGGAAAAGGATGAAGAATCATGAGGAGTGAAGCACTTATCAAACTAAACATGTGTTCAAAAAGAACGTCGTGAGTATCGGGATTAAAAATTTGATAAAATCTCATTTCCTCACAATACCCTATAAAGATCAATATTTTCTCTTCTTATCCAAATATTTTCTTTTCTTCTTTGACACAAAGGATAAAACATGGCTCCCAATGAGTCAAAAAAATGAGACATTTGGCTTAGTGTTGGACCAAGCTTCCTTTGGAGTCAAAAGCTCAAGTGCTTTCTGTTATGTGTGCGATTACGAATGTAGTTATCATAATTAACTACTTTTGCCCGATAGATAGGAGGTAAATATCTAGAATGCATCATATAGTTAGCCATTTCCTTCAAAGTTCTATTCTTCCAAGACATTACATTTGTGGAGTATGAGGAACAAAATGCTAGTGAATAATGCCTTGAGTTTCCAAAAAGTTAGAAAACTCATTGCTGAAGTACTCCCCCATTATCAGTATGAAGGTTATTTATGCAACTAGAAGATTGTTTTTCAACCAAAGCCTTGAAGAATTTGAAGTGTAAAAAAACATAACTTTTGTACTTGATAAAATAAACTCAAGTATGCCTCAAGAAATTATCAATAAAGGTAAGTGCATACTAAGCTCCATTGAAAGAAGGGGTATGAAAAACCATCAAGTCACTATGCACAAGGTCAAATGGTGAAGAAGATCTCTTAGAAAAATTATTAGGAAAATGATATTGGTGTTGTTTCCCTAATGCATAGCCATGAAAAACTCCCTCAAGACAAGAAACTCTAGGAAGACCATCTACCATACCATGAGTGCTCAACTCCTTCAAATATCTTTAATTGAGATGTCCAAATATCTTGTGCCAAAGCTTACTCTACGAATCGCATGAGAAACCAATCGTGTCCCTATAGAGTAAGTGTCATCAAAATCCTCAAAGTGATATAGTCTAGAGCTATGATCAACAATACCTTGAGAAATAAGTGAATGAGGCTCTAAAAATGTTCGTACTTCTACCCCATGTGGTGTAAAAGTCACTATTTTTCCTTGACAATAATGAAAAATTTGATATAAAGAAAGAATTTTTTTGGTGATGTTAGGAACATACAGTGCATCTTGGATACTGCCACCATCAAGGTGTATATCACCTTTTCCCTCAACGAGAAAGAAAGGAAGAATCTCAACCTCAATTTTGGAAGTAGAACTCAAACCTAGAGAAACAAAAGACTCCTTGGAAGAATTCATGTGATGAGAAATACTAGAATCAATAATCCAACTATACGTAAGTGGTGACTTGAGATCTCCCAACAAAATTAAGTTCCTTTCCATGATGATTAGAAGGAGGTGGAGTGGAGATAGAAATTGTGTTTCTTGATTTGCATCCTCTAAGGCTTGCATTCACTTATAAAACCTATGTTCTTCATGACCAATACCCCCATAAAATGAGAATGAAAGGCTAGACTTATTCTTAGATATAGAAGAATCCTTGGGTTTATAATTGTTTTATTTGGGTTTAGGAGCACTTTGAGATGGAGAAAGGGTGGATTTGGTTTTACTTTTTGGTTTTCCCTTTCCCTTAGGATTAGATGCAACTAATGCCTTTTGAGATGTGGAAGACTCAAGGTGAGACAATTTGGATTTTCCCTAGTAAGTCTTTCAAAAAATGTATCTAAGTCGGGTATTTTGAATGTGTCACCTAAGGCATCCATGCTAAATAAAAAAGTAGAATAAAAAATTTGGAATTGTCCTCTCAACTTAGATAGGATCAAATAAATACACTCTTCATCTTTCTTATCTCTTTCACTCCCCTTCAATTGTGTCAACAAATTCTTGAACTTGTTAAGATAGTCTATAATTTTTGGAAAATATTCAAGTTTAAGAGAATTGATCTCAAATTCAAGTTGCATGGATCTCATATGATCCATCTTACAAAATAAATCTTCTAATTTCTTTGATTTTTGATAGGAGAGTCACCATTTTCCAAATGAAACAAAAGAATATCACATACATAAGTTCTATCAAACCCATACACTCATCAAAATTGCAATGGTACTGAAATTTCTCAGATTCTCGAGTGAACACTGGTTGTTATGAATAATTTAAAGTAAATAATCCTTTTTACTTAATTATTGTTTCCATGTGTGGTAATTATGCATTATTAATGACTCAACATGACCTAATACAGAAGTAGACGACATTCTCAAAAAATCACCAAAAGAAATGTAAGAACCAAGCAATGCAACAAGAGTGCCCCAGATTTTGGCACTTTATAATGAGTGCATATTACAATATGTCACTTTATAGTTATAGTTTGATTCTCAAAATAAACATTTCCAATGGAAAGAGCATGAAAAAAATCACTTTTGCAAAAAGCAGAACTCAAATCCGAGTTGCCCATCAAAAGATATAAGCTTTACAAGTTTACACTATGCTTTTTATTTTAGTTACCACTCAAACAAAATAAATTCTCTTGTCTTCACCACAAATAAAATAAAAGGGTGCTGGAGTTAAGCACTTACTAGTAGGAATCACAATATTTAAGCCCTCATATGACCATACCATATGACCAAGGGTAAGGATTTTAATGGGGCGAAACTTACAAATGGATGTCAACATCAATCTCTTGCTACGATACCATAAAAGGAATGGTAAAAAGACCGTACCAAGCCAATAAATCAGATGCTAATCAAACACCATGATCATCAATGAAATACAATGAGAATGGTCCTTGTTTATATAGGAAAGGAATAACAATCTAATAACGATCAAGGTCATAGATCAAGCCATGAATCAAGGAAAGAACTAGTCAAGATTATAGATTTAGGAAATAACTAGACATCAAGGATCTAGTCAATACCATAGATCAATGAAAGAACTATACCTAAAAACTAGATAATATCCCCCTAATAACTAAATAAAAAATAAATAAATATACACAAACATAATTGGGTGAGGATGAATACAATAAAGGTAAATAAAGTACCTAGGTGAACATGAGCTAAGGTAAATACCTACTCTAACATTAGATCCGTCAAATAAAAATGTCATCCAAAGGGGAGAGAATTCATGATAGATGGTATAGATATAATCGTATGGAAATTACTCATGAGGAATATGATTTTTGGGATGAGGGGCTTCAACGATCGATCGGTGATGTCTTGGCCTTTGATTAATTTTGAGAGATGAACTCTAGGTCAAAATCAGTCATGAGCATGAGCCATCGAGTGATGTAATCACTATGATAAGGATTAGAATGCATGGTTTTGAGAGGATGAAAACCGTTGATGAATTTTTTTTTGTGATTAAGAAGATAATGATGTAGTTCGGAGGTGGTGAAGAAGAGAGCATTAAAAAAATTAGCTTTAGTGTAACAAGTCTCATAATCGTGAAAGGTGCGTGACACAATAGATGGCCTTATCTCTTCTGGCTCATCATGATGAGCCAACATGGTACCCAGAGCATGATCAGAGGTAGAGATGTAAAGATAAAAAGGCTCCCCCTCATGCAGAGGTGTGAGCATTGGTGGGGATAAAAGATATTTCTCAAGATCAGCTAAGGCCTTTGGTAATTTTTATCCCAATTGATGTCAATGTCTTTACGAAGAGGATGATAAAAAGGTTGACAACAAGAAGCAAATTGTGAGATGAAAGCGATGAACCGATTGAAGTCGGCCTTGAATACTATGAGATTTGCTTTAGCTTGGGAGGAGGAGGAATCTCAAGGATGGCCTTGATTTTGGCGGGGTCAACCTCAATACCTCTAATAGAGAAAATGAAGCCAATGAGATTTCTATTTAAAACTCTAAACACACACTTGGCAGGATTAAGATGAAGAAAGAAGTAAATAAGACATGCAAAGAGGAATTCAAGGAAAAATAAATCGTCTTGTCGATGTTTTGGATTTACCAAAGAGGTCATTGACATAGTCCTCTATAGTTTTATAGATAAGGTCATGGAAGATGTAAGTCATGGAGTGTTGATAGGTGGCCCCACATTTTTTAAACTCGAAGGGCATGATGCAAAAATAAAAGGTCCCCAAATAGTGATGAAAGAAGTCTTCGGTGGTCTTTTGGTGCGGTGAGGATATGATTATAGCTAGAAAAACCATCCATAAGAGAAAACATCTCATGGTCAGCCATAAGGTTGACAAGCTGATCAATGTTAGGAAGGGGAAAGTCATCTTTTGGGAAAGCAAGATTTAAGTCTCAAAGTCGAGTACAAACATGAAGCTTTCTAGAGGCCTTGGAAAATGGTACAATGTTGGAAATCCATCACGGATAGTTGATAGGTATGATGAATTTTGGAGAGAGAAGGAATTTTAATTACTCTTTGATAATGAGGTCAACACGAGGATGCATATAGTGAAACTTACGCTTAACTAGCTTAGCATTGGGGATGGTAACAATGTTATGGATGAAAACGAGAAGGATCGAGGCCTAACATGTTGGTGTAGGACAATTAAAAGGCTTGAACATACTTAGAAAGGAAGGTGGTAAAAGAATTCATTACTTGAGGATTAAGGGATTGATTGACTTTGAAGATGCAGGGCTCTTGCAGAGTCCTTATATTTATATCGATGATAGATTCGTTAAGAAGAGTGGATGTGGTAGGAGGTAAGATCTTATAAATATAGGAATATTTTTCCCCATGTAGGAAATAATAGAATCATCATTGGTACATTGAAGAATGTCAATGGTAGGGGAATATTCTTCTACCATGTTAGGGATTTGAATAAGAGGAGAACTAGTTTTACCCTCACACCGACAAGTGATCGGTCCCAAGTGATCTTGGAGATTAAAAAAAGATAGAAGATATGGACAAAATATCATCTATATCCATGATCTCATTGGATGGATACGAGGTGGATGTGGGATCAATATTCATGGGAGATGGGGATGAAGAAAGCGTGAGAGAGTCAGTGGTTTGTTCTTTGAAACCCAACCCAAAATTATCATTGGGTTTACAAGATTGTTTGATGATAAGATCGTCCATACCTTTTTCATAATGCCCCATACCAAATCCTTTCCATGTGTAACGATGGAGGTAGGTTTAGGCAAAGGATTTATTCTAGAGGAAATAAAAAACATTAGTGTATGGATTGGTGTGAGGTTGAATGTAAATGTAAGAGGAAGGATGATTGATATCGTCATAGATGAGACCGATTCGGAGGTGAGGTGGAAAAATAAATTATATACCCGATGTTTGGTTGATACATAGGTGTTGCAGTCTACCAATTCAATTAGATGTAGGTAGGACATTGAGAGTGAGGATTTGATACTCTCCCAGTGAAAGAGGATACATCACATTATCGATATATTCATAAATAGGTAGCTTAGATGCGAGGGATATGTGAGCTAGTGGATGCTTTGGATGAATCTTGTTTAAAGACAAGCATTTGTTTTGGTCGATAAGTCATGTGACATGCTTTGAAGGGAGGAATGTTTGTGGGCAGTGTTATGATTTTCCCCTCATGCTCATATTTGATGTAGGGATGGAGAGTGGATGGGACACAATGTATGACATAAATCCATGGGCATCCAAGTAATACATTATCTGAAAATCCCACTCTACGATGTAAAATAGCTCATGGAGGAGTCTTTTGCCTACATGAATGGGAAGGATAACCATGCCCAAACTGGGGTTAACAACATCATTAAAGGAACGCAGGACTGTAGGTGATTGAGTGATAACAAAGTTGGGAAGCTTGAGTTGATCAAAGGTATGAGATGATATGATGTTAATGCTAGCTCAATTATTTATCATTGAACATAGGATGAATGTATTGTTGATTTAAAAATTGATGAAAAGAGGGATATCATGATATTCGGGTGTGATGTCGGGAATTTGAGTCATAAAAAAAGATGGCGACGAGAATTTGTAAGCGCTCAACAAAGGACACAAAAGGTTGGGTCTCATATTTGGTGGTAGGGATACGTTGCAAAGATTTCATGAGAACTTGTCTATGATTGGGGGAGCTTTGGATGAGCTCATAGAGTGACATCTTGATAAGGGCCTAATGGAGTTGCTTCACAATAATTTTTTTAATGGCAGTAGGTTGTTGGGTACATGAGGTAGCTAAGGTGGATACCTTGGATTTTAAATGAGATGATGAAGGAGTGGGATTACTAGATGAAGTGGTGACGAAAAAAATTGGGCTTAGGTTGAGTAGGTGGTTGAGAATCATGAGGCGAGAGCGCATGGTGATATGAATGACATTAATTTATAGAGGGGACCTTATTTGGAATAAGTAGTTCTTGGAGGGGGTTTTGGGATGAAGGTTTTAGACGAAGAAGAGAATTTAGAAGTCTTGGGGGATGAGGATTTGATTGAAGTATGACAACTAGATACAGGTGAACTAGTAGATGGAAGATGGTGATATTCTTTGACAAGAAGATTGTCCTCTTCGTAAGATTGTGGATGAGGGTTTGAAGATCCCTACAATGTTCAATATCATGTATAGGGGTACGATGATAAACATACAAGACATTAGGGTCAAACCATGTGGATTTTTTTCATGTGAGTCGAAGGACACGATAAGAGGAAGAGTGATGGAAAATGCTTGAACAAGACATTGGAATATTTTTGAATAAGAATCGATGGGATTTTTTAAGAAGAGGTTGTGTGGGTTGTAGATGGATTGGATTTGGGAGTGGTAGATGAAGGTAAGAGAGGTGTTTTACTTTTATGAGGACTTGTGAGCACCTTGGAACCTAATTTGGTTTTGGGAGAGGAGGATATGGGTGGTGTGGTTTTGATATAGATTTAAGAGGGAGAGTAGGTGGATTTGATTCATATTTAGTAATGATAAGGGATTTAGATGAAGGGGCCAACCCAAAAATAGATGGAGGCACTCCTAGGATTGATGATGAGACATTAGATTGCTTAGAGTGATGGGGTTTAGGAGGAGGTAGCTCCAAATTTTTATGTGGGTGAGTGAGATATTTATGAGTAGGGATGCCAAGGCCTTTGGATTTTTACTATGAAGTTTTACCCTTGGCGAGAACGACAATGATCTCTATAGGGGAATGGTAATTAGAGGTGGAATTGGATGATTCAGAGGTAGATTTTTTTGTATATATGGGGTTGAAGGTGAAGGTTATGTTTGAATAAGAGGCTCAATAAGATTGGAATAAGTTGTGAATTTTAAGGACTTTGGAGGTGTTGATGTGGGAGTTGTTGAAGAAGAAGATGAGATGGGGGATTGTTTGTGATTATATGAGGGGGAGAGGTTTGTTTGATGGTTCAAATGTCGATGTGGGAGTGGTGATAGCTATAGATGTGGTTATAGGTAAGGATATGGAAGTGGATATAGATGGGAGCGTGTGAGGAGGATGATGTGATAGATGTTGGGGTAGATGTAGATAGGGAACTGAATGTAATCGGTGTATTAAGTGTATATAAAAATGAGGAAGTAGATTTTGGTGAAGTAGTGGATGTAACTATAATGGATGTTGAAGTAGGCGTGGATGTATACAATACTATAGATGGGGGAGGAGTGATCCGAAGGATTGTTTAGTGTACATATCTTCTGTTGGCGAGAAAATTTGTCTTGTGGAAAAATTGGTGAGTTTCAAGCCAATGCTATGGGAATCTAAGTCCCTCTACTTGAACAGTGTAGCTTCTGTATGTGCATGCGTGAAAAAGTGGATTTCAATGGTGGCCTTTTGACCAGAGAGATCCAACAGGGGCACTCCACTGACCTGTGGCAAAGCTAGCAATTTCTCACTAGAGAATAACTTTGTCTAAGAAGGGAAAGGGAGTGAGAATGGAGATAGAAGAAAATAATGTTGTGAGTAGAATATCAGATGCCCACACACATTAATTAGAAATTTCATTTACATGCATTTATAATCAGAAGAAAAACAAATCCATAGGAGAAGCTACAAGACCAAATGAAACTCATTAGTCACAAAGTACCAATCAATTCCTCAATCAAAGAGGTAATAATTCCTTCTTTTTATTATTGAAGCTTGAGCAGAGTTTGTACATAGCTTGAGAATGGAAGAAATTCGAGGAAGAAGAGAAAATAGAAGAAGAATGGTGTTTTCTGTCTTTTCTAGGTACAGAGCACTCTAGTCTTTTTTTAAAATCAATCGCCAACCCTTGGAATGACATCAAGAAGCCATTATATCCTTTGCCAAAATGGTTACAATCTTTACAAATCCTCGATGCCTTTTCAAATTCCTTTGTTGTGAAGAAAACACTCGTGGCGGGTTAAAAACTAGATCATGAAAAGAAACCATTACATTTGATTTTCTAGTTTAAATATAGGCCATTTGATTTGCTCCTATGGATTTGAAATCAAGTCGTCCATGTGGCAGGAAGGGATTAGAGTAGTTATGGGGGAAAGCCCTTTGCATTTTGAGATTTTTTAGAGATTTGGCAATTTGGAAAAAATTGGCCCGCACCACCGCTTTGACTTTTCAACTTAGACACGTGGCACCTTCTGATTGGAAATAGGGTCATGGCCCTTTTCTCAATAGTTTAACCTTTTTTGGAAAAAGGCTCAAAAACACAAATTTCACCTTTGCCGACTTGTTGCTTTGATTTGACTAGGACACGTGGCACGTTCTGGTTGGAGATGGAGTCACGACTCTTTTCTAAAAATTTTAACCTTTTTTGGAAAAAGGCTAAAAAAACTCAAAGTACTCTGCCCTTCCACTCTCCCGCTTTGACTTTTTAACGGCGGGCTTCACCTTTGACTTTCTTCCTGTAGGCTTCAACTTTGACTTTTTCCCTTTAAAGCCTGATCGAGGCTATGGGTCATTTTTTAACTTTTCGCCCTTTTTACAAAGAGGCTCAAAACTCAATTTCATCCACCGACCCGTTGCTCCAATTTGACTAGGACATGTGTTCATCCTCCGATTGGGTGTGGGATTCAGGAAGCAATGAACCTTTATCCTTTTAAAGCTTTTTCGGCCGTTTTGACTTTTCGGGTCCCAAGTGTCCCAATTGAACTTGTGCAACATGGGACAAAAAATTCCACTTTTTTCGTAATTGGCAATTTCGGCTTTTTGGGTCCCAAGTGTCCCGATTGAACTTGTGCAACCTGGGATAAAAACTTCCACTTTTTCTGTAATCGGCAATTTTGGATTTTCAGGTCCGCAAGGCAAATTTACCATTTTTGCCAAAGGTGACCAAAATTGTTAAGTTCACAAAAACCTGTTCCTCCCCATCCAATATGATCTGACCACGTACCTGCATTCATCGGGGCCAAAATTTGATGGGGAAAAGACACCTGTCATCTCGACTATGGAAAAATACACAGGAAGAGAACTTTGTCATTTTAAGTCCAATTTTTGAATTTCCTTTGCGAACCAGAGGCATGGAGGAAAAACAATGATTTGACAACCTAGGCCATAGAATAGGCAAACAATTTTGATCACAAAGGAGATTATAAAGAGGATATTTCATGCATGACCGGGAGATGGAGAATTTCTTAAAATGAGCAAAATAGAGATTTAAATCAGCACTAGGGCACGAATTTTGCTAAATTCTTGAATCTCTAACTTGGCTTAAACACCAACAAAGGACATGAGCTCAAAAAAATTGAATTTGGCTATGAAAACGTAGAGCAGTTTTCAGGAGACAACAATCTGGCTCTAGCTTGGGGACATGGCGTGAACTAGGCATGGCTAGGGCACGACACGATGATCACGAATCTCAAGTTTCAAAACATATTACATTGACTAGTGCCTTATCCATTGGGCCTTGCAGAGTCATGTACAATTCTGAGAAAGAATGGAAGAAGGAGAAAACACACAACAAACCAACAAAACTAAACTAGAACCACACAACAGAAAAAGGGAAAAACACACCTATGAAAATCACCTATGGTACAAGATAGGGGACAACCCGCTTTCATTGATGATATAGTTTTAAGTATTGCCCACTTCAAGGCAATTACAATGGCATTCTATCCAAGTATGAGAGGAGAAAAACATTCTCACCACAAGTTCCATGAATTTGGAATGGGCCGAGCCATAATGAATCAAACTTTTCATGGCTGCACTTTGGTCCTCTTCTCTTGTCCCATAGCAGAACAAAATCTCCAACCTTGAATTCTCTTGCCTTTTCCTTCTTTTCAAAGATCTTCTTCACTTTCAATTGGTGTTCTTTAATTCTATCCACCACTTGGCATCTGCTTTCTTCCAGCTTTTCTAGGAAGAGGATCCTCCTGTCAATGGAGTCTTTATATTGACCATCTTCTATTTCTTGTAGCAAATTGAGGGTTGGCATCTCAATTGTGAGGGGATATCTTCCTCAACTCCATACAACATTTATAAAGGTGACATACCTATTTCCTTCTTAGGAGTGATCATATCAACCCACAATGGATCATATAACTTCTTGTGCTAGTTCCTTTGATTCTCATCTACCCCTTACAAACAATGGTCACAATGTTCTTGTTGCTTGACTCACTCCTACCCATTTCCTCGTGGGTAGTAATCGAAAAGAGTACGAAAGGGAGATTCCAAAGCTGTAACAAAACTCGTGAGCTTCTTGGAAGAGAAATAGGTGGCATTGTCTATAACAATTTTCTATGGTATTCCAAAATGAACAATGATATTTTCCTTGATGAAATTGTAGACTGTTTCGAGTTGGCTTGCTTGGTTGGTATGGCTTCCACCCATTTATTGAAGTAATCGGTTGAAGTGAGTACATACGTATGTCCCGCACTAGAATGAGGATTCGTAACACCAATAAAATCTAGCCCCCATTGCTGAAATGGTTCTTCAATCACCACAGGCTTGAGTGGCAACAGCTAGTTGTAGCTTTCCAAGAAATTGTTGGCGTGTTTTACATTTAGAAACCCAATCTTGAGTGTCTGCAAAGATGGAGGTCCAATAATATCTCCCCTTGAGAATATTCCCGCACAGTTACCATTCTTTAAGAAACATCCACCACAAGCTTGATCATGATATGCCCTGAGCAAATTTTCTTGTTGCTCCTTATCTACACACTTGAGGAAACAACCATCTAGGTCTCTATTGTAAAGTGCATGATTCCGGATCACAAACTTGGATTCCTTTATCTTGAGTTTCCTTCTTTGTTTGTAATCAAGATGAGGGGGAATTCTCCATAAGTGAGATAGTAAGCAATGTTAGCATACCATTTATCGTGGTGGTGGTGACAAAGAGCACTGTGGATGGTCTCCGAACCGGTTGAGCAAACACCATCCTTTTATCCCTGTTGAGCCTTGAGAGCTTCATCTTTAGCAATCAACTGACACAAACCATTTCCTCTTACCAGATTAGAGGGTCTAATCTCCAAGTCATACTCTTGGGTCTTTGCAATCCAAACTTCCTCTCTTAGCCACAGGATCTTGTTGAGTCAAAATGGACTTGATTGCACTTCTAGGACCATCACCACTGTATGGGAATTGAGAATGTAGAATCTAAAAATTTTTACAGCTTTGACTTTGACTACTACATAGGCATGTTTCTCCAATTGGATGTACTTTAGCTCATGATTTTTCAAAGGACAGATCATGAAAGCAATGGGTGCTTCCAAACCTTCATCATTTTTCTAAACAAGGACATGTAGAGAGAGTGTATGTTCGATGCATAACAATACATGATGAACTCCTTGTTGAAATCTAGAGATACAAGAGTTGGAGCTTTTGCAATGGCTTTGTTGATCTCCTTAAATGTTGTTTTTCCTTCCTTATTCCATTTGAAACTTGCTTGAGGTTTCATCATGTAAGTTATATGCTTTATCATCTCGAAAAATCAAGCACAAAATGACAAAGGAATTTTACCTTTCCAAAGAATGAATGAACTCCCTTCTTGCTGGTTGGTAAGGATAGTGCTTGGATAACTCTGACCCTCTTAGGATCAATGTGTGCTCCATGTTCGTTCACAATGTGTCCCAACAACTTACCTTCTGTGACTCCAAAAATTCACTTCTTTGGATTTAGAGAAATGCCATGTTTCCTACACCTTGCAAGGACTTTCTTCAAATGACTGGTATGATCTCCCTCCTCTTTGAAAAACCGTGAGGTCATCAAGGTAAATGATAATGCGAGTGTTTCAAATATTTGAAGGCCAAGTCCATTGCTCTCTAGAAATTGGCTCCAACATTGATCAAGCCAAAAGGCATTCGATGTAGGAAAAAGTGCCCTAAGGTGTTATGAAGGTTGTTTTGTTGTAATCCTCTTCCGCCACCTTGATTTGGTTGTACCCTAAGAATCCATCAAGCAAAGAGAGCATCTCAAATCTAGTGACCGCTTGCAAAATATGATCCTTGACTAGAAGAGGGTAGTTTTCCTGAGAGATGCGTGATTTGATTTGAGAAGTCTACACAAATCCTTATTTCCCCATTATTCTTCCTTATTGGCACAATTTTAGCCACCCATGTTGAATGGTGGATGGGGAAAATGATTCTAGCATTGAGCATCTTTGTCACCTCTTCTTTGATAACATTAGAAATCTTTGGATTGTAGGGCCTTTTTTTTTTTTTCCGAAGGGCATGACTCCTTGCTTCAAAGGAATGGAGTTATGCATTTCCTTTGGCTGAAAATATTTAGTTCATCATAGGAGTAGGTCAGGACATCTGAGTACTTTTTTAGCAGAGCAACAAACTTTCTCTTCTCTTCTAGTGAGCAACATTTACCAATGTTAACCATCCTTGGATTGTCTGAAGTTCCAATGTTTTCTTGATCAAAATCAGATGGACACAGAGAAGACTATTTTTATTTCTCTTGGATGAACCTATCATGCTTGTCAAAGAGGTCTTCCAAAGAAACTAGGCCTTTGGGGATTTTGTTTCCTTTCAGTTTGATTACTCCCTCTTCATCAATTCCCTCAATTCCTTCCTTCTCTTCTTTGGGGATTGATTAATGGTGTGGATTTTCACTTCCTTCAAAGAATAGATTATTGAAGTTATCCCTTTGTTTTAAGAATGCTAGGATTTGATTATCATCATTAAACACCGCCAATTATTTGCATTATCGGTATGTGTGGTCCGAACACCATCTCAATGGTCACTTTATCTTTTCCAAAAGAAGGATGAGGTGTCACTAAGGAAGCTGACACTGCTAGAGAATCAACCTTTTCATTCTACTCCCTAGGGATAGCTTCAATGGAGAATGCATCAAAGGATTTAATGCAGTCCCACACTCTGTTTCTATAGTGCCTGAGCCTTGGATTTTTCACTTGATATTGTTGGTGGACCTACTTCACCACAACATCTACATTGCCTTTGCATCTCAGTTTATTGATTCCCATGTCCTCTACTGCATTCATGCCTAAAATCAATGATTCATACTCTACAGTATTGTTTGTATTATCAAATTGTAGCTTGTAAGCAAAAGGATATATCTCATTAGAGGGAGAGTATAATACTACACCAGCTCCTGAACCTACTCTGGAATGACTACCATCAAACTCCATTGTCCAAATCTGATCTTCTTCTTCCTCCATGAGGAGTGGCAAGTTCTCTTCCTTTTGTGATGTAAGGAAGTAGTTTCCTAGCCCACAATCTTGAAAGAGGATGTTAGCTCTTGGATCATTAGATTTCCTTACTATGAATTTCATTTTCCTGACTGGCAGCAGCTTCTTCATTTCTCCTTTCACTGGGATAGTTGCTCCATTTTTATTTCTCCACCTAGATCTCTACAAAAACTTATACTCAAAAGCATACCAAAAGATGCTAGGATATCTACCACCAAAATGGTCAAGAGTATCTTCTTGTCAGAGTAATCAGCTAGTGCAACATGAACATCCTTGATTCTTCCTACCCATGGAACTTGTTTGGATTCCATTGAATAACATGTGCCATTTACCCAGGTCAAAGTGAGGCCAAGAGCATTTGTAACTTTTTTGCGGCATCATATTATCTCGAGGCTCTGGAATCTATAATGAAATTGTTTAACCGGAAGCCTTTCATGAGAAGTGACAGTAGAAAGGCTCAACTCTATTGGTGGTGGAGGCACCGAGGGCTAGCATGTTTTGATAAGGTGGTATGGATGGTGTGGAAAGTAAGCCTTTAGAATTAGAGATTTGGGATGTAGAGTTACCACCCTAGAGCGCCTTGATGAATCTGTCAAATTGGACAAGATGTGTTTATAGGTATTCAACCTCGAGAGAGTTGAACTTTGGTTTTGCTTGCATGCTCCACAAATTCAAATGGAGTTATGGTAGATGAGGAAGAGGTTCCAGAGTGGATGAGGACTTAAATGGCAGAAGTTTTGTTACTTTTGGTGCTGTTGGGTTCTCTTTTCAAATGTAGCAATTAGCTTGGAAGGGGGTGAGGGTGTAGCCTTTGATTGAAATTTAGATGTTCTTGTGGAACTAGCATTTAGAAGAGAATTTCTCTTAACAACTTTTGAGTTGGGAGAAGAATCAGATAAATTACTTGGCATAACAAAGTGTGATCCCCGATAATTGGTGAATCTGATTTCTCTCTAGCTGATTCCATGGAAGGTGGTAATGGTGATCCCCTATTGATGATCTTGTTTAGTGGAGGCTTTGAAGAGATATCTTCTTTGTTCTTCCTACTCTTAGTTGTAACTTCTGAGGCTGAAAAACCATTCTTAGATTGTGCATGAGTGAAAATAGCACATGAAAAACTTAGAGATTCTTCATCACCTTCCTCCTCATCATCAACGTATTCAATTAGGCCATTGTGCATGCCGACCTCTTCAATTTCAAGATAGTTTTCATAGTCATCCATGCTTTCTTCTTCAGTTTCCTCAATGTCTGTTCCTTCTTTTGATTCCCTAGTATCACAAATGGCATCGATTGGTGGTGCTTCAAGAGCAATCCTACGAGGAGGTGGAGAAATTATTCATCTATCAGGAGGATTTGGTCTCCTTGGAGAATTTCTCATTGTGCTTTGTGACAATTGCTTCTTCATTGCAACTAGGTCATTTGCCATTTTTGGAACATTGGATCAATGGTGTATGGATTTGAACTCTAACCCTTTTGCTTCCCATTTGGTCCTTTCACTTTTCCAAAAAGAATTAGATCATCATCATTCTCAACTGCAAAGTCTGAACCTCCCTCAATGTTCTTGGTTGGGCTCTTCTGAGGAAGAAACCAACTTCTGGTGGCAAAGCATTGATGAAGAACCTTTTCAAGTTGTTTTGGGGTACCACATCTTCTAGGATCCTTCTTATCAACCTATTATACCTTGCTACAAAATCTCTCATTAATTCAGAGGTCTCCTTCTTCATCTGAACCAATTGGACCAATAGATCTTAACAATCTTCTGTGCTCTTGAACCTATGTTCAAATGCACTTCTTATATCTTCCCAGCATGTGATAGATCTTGGGGGCAACATGTAGAACCATTTAGCAACCTTTTCTTGGAGTGACTCCACAAAGATCCTAACTGAAACATCTTCATCTTCAACTCCCAACACTCCACAAGTAGTGATGAATGCTTGCAACATGTTCTTCCTGGAGCTAAGAACCATCCCCTTTGAATTTTGGGAAGTTCTTTCTTGAGCCTCTTGGGAGGTCATGAAGTGGTTGTGGAAGAGCGAGTGGACAAGTATTTATTACCCATGAGTACGTTAGGATTATGTTCCTCATGCTCATGATCACACATTCTATTCCTGTTTCTATCCTCCAGTCTTGTTAAGGCAGTCACTGCTACTCTTACTCTTTTCGCTTCAATTTGGAGTCTTTCTATTTCTTCAAGTTGAGCCCTTATCTCCTCTTTGAAAACTACCCCTTTCAAGATCTTCAAATGTGGGATCAATTTATCCTCCAAGCCTCGGTTGTTGGGTGTACTTTTATCAACCAACTTGAAAGTTTATGATCTTCTCGGGGTACTAGAATTTGTCTCTACCTTTCCAATTCGACAACATGTTCCTCTTCCAGGTCCAGAATCCTTATGGAAATGAAGTACTGATTGAAACTTTATCTCTTATGCCAAATAGCTTCTCTCGGATCGGAAGCATTGTCTTTTGGATGTGAAAGAGTAAATCACGTCTTTCAACGGGAGGATTTCCCAGAATAGCCATGATTTACATCCATGTAGTCCGTGTGATTATTCAATCTCCGTAAAATTTTCTTCTAGAATATTTTTGTATTTTATGACCCCGAGGTCGTTTTTAGGTGACATTTATAAAATCTACCCCATGGTGGGCGCAAAAGCTGTTGGTGAGAAAATTTGTCTTGTGGAAAAATTGGTGAGTTTCAAGCCAACATTATGGGAATCTAAGTCCCTCTACTTGAACGGTGCAGCTTCCGTATGTGCATGCGTGAAAATTGGATTTCAATGGTGACCTTTCGACCAAAGATCTAACAGGGCACTCCACCGACTCGTGGCAAAGCTAACAATTTCTCACTAGAGAAGAACTTTGTTTGAGAAGGGGAAAAGGAGTGATAATAGAGATAGAGAAACTAATGTTGTGAGTATAATATCGATTCCCACACACATTAGTTATAAATTTCATTTACATGCATTTATAATCAGAAGAAAAACAAATCTGCAGGAGAAGCTACAAGACCGAATGAAACTCATTGGTCGCAAAGTACCAATCAATTCCTTAATCAAAGAGGCAATAATTCCTTCTTTTATTATTGAAGCTTGAGAAGAGTTTGTACATAGCTTGATAATGGAAGAAATTTGAGAAAGAAGAGAAAATATAAGAAGAATGGCATTTTCTATCTTTTCTAGGTACAGAGCACTCTGGTCTTTTCAAAAATCAATCTCCAGCCCTTGGAATGACGTCAAGAAGCCATTATATCCAAAATGGTTACAATCTTTACAAATCCTTGACGCCTTTTCAAATTCCTTTGTTGTGAAGAAAACACTCATGGCGGGTTAAAAACCAGATCTTGCAAAGCAACAATTACATTCAATTTGCCAATTTAAATATAGGCCATTTGATTTTCTCCTATAGCTTTGAAATCAGTCCATCCACATGGAAGGAAGGGATTGGAATGGTTACAGGGGAAAGCCCTTTACATTTTGAGATTTTTTAGAGATTTTGAAATTTGGAAAAAATTGGTCCGCACCCCCGCTTTGACTTTTTAATTTAGACACGTGGCACCTTCTAATTGGAAATGGGGTCGCGGCCCTTTTCTCAACAGTTTAACCTTTTTTGGAAAAAGGCTCAAAAACACAAATTTCTCCACTGACCCGCTACTCGATTTGACTAGGACATGTGGCACATTTTGGTTGGAGATGGGGTCATGGCTCTTTTCTAAACATTTTAACCTTTTTTGGAAAAAGGCTCAAAAACTCAAAGTTTTCCACCATTCTGCTCCCGCTTTAAATTTTCAACGTTGGGCTTCACCTTTGACTTTCTCCTTGCAGGCTTCAACTTTGACTTTTTCCCTTTAAATCCTGATCGGGGATGCGGGTCACTTTTTAACTTTTTGCCCTTTTTACAAAGAGGCTCAAAAGTCAATTTCATCCGTTGGCCTCGCTACTCCGATTTGACTAGGAAACATGGCACACTTTGATTGGTTGCAGGATTCGGGAAGTGGTGAACCTTTATCCTTTTTTAACCTTTTTTAACCGATTCAGATTTTCGGGTCCCAAGTGTCCTAATTGAACTTGTGCAGCTTGGGACAAAAACTTTCACTTTTTCTGCAATCAGAAATTTTGGCTTTTCAGGTCCCAAGTGTCCCAATTGAACTTATGTAGCCTGGGACAAAAACTTCCGCTTTTTCCACAATCGGCAATTTCATCTTTTCAGGTATGCGGGGCAAATTTACCATTTTTGCCAAAAGTGTTAAGTTCACCAAAAACCCGTTCCTCCCCATCCAATAGGATCTGACCATGTACTTGCATTCACTAGGGCCAAAAAGTGATGGGGAAAAGACACCCATCATCTCAACTGTGGAAAAATACACAGAGGAAGAGAACTTCATCATTTTGAGTCCAATTTTTGAATTTCCTTCATGAACTAGAGGCATGGAGGCAAAACAATGATTTGACGACCCATGCCATAGAATAGGTGAACAATTTTAATCACAAAGGAGATTGTAAAGAGGATATTTTGTGCACATACCGAGAGATGGAGAATTTCTCAAAACGAGCAAAACATAGATTTAAATAGCACTAGGGCACAAATTTTGCTAAATTCTTGAATCTCTAACTTGGCTTAAACACCAACAAAGGACATGAGCTCAAAAATTTGAATTTGGCTATGAAAACGCAAAGTAGTTTTTAGGAGACAACACTTCCTAAATCTCTCTAAACCATTGCAAACATGTAGAGTTTCTTGAAAGATTTTTGTTGACAGTGGAAGTTAGAAAATAGATCTCATATGCGAAAGATATCGCAGGTCGAAGTTCAAGTTTGAAACATGGTCAACTTGGTCAGATCCAATCCGGACGTGACACGTGGCAAAATGGAAAAAGATGAAAAAGGTTAAATTTTGTTGTATTGACCTCGGTCTTTGTGATCGGTTAAAATTTTGGTGGGCCCCACTTTTTCTTTGGCTAGGGGCCCTCGGCCAAGTTTGAAACACTCTTTTTGTAGGAGGGTATTGTTTTGGAGGGTTGATAGTTTGTATTGTAGGTATATGTATTATCTTGACGAGCTATTTTATTACTCAATGGGGTGATCAACTCCCACCAAGTTGATTAGACCGAGATACACATCCACATTACTTGAGATGTCTATATGCATATTGATTCAGGATTATTTTATATATCCTACAATGATCCACAATTTATATAATTCGGTGGTTCCACAATAAGTCCTCATGATTCAAAGACGGTCTCAAGGCGGATATACTTCACATTGCATTGGTCGATGACATTCAATGGATAAACCAAGGCGAGGGTGGTTCAACATTATAGGAGCCCAACCCAACAACTCGGGTTTACATTTTTAGTGGTCAAGTCCGCTCTTAAAGAACGCAACGCTTACAATCAATGACTCGACCCAAATACCGGGTAGTCTAACACAATGCACAATGACCAAGAAATTCAACATCTCGGTAGGAGGGTGACACCAAACAAAAGGTATGGTATGGATAAGTGCCACGTAGACAAATCTCACCCTAGGCCTAGTTAAACGTCAATCCCACCTAGCTCGAGATACATGTGGGATAATACCCATAGCGGAGAACAATACACAAAATGGTCCACTCAAGGATTGAAGCAAGTGGAGTGGGGCTCGACCCGATGACCCGCCAAAACTAACGAAGTTCCTAACTATTAGACCAAGCATCTCGGTCGATTTATAAAGATAGCTCAATGGTATTTATAAAAACACGGTGCGTGGACTGTGTAACCAGAGAATAGGAAGATTGCATTCATCTTAGGTTTTGAGGCACTTAGAGGTAGAATAGAGACTTGGTGTAAAAAGAAAAGTTGCTCAAAATTCAAAGATAAAGACAATGGTGGTCTTATTTTTCCATGAAGTGTTGTATATTTTTTCGGTGTAGGCATTTTTTGGTCGCATTCGCACATGAAAAGCACTATGGAGTGCCTATGAAGCCATGGGTAAATTTGTGAATAGTTTCGATAGGAAATTAGAGATCCCAAACCTATTTCTAAGATTCATTTTAGGTATTCATGTATTTATTATCATTATTAAAGGTGATTAAGTTGTACTTCTTTGGGCAATAATAGATCGATTCACGATTACGTGAATCTAGAGACGTAGCCTTTGGGTGAACTCCGTTAACAATTTTGTGTTGTGGATTTTATTTCAGTTTGTGAAGCTTTTGATCAGATAAAAAATTCATTATTAGATTAATTATTTAATTTGATGGAGCAAACACTTAACTGGTTTAATTGGATTTAAGTGAATTTGATGATCTAGTTTCCACAACCTAAAAAACAAATGCACAAGTCATTTTGGGATTAAAAATCAGATTTGGTGCATGAAACAAATCAACTTGTGATCAGATATTGTATGGATTTGTAGCATTTCCATTTGATTCAGCTTAAGTTGATTTAAAAAATGATTAATTCTTCTTAAAGAAGTGTTTTGAAAATTGGGGTTTCAAAACACCCAAATTAGTTCAATTAAGCACTTTTGATTAATTATGAATCTGGAAAAATTAAGTATCCGAGAAAATTTAAAAGTACAAAGAGAAAAATAAGTAACATTTTTGGATCAAGGAGAGGTAGTAATAGACATAGATGTGGTAGATGGAGGAATGGTGGGCGTAGGTGATGATGTCAATTCTTGGTTTAGAGTGTCAATCGCATGGGCATCGGGTACCTAAGATGTAGGAGTAGTTTGATTATTTTGCAGATGGTTGGGGAAGGGTTGTTTGAAGACATCTAGGGGTTGATTAGGAGGTGCATTAGGGTTGTCCAATTAAAGGTCACCACGATGTCCAAGATATTTGAAGGTGCGACACTTTTCAATGTTGTGACCACATACTTGGTGGTACTTACAATAGTGATCCTCACAACACCATGTGGGTTTAGGTTGCGATTCGTTAATTTTTGGATAGGGGGAAGTTAGATGAGATGTAAATCCATTAGCTTGTTAAAAATAGAACTATAGGATTCATAAGAGGTGTATAGTTGGGAGTTGTTCTAGGAGATATTTGGGGAGGATCTCTCGTGGTAAGTAGACATGGAAGAAGATTTTACTATGATGGCATTGGTCGTGTTTTTATATTTTTTGTTGTGATTAGATGACTTGGTGAATTTGGGCTTTGGTTTGTTGGATCATAGTTTAACATGGCCTTTCTAAAAGGTGTGGTTAATTTTACCAACCATGGTGAATGTATCCTCAAAAGTTTTGAAGGACTGTATTTGGAGATTCGATGAAATATGCTTCAAACATGACCGTAAGAAGAGTCCGATTAGATCTGTTCATGGAAGAGAGAATGAAAACTCGATTGACTATGCCATGCCACCGGTGACAAAATCTACGATAGATTCATCACCAAATTGTCTAATGGAGTAGAGGTATGTAATGATGATTTTACATGTAATTTTAATAGAAAAGTGCTCTAATAATAGTTGTGAGTTAGGTGAGGAGAATAGAGACTTTTGGGGATACCGTTATACCACCAAAGTGGGGCTGACCAATAACATAGGAAAATTACAAAGCCTAAGATCTTGATAGTGAGCAATGAGGTAACCTACATGCCTAAAGGAATGAAGGTGATGTTATGGATCCTCCTTATTGTTAAACTTATAAAATTTGGAAATTTCCTAGTGTGGAGGATAAAGTTTGACATGAACCAAAGGTTTGATGGGATCTTTATAAATATTTTTGTAATGGAAGGTGGTCTTAAACCCTAAAGTAGTGGCTTGAGACTAGCCATTCTACTTAGCAAAGTGTGAATATGGTCATTGGATGTATGGGGATGAGAGACTGATGGATGAGGTTGTGAGATATAAGAAGTAGATGGGTGAGGTTGTAGATGAGATTGATATGATTGAGGATGAGTAGGTGTTTTGGAGGTGGTTGATAAGGGGGAAGATTATTGAAGGGTTGTGATTGAGTTGGTTGGGAGATAAGATGTTGTTGGGAGATAGGGATGTAATTAAATGGATAAGATTACATATGTTGTTGTTGAGAGATGGGGATGTTAGATTGATTTTGCATGGGACACGTGAGGATGTAAGTGTTGGTTGGTTGAGATGTTTGGGTAGATTGATTATGAAATATGTGGCAAAAAGCACTTGGAGTGGAGGTTGGTGAGTTGGGTAGATTATGAAGGATGGGGTTATAAGGTGAAAATATTTGCATAGATTTGGGATGTAGATATAGCAACCAAAGTTTTATCATGTTGTTCGGGTGGTGGAGGAAGTAGATGAGATTATTACAAAGTTTGGGTAGGGACGCTAGTGATGATAATGCTTAAGGAGGTGATGGGGATGGAAGAAGTGAGTGTAGTGTTAATGTGAGGAAGATTGAGAAGAATAGGAACCACCAGTTGAGTGGATTGATGAGTTTGGGGAATTGTAGAGGAAGATTGGTGGGATCCAAGTTCGCATTGTGACATGACAAGTTCATTCATAGCTCTAGGGAAGAACACATCAAGTTGAGAGGTGAGGACTTGAGTGGATTTGGGGTGAGAGTGATAAGCATAGATTTGTTGAAGAGGGGTTCTGTCGAAGAGAAGGTTGGTGGATTTACGAGAGGAGTTATTCATGAAGAGCCTTAGGGTTAGCAATCAGGAGTTCTTGGAACTCCAAGTACCGCGAGGGATAATGGGAAGCCTAAAGGTTTCCAAGGAAACAACAGATGGGGTGTAGCTAGTCTAGAAAGAACAAAAGTAAATAGGTTAGTATCAACATGGGGGTTGGTTTGGATAGATTTAGACTCATGGAGAGGAGAAATAGAAACTATAGGTTGCGTAACAAAAGAAGAAGTGACCAAAGGGGTGGAAGATATAATGTAAATGGATGAAGTTTGTTGAGAAACCTTGTTGGAAATGGGAATGTTTTTGGACGATATTGTTTGTTCCATTTTTTTGCTTGAGAACAGGTGATGATAGGTATGAAACAATAAACAAGAAACTATGCTTATTTTTATTATTTCGACAAGTCATGCAACAAAGTGTTAATTATCTTTCTTATTAGAAGATGTGAAAAAGGAAAGAAATGGGATCAAAGGGAACCTAGGAAATGGACAAAATATGCATGACTTCGTAGTTTTAGATGATGTCCTCGATATACCTGAAGGTATGTGAGGCTCAATCTATGATGACTATCAGTAAGAGGATTGATATTGGGGCCTACCCCTACACTTCATGCATTGCAACGACAATGGTGAAGTGCTTAGCCAATATACCGATAGTAAAAAAATTTATAATGCTACCAAAACACCGTGGAGACTTTTCTATTAGGTGATGAAATCCCAATAGTTCCACTTGGTAAAATATGTTTAAGATGTGTAAATTAATGTGTGCATTTTGGATGTGTGTGGAATAAGTGAATGTAACGAATTAATCTCCTAATAAAACCATGTTGTCAAGCAAGTATGAAGAGATTAGTTTTAAGTCACAAATTGAAATGTGGAATTCGATGAAATCAAGTAGATAAAGAAGGGAGATAAGTGAAAAGATAAAATAGGGAAAAAATGAAGAATACATGGATAAATCTATTTTCTTTTTTATTTTATTTTTAGCACACACATTGTTGATCCAAGCAAGCAATCCACCACACATGCAAGAAAGCAAAGCTCCTACCCTACCCGAGAGTTAGTAGAAAGAGAAAAATGGAAAATGAAAATGAAAATGAAAACAATAAAAACTCACCAAATAAGGGTGGGTCCCATCAAAGCGCCCGAGAATGTTGACCGAATTTTCTCGCTCTTGTTTTAGATTAGTGAAATGGTAACAAAGAAAATAAATAAACTCCAATAATGAGAGGGTTTAAGGCTACCTCTTGATAAGATGATGATGGATACATGTGTAAAAAGATCCTCCTTGCAATAAGCTTGATTACCTACACAACAAAGAGAAACTCAAAAGAAAAATGATTAGTAGATAGGAGGGTGGGTTTCTTGATAATGTCAGTCCCAAGAAGTGAAAAATTCCTAGGATGGATGTCAACCCACTTTGATAAAATATAAGTAAGATGATAATGGATAAATGATAAGATGCAGAGAATATGAACATAAAATTTGAAATGTGTTAGATAAGATAGAGTGCGAGATCTAATAACAAAAATGATAAAAAGATGAACCAAACTTGATTGGGTCGATTGACGATCCAAGATTACTAGGTACGATCAATGGCGTGGAAGATCTAAAAAGATGGTATAAAGATGATGGGACCGATGATAATGTTGTACTATTGTAGAGTATCTGGATATGATTAAAACAAAAAGGATGCAAGAAAATTAGTTGATTTGATGATAAAAATGATAGTAAGTCGGGTGGGTTGTGAATACCGAGATGAATCGAAGGCAAGCTGGGTGTGATGAAGACAAGGTTTGAAGCAACAAGTGTGAAGAATGACAAGATTTGGGACATTTAAAGGATTGCGCAGGATCGAAAATAGATGGATGGTAGGATGGGAGATAGATAATGAGATATATGTGGATCATGTTGACAATGAATATGTGGATTCGACGCCGACCTAGAAGGGATCTAGGGTTTTGTGGATGAAAATGGATGGAAAGAATGATGCAGAGAGAGATTGATGATTGATGATGCAAGTGTTGAGCTCCAAGGTGACGGATAAACCCGAAGGCGATGTAAAAGGGATGGGATCACAAAGGGGTCTCTCAAGCTAGCTCAAAATCTCCAATATCTTCAAAATGGCATGCAATGTCTTGAACCAACTCTAAAAAGATAGTTATAAATCCAAAGAAGAGAAAATGAAACAAAATTCACAAGAAATCTCGAGCTATCAAAATTGCATACTCAAGAGAGGGGGTATGGGCATATTTATAGGGTCAAGAGAAACCCATATGGGTTATCAATGATTACAACGGATCGCTGATTTGGGCAAGTGGGGTGATGCCCAATTCGATGTAAAAGGGTCTAAAGAGGGAAGATTAGGGTTTCTTAGGGAGGATAAAAGGTGGTTGGAGGATAAGAAAACATTAAATGAGGGTAGGAAGGAACCTAGGGATGATAAAAATGATTCTTAGGAAGGATAAAAAGGACTAGGATAATAAGTGTAATTAGGGATTAATTAAATGGGATTAAGGGTAAATTAGGGGGAATAAAATAAATGATGGGATAAGGTAGGAAAGTGGGAAATTCAAATAAATGGGATTTAGGAGGAAAGGGGAATTCAAATAGGAAGAGATATATGTGTGTGCGAGATGACGATGAAGGGGAGCGAATGTGGGATGGGGGACAAGCGTACCAAAAATTGGTGTCTACAAAAATATTAATGAGATAAGATTATTATTGTGCTTTATTCTTTGCTATAAACTCCGTACCAAATTCACAATTTGGATGGATTTGGTAAACACTTAGTGTTTTGTGTCGTCGTAGGAACACTAGGACCGTGCACAACATCTCAAATGCCTCCACTTTGAATATTCAACACTAAAAAAAAAAACTACTAAGGTTACACTAGAAGGATGAAGGGCCTCATAAAAGTCTCCACCGATGCAAAGTATGTTTGTCAATCTTGAGATGGGTTCCTTGTAATTGGTGATAGACACTATTTTTTTTCCTTGTTAAACATCAAGATGTATATACACTAAATCACACGAATTATTCCCTTACAAAACTTCCCTCTTGCCTATGATAACAACTGCAACAACGCATATTAGAAGGCTATTTTTCCGTATTTTCACCATATCTGGATAGGGTGGTGCCTAGGTTACCCCCTATGCTTAGAATATTTTTTCTTCTATGCTACACCTCTGTGTTTGCTAACATGAATGTATACAATTATGTGATGCAACAATGGTGATGAGGAAACATAACCTTAAGGGTTATCAAGAGGTTGGGGAATCTATGGCTTCTCCTAGGCCCAAGCTTGCAAAAATTCCCCTAAATCTTCTAAAAACTTCAATCACCTCCAATCAGCTCTCCAGTTCAAAGCTATGAGAAATAGGGAAGGAGTTTCTTGAGATTATATTGATAAGGAAAATGTCAAGTTACATGATAACTAAGTTGCAATGCTTATATACATTAGAGAATTGAATGCAGACAACCATAAGGTTTCACATGTGAAACCAACTCACATACGTGAATGAATAAAAACAAGTATATGGTTTCAACCATAAACCAAATAATAAAACAACCATAATGGTTATAAAAATATAACCATAATATAAACTAATTTACCCAGTAAAATATTTATTTACTTAAGTAACAATAACTAAGGTAAAATACTAAATACAATGCATAATTACCTAATATGTTTTACATAAAAATATTTATTTCACAAGAAAATTATGCTAATGACATCTTGAAAAGATTTAACATGTTGAATTGCAAGCCAACCCCAACACCAGTTGTAGTAGGACTGAAATTAAACAAAGAAGACAATGGTTCATTTGTGGATCCAACTTTGTTCAAAAGATTAGTTGAAATTCTCATGTATTTGACAACCACGAGGTCTAATATTAAGTATGGTACATGAGCCTCATCTCAAAGTTCATGGAGTCACCTAAAGACTCACATTGAAAGACTGGAAAAAGGATTGTCAGGTATATATGTGGAACTAAACATCATAGAATTTTTTTTTCAACATTAGATGAGCTCAAACTCATAGGCTATAAAGATAGTGATTGTTAGCAATACATATGATAGGAAAAGCACATCTAGATATGTTTTTCACTTTGGAACATGGGTAGTTTCGTGAGCATTAAGGAAAACAACACATAGTAATTCTTCACAGGTGAAGCTAAAGTATGTAGCAACCATATGAGCAACATGACAAGTTATTTGGATGAGAAGGATCTTTGAAGGATTTGAGGAAGAATCAAGAAGAAGATACATAATTTTTTTGTGACAACTCAATAATAACATTGTCTTAAAATTGTGATTTTCAAAAGAGGACTAAACATATAGGCATAAGATATCATTTCATCAGGGAGTTGGTTAACAACAAAGATATATGTTTAGAATTTTACAGATCTTAAGATCGGTTTCCGATATCTTTAAAAATCTATTAGGAAAAGAGGTATTTGAGTATTTGAGAAGTTGTTTGGGTGTCTATGATCAAGAAGAGACATAATATTAGACTCAACTCCAAAATGATAAAAGTTAGAAGGTTGAAATTAAGGGGAGTGTTAGAAATTGATGATTTCACCCCAACCTAATTTTAGGAAAAGTTGTAGTTTATTTTTGTGCATGCATCCATGCTTTACTTGGTTTTAGATTAAATTGGAATAGTCTATTTTTCAGAAAAAACAACAATTTTCTCTCACGCATGCACTAAGATTTTAAGTTGTTTTAGTTTAGTTCCTAATTTTAAGAAAAACAAATAAATCTTGTATGCTCTATTTTATGCATGCCTTGCTTTTGTATCAACAATTTATTTTTGGGATGATTTATTTTTATATGTGAATCCCTCTATAAATATGAGGCATATGTAATAACTTTAGACAATGTGATCGATGGAGCAATGTAAGGCAATGAAGCCAAAAGGTAGAAGGGAATAGAAGAACTGCACAATATTGTTGTTTTGAATTTATTTTCTGTATAATTTGTTGTCTTTTATTCTATATTCTAGCATACATTTCAATAAATGGCAGAGGGGACCCTACCCTACGTTATTTTTGGTACATATCATATTCTATATAAGTCCAAAGGATGACTTGAAATTCAATTCCATCATTTACATTTGCAGTCGACTATAAACTTTACTCGAGTTCATTTTGTTGCCAAAAAAATTTGGAAGTGGAGGTATGATTTTGATTCTAGTCAGAACCCCTCTCTTGTCTCCAATAATTATTAATTTATTATTTTGTACACAATCAACAAAAATATGTTATTTTATCATAAAACACAGAAGGTTTATCTCCCTTGTAGCCTGTATGAAAATTAAACACAATTTAAATGACGTCTACATCTCCCTTGCCATCCAAATTTTCTTTTGATTGTATTCGATCAAATGCTTATAATTGATTTGAAGAAGTTTTTGGTAGCAACTTGCCAACATCCTTCAAATCCTCTCACTTCCCCAAAGCATTGTATAATAACCTATAACCACCAATATTCCTCCTACCATACTGCAACTGACATCATATATTTGTAAATTATTTTAACTTAAAAATATTATCAAACTTTACACATGCTAGTTCAACATATGATCATTACCTTGCCAAATAAAACCATTCACCTAGAAGAATAGAGGACAAAATGGAAACTATTACCAATACTACAGGATTGAACATTGCTGCAAAAACCGACCCCTTTTTGTTAATGCACCACATCTGTAGGCAGTATGCAGCTCTTGAAATCACTATTCATTTCATAAATGATAAAAATAAGAAACCAAATAGAAGCCAATCAGATTTTTATCAGATCAATAAACTTAAAAATTAATTGCTCATTTTTAAAGTTATCTATACAATTATATAATAATCCACTGTTGCTGTAAAAATTCATACGGCATAGACAACTGTCAATAATTGAAGGTTCCATCCCAAAGCCCACACAGCTAGATTTCTCTCAAAAATGAAGGCTATCACAGTTGATTGCAGCGAGACAGAAAAACACATCAATGTTATAAATGAGATTTGAGTTTGATATATCTTCGTAATTTTTCCTGCAAATCATTGTGTTTTCATACCATGAAGATGATGCAGGAGCATCAACTTGGACAAGAAAAACATCAAATTTTTGGTTTGAAGCATCTTAGAACAATTTTCATAAGGTGATAGAGGTGTTGGTAGGTGTCTAGGTCCTTTAAATTTTGAATTTTGGCTTGTTTATAGTTTTCCCACCCAAACCAAGTTTGAATTTCTCAAACAAGGAAATGGGAAATTTTGTATAGTTAGGTTGTGTTAGGAGGGTCTAGGTGGTTCATTTTGGAGTCTTGAACATCTTGACATGTCTTCATAACTTTTAAGATGTGAACTTAAGGACCAAGTGGTCGTAATTATTAAAATCATGCTTTTCCTATCTTTGTAAACAAGGGGTTCTAAACCATAAAAGTTGGTTTTAAAAGAAAATATGATGAAATGGATGAATGATTCAAATGGGAGTTAGGTAGGAAGACTTTTAAGAGACACAACTTTGTGGGGAAGAAAATTTGACCATGTGAATAAAGAAAACAAGAAGAAAAGATCTGTTTGGAGAGGCAAGAGCATTATGAGAACAATTTCCATCTCGAAACTCTAATAAGGGTCATATTTCTGTTTGAAGAATGAAAGTTTCTTGTGTATACATTTCCTTGAGGAGGTTTTAATGTTATTCTATTGTTTACATTGTGGATGTTGAAGTGAAAATGCAAGATGTCTTCTATTTCCTCATGATTGTAATGTGCATGCTCACAATTTTCCCTATTCTAGTATCTATTTTGTCATTTTGAAAGAAAATTCTTCATTTTAATTTTTTTGTTAGGAGGTTTTTAGTCCTTATTGGATATGCCCAAAACCCTAGTTAGGGTTAAAGCAAGAAAGGTTAGATGGAGGCCTTAAACTTCATTTCAAACCATGAAATTTGGAGGACAACTTATGAGTGTCATGTTTCAATAGATTTTCAAGATTTTATAAGTGGAAATTACTCTTATCTTGTCATGTTCTTACCGGTCTTTAGACATGCATGTATACTTCATTTGGAAACTTAATTGCAAAAAGAGCTTTAGCGAATTGGAGGGGCTAAATTGGGAGTGGCGACATGAAATTTTGTGTGAAGCACAATTGGGGAAAAGAGTATCCTAAACAAGTTCCAATTTTATGAGATTCCTTGTGGTTTTTCCTAAACAACAAGACTTAGCGATTGGAAGGGTTATAAGCCAAGAAGCATGTTTCTAGCAAAATAAAGTGAAAGACCAAATTTTCAAGTATTTCCTTTTGTTTTTGCATCGAAGAGATAACTTATTTCTCACTTCCTTTGCTCTCTGATTTTGTCCTTAGCCAATTTTTTAATTTCCACACGAGTATGTGATCTTGTGGTGCTTTAACTTGCCTTTGACATGCGAGTATTGATTTCCTTAGTGTCGCGAAGGTCTAAGAATCTGCGAAACACTAAAGTTTCCCGAATCCACCTAAGTCTTGAGCACTCATTTCTTTGTTGCGTGGTTTGAGAGAATCCACCACACTCCGTGGGAGACTAAAAATTAGTGTCCAATGGTTTTTCTTGAGATTTATTTTTGGCTAAGTCCATCTTTGATAAGTTGTTCAAAATTACATGGGGTGTTATTTTGGACAACAACTACATTTCAAAGTCCATGTAGTTCTCCTAATGTGTGATGCATGTATGTGTGCAACTAATTCCCTTGACCTATTTTTTCCCTCGTGCCTTAACAATGATAATGGGCAAACCAATTCTCCCAATTGAAACCCTTATATGTAGATGTAGAACACTTGAAACCAAAAATTTCCCCTTGTGATGTGCTCATGAGATGTACTATAACAATAATGGCTTTTGCTAGCTATCATATGGATAATAGATATGTGATTATTGGATAATAAATGCTTATAAAAAAACTTCTATATATATTAGTCCTTTACTTTGAAATTTAAACCTAAAGGAGTGCAATGTTGACCCATAACAATGGGTACGAAATAAAAAAGAGTAATGAATATGCCAAAAAAGTAGGAAAGAGCCAAAACAAAGTGGGGACAAGACCATTTGGCTTGGGAGCAGATTGTGGGACGGTTTAGACCAAGTTGTATGGCCTCATACCGAAGTCAACAACATTCAAATAGTTACAAACAACAACCGGTGATCTTTGTGACACGACATGAGAAAATACGAATAGATCCACATAAGTCAACAATGAAAGTAAATCAATCAATACGAAAGTGAATTAATAATGACTTACGCCACTAAGCTTTAGTTTCATTTTTCGAGACTCATACACATATAATTTGTTAAAAACATGATGTAATAATGATTATTTGCTAAATTAGGTGTCTACGCTGGATGTCAATCAAATAGTTAAGATCGTCAAAGAGGTGTACCTCAATAAAGACCTACTTCTAGGGACTGGCTAAGTAAGGATTGAGTGTGGTTCTTTATAAATAACAAACTATATCATGGATGTTATTTGGTCAAATAAATCTCAACGTAGTATGTTGAGCCATTAAAATTCAACCCATTCTAGGACCTTAAGGGCAATGTGTTCATATACAACAAAGTCACACGACCACTTTGGAAAGAACAAGCAAAGATATTTGAACATACCAAGCGATGGAATTTTGTAGAATTGTCAAGGCATGGGTTCGGTCTTAAAAACAAGAGAGGAAGAATCCTTTTATCTAATTTTAGACTATGTCAATCCTTATATACTATGTCGAGTCCAGAAATTTGAGCACGAGTTTTAAGGATATTTTCAAAGGAAATTCTCCCAATAAAATAACTTATTAGGTAGAAATCATTCTAGACAACATAACAAATCTCAATCATAGTTATAATAAATTAACTTGAATTATGAGATGCCATCTAAATAAGGTGTCAAAAGAAGAGATTACCTTAAAAAGACTAATAAATATTAATCATTCAAGCAACTTACATAATGTAGAAAACGTAAGAGCCAAGTAATAAATAATGATAGGTGGAAAGCAAACCTTAGCAAAGCAACAACATCCTCCTTTTAGACCCTATTACTAAATAACCATGTAAATTATATTTAACTTTCAAATAACGAAAAAACCAAAACTCAAAGTTTACTAAAAGAACACCATAAGCAGCTAATATGGGCACTAAATGCACCTATGTATGTTTTAGGATATGTTAAAGCATACAAGTATGCGTACATATTAGGCATTCATCCTTTTATATTTCTGCCTAGGAATATTTCATCATTGTGTGTTTACACACAATTTAACCTTAATTTGAATTCACAAGCTCCCCTTTTTTGATTAACTTTTTTATTCAATCACCCGCGGAGTGGACCCTGCCCTACTTTATTTTCCGTATATTTTATATTCTAGGTACGAGTTTGAGTTTAGTCAGAAACCCTCTCGTCTCCAATAGTTATTAATATATTATTTGGTACACAGTCAACAAAATATATATTATTTTATTCCAAAGCACAAAGGGTTGATCTCCCTTTGTAGCCTGCATGAAAATATAAACAGAATTTAAATGACGTCTACATCTTCCTTGCCATCCAAAGTTGCCTTTGGTTGTACTTGAGTTGAAGAAGTTTGTGGTAGAAGCTTGCCAACATCCTTCAAACCCTCTCTCTTCCCCCAAAGCACTGTGTAAAGACCTATAACCACCAATATTCCTCCTAGTATACTGCAACCATCAAGCAACATCATATATTAACTTTAAAAAATATTATCAATCTTTACAAAGTTCTGCTGGTTCAATTCATCATATGATCATTACCTTCCCAAATAAAGTCGTTCACCTAGAAGAATGGAGGACAAAATGGCAACTATTACCAATACTACAGGATTGAACATTGCTGCAAAAACTGGCCCCTTTTTGTTAATGCACCACATCTGCAGGCAGTATCCAGCTCCTGAAATCACTATCCCCTGCATAAATGATAAGATTAAGAAACCAAAGAGAAGCCAATCAGCTCTATAACAGATCAATAAACTTAAAAATTAAATGCCCATTTTTTAAAGTTATCTATACAATTATATAATAATCCACTGTTACTGTAAAAATTCATACGGCATAGACAACTGTCAATAATTGAAGGTTCCATCCCAAAGCACACGTAGCAGGATTTCGTTCAAAAATGAAGCCTATTACAACTGATTGCAGTGAAGCAGAAAAACACATCAATGCTACCAATGACATTTGAGCTGGATATATCTTCGTAATTTTTGCCTGCAAATCAAATATTTTAATATGTTTAAATTATAACATGTCCAAAAAAATATTTGGCTTGATCAAAGCTAAGATAGGCTGGAGTTGGAAACCTGAAAAATAAACCATGCACACCATGCAGTATAGCTCGTCATCATTAGAAGAGCACCTTTGATCCAGTCCTTGTTCAAATTATGGGTTTCATGAGAATGGAGCTTCCCATGAACATGAAAAGACCCAAACATGGGTATGATAGGACCCTTGTATAAAGTCACAACTAATGCTCCAATCATGCAGATCATGGTACCCAACACCTTTGCTTGCCCTGCCAGAGTTTTAATCCTAGCTTTCTCCATTCTGAACTTATATAAAAAAAATGGTCCATATATAAAAAAAAAAGGTCCACTTATTAATATAGTATATGCAAAGGGAATTTAAGCATTTTCTATTAATCATAGTCATACATCCAAAAAATAATGTACAATTGTCCGTAAATATATGTCTACTTATATGAAGTTCTATACACATCTATACAATTGTTTCTAAATACATGTCTTACTATACTAAATCATATATGTTTATGTATGTAATTGCTTTTAAATATATATATCATGATATTAAATTTAATATAACTGTTTAGTGCATTTTAGATTTATTTCTACAACTCTAAAGAAAAACTTCATATATTCATATTAAATAATAAGTGAAAAGACATCACACTCCAAAATATCAAAGTAGATTCGATATCATTTAAGTCAGCAAGGTTGAAATATTGGGAAAGCAATAAACTATTTAACTTTTTGTAGGTGCTATATTTTTATTTGTTAACTTCAACAATTCAACTTGTTAACATATCTTTTTTTTTAAGGGTGCCCTGATTTTTATTAAACTTACATGTTGCAGAACTCATAGAGATTGTTACAATGACTATACCTCAAACAAACAGCCATTAAAAACGTTATGGCAGGAATGGCATTGCCCAATGCAGACCCAAATGTTGTAGATGTGCATTTCAACCCTGCAAAGTAAAGGTTTTGTTGGATAGTTGTTCTGCACACGATGATTCCATCATTTAGACTTGTGAATCAAGTGTAAAGTTACTAACATAATAATAGCTTTTTTTCTGGGAAATAACATACCCACATAGAGCAAGCAAAAAAATCATGAAGAAGCTGTAAAGGGTGATGGATGGCCGAGTCTTCCTTCATAATAAAATCATAGATACACTGAACCGTTATGTATAAATCCAAATGTGAAACATGAACAAGGCTTCCTTTGAAAGAAAACTGTACATACTTGTGAAATAAATTCTTAAAATATATTTAGCCATGGATAAAAATCATATTACAAAATCATTAAGTTTTTTACCTTTCCAGGAAATAAGCAAGAGGACCCAGAACCACAGTAGCAATCACATGCCTGTAAACCACCAAAACAAAATAACTCATTCCAGTTGTAAGAGCAGCCTTAGAGATTATGATAAGACCAGCATAAGCAACCTGCACAGAAATCATAAATATATGGGGCTTATATTTCTCCATGATTACAAGTATACAATTTGTTCTTCACACCAATAGTTTCTTATATTTATACGGTGGAAGGTCATAAAGTAGTCATGCTGCATATCAAAGTAAGCATGCTACTCTGCTAAGTGCATATATCATTCTGTTTGATGAGTCATGTTGCACTAATAAAGTGGAACCACTATAAAAGTTGGAAAACACAATAGTATTCACTACTTTCTAGTAGTCTGTTATTTCTTAGTCTAAAATTCTTCTGTAAACCACTGAAATATTCTCTATTCTCTGGTCTATCTTATGTCAAGAGTGAAATACTGTACATATATACCTCCAAGTTCGGGAAGAGGAGGTTGCTTACACGATTCCCACTTTCATGGTTTGGACGATTTGGTTAATTATATTAATTTTTGTATAGTCATGGTAATTTCCTTTATAAAACTGATAAGCATTATAATGTGAAGCAGACATAGCTGCAGACTTCCGTCCACATCGATGCGTATGGGCATCTAAATTGATGGTTGGTATTTGTTTGAAGTATGGAATGATAAATTCTGATCATTGATTTCAATTTGGATAAGGAATATTTAAATTGTTAAAGACTTTTCCCTGTTACAATAAAAAAGTTGAAGCATAACTGTTTGCATACTTTGTTATGCAAATAAGCCTTATTGATGTGACTATTGGAGTTACCAGCACAATTGCTACTAATATAACTAATAGTACCATTGGATATGATTCCCAAACATTATTATTTAATTTAAGGTATTTATTTATTTTTGATTTCTTATTTTCGTATTATATTTATTTATCTTTAATAATTCTTGGCCTATAAATTGAGGATTCGATTTTATTATATTATTCTTTACCTAAATCACTCTCAAAACTAAATACATTATTTGAAATTGATCTCTAGACTTAAAACAAATAATACTAAACATACTAGTTTTAAATAAATCAATCAAGAAACAAAACTCTACATACAATTCATCCATTTGAGCTTTGAAGCCATTGGAAAAATCTAAACTTATGAAAGTAACTATTTTAAGCTGGACTTGCAGGTTTGAGGCAGTTAAAAAACGTGTCAATTTGTTTCAGATGGGACACAGCTTCCTGACAAAGGACCATCCACTAAGTAATAGTGTCTTCTCGTGATGTCATACTCTATCATTTACAGGAATTTAGTTGGTTGGGGACCATGGAGACGCCTTTAGAACTCGGTACCAATGATGATTTGGATTCTCATTCTCATTCTCATTCTCAATCTATGTTTGCTCATATTTGTTTGTTTTTGGGCATCCATGTTTAAGTGTGTGATTTATACAATTGGAGAGAAGGCTTAGATATTGACATTGGTGGATTATTTTGGATTTCCATTTGCTTTGTCAGAGATTAAGACATCTCAGAGTTTGTTTGTTAAAGTGCTGACAAAGGACTCGAAGTAATCTGCCCAGTCACCCTCGAGAGGGTAGAATTCCACCCTATTTATTGTATTTTCTCCAGATTACTTGAGTATAAATAGAAAATCTGTTCTGAATTATTATTTTAATGTAGTGATTGTTTACCACTTTTGATATAGTTAATCTGGCAAAGTTTGTTTTTCTTTCCATTGAAAATTAATTAGGTGAGGACGTTTAAGTGAATGTTTCTAGACAAAGATTTTTTTTTTTAAAATATCTTTTAAACAAATGTACAAATTGATAAACAATTCAATGCCAAACGGTTCTATAAATAATATTAAAAATTAGATGCTTCTCTTTTTAAAGTGTTGAATTTAATAGAAAGGGTTAGAGTTTGATTGTTGAGGATGATAATCAATAATAAATATTTATTAGAGGACAATTTTGTTTAATATTGTTTGATAAAAGTTGTTTGTAAATCAATTGTCACTCAATATTGACTTTGTAACGTGCATTTTAGAATATTTTTATTTTTATTATTCGATATGCATTCAATTTTGAAATGTTATGACATTTTTTTTTTTAACACAAAATCAATGGTATAATGAAAAAACAGTAATAATGTATTGTGTTGGCTTTTTAGATAACAATATATTATTACGTTGAAGGCGTTCCCCCTATGGAAAAGGTCTTTTTGGTTGTTCATCTTATTGTGTTAAATTTGATGGTCGCTCATGTTACCCGAGTTAGGAAACATGACAAAGCTGAGTTACTTTTAAGGGTCTTTATGAAATTGTTCTATAGTTTCATCCAGCTAACATAGGATTAAAAGAGTAAATGTTTAGTGAATATGTTGTCCTCTAAGCTTTTCTAAGTTTGCATGTTGCCTTTGGTTATAACAATGTGCATGGTAATCAACTGAATGGAACAATGCTTCTTGAATTTTGGAAGCTTGGAAGCCTTACTTATTTGTAAGATCTTTTAGATTATATTTTGTGTTGTTGATCGATCATGTATATGATGATTGTGGAAGGGTTCTGTCAAGCACATTAAGCATGCATTTAAAATACACCCATGGTTTAATGAGTATAGAAATATTATGTTATTGTTTTTACAGGATCTGTCCTCAAACAATATTAAGGGAGCAATTCGATAGAGATGGGATATATTATAAATTTAGATACATTGTGAGTTTAGTTATTTTTTATTTTTTGGTTATACTTTCAATAGGCTATTAGGAATTGTGTTTGGAGAGAAATTTACTATCTAGATGGCAGCTGTGAAAGACTTCCAAATGTTTTGTTGATCTCTGATCTGGCATGAAATCCTAGGGACCTCTCGATAATAAACTTTCTGGACCCATTCCGGGATTTGTGGGGGCTTTGGAACATCTTCGAAATTGTAAGTCTTGTCCATATAGGATTTTATAGAGCATAAACAAGAAGTCCATTTCTATGAATGAACATTATATTGACTTGATGATTCATCTCAATTATAAATTCAAGGAATTTGAGCGGAAATAGACTGAATGGGTTTCTGCCAGAGGAGTTTGGAAATCTAAGGAGTATAATGGATATGTAAGTTTTTTATATTGAAAATCTGATTATTTAACTCACAAGGACATGTTTTTGGATCTATATGCTATGTATTTTCATTTCAAGGGAAACAATAACTTTGTGTGCTTTTTTTCAATGTAGAGATCTTTGTGGCAATCGATTAACAAGTCATATTCCTCAAGAGCTTGGGCAGTTACAAAACTTAGTCTCATTGTATGTTCCTTTCAACTATACCTTACATGTAAATTTTCGGCAAGCTTGTGTTGATGTTCAAATAATATTAGAAATGGATCATATGTAGGATACTGAAAAATAACAATTTATCGTGGAAGTGTCATTATTAGCTTAGCCAATGTTTCACCTTGATACATTTGCAAATTTAATACTCTTGCCCTAATAATAGATGATACTGTAAATGGCTCTATTTCTTTTACTGCAACCTCTCCTACAACAATTTGTCTATTGGCATTCCTGTCATTAATTTTTTTCAAGGTTTCCTCCAGATAGTGTAGATATAACCAAAACTTTATGGCTTTCTTTCTTATTGTTCAGTAATACTATTGTGCATAATTATAGCTCTATACTTTTCAAATCATCCAAAGGCATTTACAAAAGGCTCTACAAACAAGATGGAGCAAGGTGATATAACTAACATGGCTAGACATGATTTCATATTGTATAGATTATAGGACAACAAATCAAAAAGTAATATCTTATTAGAATTTCTTTATTGACACATCTATATGTTACATTTAGGTTCTCCAAGGTTGGTCATACTACACATGGACATGGCTCTTCACATGTACGATGACAAAATGAGAATCACATAAAATCTAAACGAGAAATATATAATTGGCTATGGTGCTACAAGCATTGTTTATAAATGTGTTCTAAAGAATTGTAAGCCAATTTCTATAAAGAGACTATACAGTCGATACCCACAAAGCTTGCGTGAATTTGAAACTGAGCTGGAAACACTTGGAAGCATCAAGCATCGGAATCTTGTGAGTCTGCATGGATATTCACTTTCTCCACATGGAAACCTTGTTGTTTTATGATTACAAAACACATCAACTACGAAAGTAAATCAAAACCGATGCAAACACCATCTCAAACACATTGCAACACTAACACATTATCACCCCAAATAATTACAAAACACATCAACTATGAAAGTAATTAACGTATCCCTCCAAATCAAATAACTTATATCATTCGGCGTTCACATTGCATTGTACACATGCGATTGCTAGTTAATAACTAATCATGATTAACAAGAAATATTTTATTCTCTAAATTATACAAACGCATACACGATGAACAAATTTATCGTAATTAAGAAACCTCAATTTAAATGCATCCATACTCAACATTCATAATATATATAAGTTTAATGTGTTTCTCAACAATATATCAAATTATATATAAAATTATTATCAAAAATGTATGTATGTAAACGTTGTATATAAAATCAATATTTATCAACATAGAGCACAACTAAAATTTTGTTTTAGGATTCAACAAAATTCAATAATCAAATAGATTTTAAATATTAATTAATATTTGAAATATGATAATCCATAACATAAATATAAATAGACTAAAATTTATAATATGAAAAAGATGATTTAAAATAGAAAATGTTTAAAGATAAATTACCTTTTTTGGTTTGGTTCTTATTAATGTTGTATTTTTTATTTTGAAAAAATCTTTATGGTTGAAATTAAGATTTTATTAGCTTGTATTGTTTGTTATTTGTACAAGGAGAGGTTTTTCTTAAAATTGAAATTTTATTTAATTATTTTTATTATAATTGTATGGTTAATAAATTATTTCATTGTATTGAAGTGGTTGTATGAAGAAACAAATGAAAGATTTTAAAAATGTGTAAGTTGTAATAAATATGTTTCATGCTAAAAATTCTTTTGTCTAATTATTGTTATGAAATATTCACTCTTTTTTTTAAGTAAGTATTCGAGTGTGAATCTTGATTAGAAAATTTAATGTTTTTAGAAAAGGTATGTTGTCTTTTTCTATTATTTTTAGGTAATGTCAAACTGCAGATTTCATATCGAAAAGAAATCAAGTAGGGAGAGGACCCCATAATTGTGTAGGTACCAAAATATGTACATTGATTTTCACCATTGGTTGTTGAAAAAATGACTAATAGTTGTTCACTATTTGATTAATGACACTTTTTAAGAGCCAATGACAATGTGACACATAGGGCGCTCGGTCATTGGTACCTCTTTCAAATGCTTTATATTATTTTTTTCATTTTAAATCAATTCAAAAACTACTTTTCCCTCCAAATAAACACGCGAAACGAAAATGCTGATGTGGCATGATGATACACTATATGATGATATAATTTTTTTATGTTGACGAGACCCCTACATATATCTACGTGCCCCTAAAGTTAGGGTGCACGGTTATGGGGTCCTCTCCCCTAATCCTTAACTAAGCAATTGACAATTAACTTCAATCTAACTACACTATTTTATTGAGGCTCAATAAAAAAATTCAGAAAAAATAAATCATAGACATTTAGTTCACCACCACTCCTCACTAAACCATAAGATGTCTTTCAATATAAGTAATATTATTAAACACAATTTTTATTTTTTAAAGCAAAATTTATCTACTATTCTACCCCTTTGATATTAATCTCCCTTCATCTCTCATACAATTGTTTTAGTTTTTATTATATAAAAAGCCTAACAAAAAAATGTAATGAGATCAACAACATATCAAAATTTATTTACCAATTTAGGTGTATTGAATTATAAGCACCATTGTCCTCTTATTCTAGATATACTTTTCCTTGTGGTTGCAATTTTTCCATTCTAAACAAGTATTTCATTATTTTTATTCTTAATTAAAATAAGATATTCCTTATAAATTGAGGATTTTTATTCTTATATAATATCCTGAAGTTTAATTAAGTAATTATTTAAAATTGAGGATTTCCTTTTCAGTATAATATTGTGTATCTTAATTATTTTAGTAAGCAATTATTTCAAATTGACCTCCATAAATAATAATACATTATTTTCAATACCAATCATTATACAAAGGACTTATATAACACAAACGCATGGGGAATTCGGGTGTTTGAAATAGTGAAACCATTGGAAAAAGGCCACCTACACTCAAAGTTACTATTTTATGTTGGACTTGAGCTTTGACACAGTTAAAAAAATGTGCGAATTTGTTGGAGCTCCTGATAAAAGGACTATCCACTAATTAATAATGATGTCATACTCTACCATTTACAGGAATATAAGTTGCTTCCTGATACACGAATTTAATGCCTTTAAAACTTGGTATTCATTCTCATGCTCATTCTATGTTCGCCCACATTATTATTATGTTAAAGTGGGTGATTTATACAGTTGAGGGATAGTGGATTAAGACAGCTCGGAGTTAGTTTGTTAAAGTGGTGGCAAGGGACTTTATAAAGTAATCTGCCCATCTTTACGGATGACACCATTCACTGTATTTATCACTATCAGACCCGCACATTGCTACAATTTTAACAGGAATTGTCGAATTAAGGGTTATGAGTGTCTTAGGCAATACTAAAATTAATGTCTTCTATAAATAAATAAAATATATAGTAGAAAAAAATAAACCGTGACCAACTATTGTGTTACTTGATATGTTATGTCTCTACCATCTGAGAAAAACTTTTGAATAATTGTTTTTGTAGCTACTACTACCTAAAATCCCCAGTTAATTCTCTAACATATAGTCTATTATAATTCTCCTTTTCTCATATATTTCCCAACATTTTTTTCCCGTTCTTTACATATTCACCTTTCTTGATCTCTCCATAAAAACTTCCAAGATTTCAAAACAATACAAAGTATGAAAAATACATGAGTATGAATTAAATTTAAGAATCCTGCAACAAATACACTTGCATAAATATTTGAGGCCTCCTAAATATCATATTCTTAATACAATTATGTAATTTTAATTTTATTTTGAATGAAGTGAATTGAATTGGTATGTAAGGTTGGACACTAAGTGCTACTTGCATATATGGAACTAATAAATTAAACTACTATTCATAAAAAAAAAACCTAGTAAAATCTAATAAATTAGCGCCCCCTAAATGTTAGCGCCCTAGTCATTTGCCTAGTTTTCCTAGGTCTTAATCCCCTATGTTTGTTTTGTAATTGGTTATTATTGTGTTTTTTTATTCATTGTTCCTAAGTGGTTGGTCTAGTATAATATTTTCATGGCATATTTCAATGCCCTCATTCCTTTATAAATGATTACGCTGTTTTTATTTTTGGTAATATAAGTGTTCTATTATTTTTAAAAAATTATTATCAAAAATTTAACATATAATAACATGTGTATAATTGTTAAACATGCACCTACTTAAACAACGGTCATTTAAAAAAGTCAAATGTTTGTACAATAACATAGTTAACAAGGCTATCATGTATATATACCCATGCTCCATGTTTATGATAGATCGAAGTTTAATTTGTTTTCTTAATAATGGTATGTTATTTATAAAACATATATTCATCAATGTGAATTAGAAATGTATTATGAATTATCGAAAAACAAAATTATTGTACAAGTATGGAAGCACGCTTCGTATGATTTATCGTCACACCAGAAGCTCGAACTAGTGGTGGAGAGGGATCTCATTGTGTTAACCAGCTGCTACACCAACACACTCCCGCATAATGGAGCTGGATGCAACCATGTGATCTCTGGGCCCACCATGTATACACCCAATTAGGTCCAATAGCATTACGAGACAACGACACTAGGACTTCTCGGGAGGTCACCCATCCTAGTACTACTTCGTGTTGGACGCGCTTAAGCTGCTCCGGCTCGATACCATGTACGATTCTTTGTCACACCAAAAGCTTGAATCGATGGTGGAGAGAGATCTCATTGTGTTAACTAGATGCTACGCCAATAGCCTCTAGTTCAAACTTGTCTCAAGGAACGAGAAATAATAAACAACATCCATGGCCCAAAGGAAAAGAAACCAATTTTAAAATCAAAACATTTGGTCAATGTCGTAGAAGGAGTCAAAGAATGAGGATCTCGGCCATCGGGTGTGTCCCACTCACCCCCTGGAAGGTCATTCCTATCGGGAATAGGCTCCTAACCAGTGGTCGTAACATTGGTGCCTTTTGTTAGATCTTTTGTTTGATTTTCCTTCCCTTAGAGTAGCAAAATGGCCAATGCCAACTGAGGGAACTTGCTAACTTGTTTGGTGGAAATGTGATGCACTATTTTTAGCAAAAACTTGAAATGGTCATAACTTTTGATTCGGGTGTCTATTTTTGTTCATTTTTTTAAACCACTTGTTTCAATGAGACAGACGCACTAGTCAACCCGCCTGTCTCGGTTGGAGCCATTTTTGGCACATTTTTGGGCTTGAAATCCGTCATCTAGGGGCTGAAAAATTAGGATTTAAGTTTCAATTCGGTTTTTTCCTATTTTAGGGCATTAGTTAATTTTAGTCTCTTGTATGCATAGTAGGTTAGAAAGTTAGAAATTCCTTTAATTTAGGCATGTAGAAGATGCGTGGAAATTTTTCGTGTCTGCATACGAATAAACATGTGAACTTACTAAGAATAACAGGTTTTAGTAAACTGCTAAAAATAGTAAATTTTGCCACCTAGAGTAGATTTAGTCAAAGTTAGTTAAAGTTTTCTTGGAAACTCGAGTTGGGAGTTTTTTCTTATTAAAGAAGCATTGTAATTCATGATTGAATAACGAAGAAGAAGATTTATTTTCTTTGAGTTCAAGATATTTACAGTATATTGAGTGTGTGTTTAAAGTTGGCTACATTATCATGAGTTGTGATGGTGAGGAGGTGGAAGCCCACCCTCCGTTGAGTCATAGGAGGGGAATGATGGTGATGAGGTGAGTCTCACCCATGATATTTGCATGCACAATGACTATATGACAAACCTCGACCCTCTTGAAGAGGGATCCCAAATGGTAGGAGGTGGAGGGAAATAAGAAATAGTGAAAGAGGCATTACCCCTATGATGTAGAAGAGTTTGGATGTGGGACACCTCCAATTCCACCTTCGAGATTGAACTTGAATAGGTAAAAACATTAGACACAATCATCACTTTATTGAAATCCAAAAGATTGGAATCTAAAATAGAATGAGAAAAAAGATGAATTCTACTCTTTCCAAATGAAGGAAAGGATTTCCACTTTGAAGCATGCCAAAATTAGGTGAAGCACATGGGATAACCCAACCAATATCCTAATAATATGTGTATGAAGAAGAGTGGTTTTGACCAAAATGGATGAAAGAATTCATAAATACAATCCTAAATGGTTTTAGCTTATAACAAAACTAGAAAAGGTGCTTTAGGGTTTCAATTCACACACAAAAGGGGAAATGAGGATTAGGAACCTTAAGATGAATTAGCTTGTGGCCAATGGGTGACCCCGATAAATAATAAACCATGAAAAATGAGTAAACTTGGGCTCAAGAATGGAAGACCAGATAGTAGAAAATCTGCATTACCAACACTAAGCAAAAGAATGAAGGGACCAACGTAAGTTGAGTTTATCCACCATTGGAAGCTTGGGATACAATGAAGCATAACATTTTTTTCGTTGAATATTTGAGAAATGATGTATCTAGAAACCATTTCAAGTCCTCCACCAAGGCCTAGATGACAAAATCCCAATTTTTTGTGACATCTCATTGGGAGTAGCTTCAAGAATTGCATGATAAGAGTCTTGGTAGTTATTGGTTAATGAGAATTCAACCTTTAATTCAGACTAGGTTTGAATCCTGACACTAACGATAAAATATATCCTACAATGTACAAATCTCGCCTAAAAAGCTTGAGGGCATGAATCCATGGAGCCTATGCAAGAGGCACATTATGGAAGGTTATGAATGGTAATCACAACATTGGGTGGGATTTGATAGAGAATCCATTTATGAACTCATCTCCATCCCAAACCAGTCATGGTTTGATTTTATCCCAAAATTTCTAAATAATTTGTATAACAAACACGACAAGGTCCACTTTCACTATAGATTTAATAAAAAGGTTTAGAAAATCTAAAACCTTCCAAGTTTTTCAACCTTGAGGTGAACCCTCGTAAATGGAGTTCTACAAAATAATTTTAACTTGATGGCAAACATACAACAAATTGAGACCCCATATTCTTTGGGAAAGAAATAATATTCCAAAGAAAATGAAAATCATTTCCATGTTTTGAGATAGCCCATAAAAATATATGAGAAGTTTCTCAAGTTTTTTATAAGAAGCTTGAGAAAGGGCCCATCATGAACAATAATCAACATGCATGGTCACGCAAGCATTTTGTAGAAAATATAGAATTTATTAGCTAATGAGAGAGGATTCATCATCTAGTAGGATATCTTATCTTCAACTCGATCCACAACATATTACCATAGATGAGAGGGTGTTTCTTGGAATGTAGAAGGGACACCCATAAATTAGAAAATATTTCCATACTAGATCCATTTCCATTGGAAGAGAGACAACCTGGGGGTGTAGGTAGAATAAACAATTGGTATAACCATGTCTTTTTCTATTGAATAATCAAACCTGAGGCAAGGCAATAAACATACAGGTAGGATAAAGCCTATTGAACATTAGCCTCATTTTTAATTAATGTGATAAAAAGAATCGTCCACAAAATGGCCATTATGAAGATGAGTAGGAGGTAATCCAAGAATTACAATGAATTTTACCAAGCCTTATTCGGTGGCGTTGACGGGAAGTTAGGAAAAACCTTTGAACTCTATAACATGTAGAGCAAGAGCTAGAGGGAAACCTTGATTAATAGATCAAAAATCCCAAAAGGTTTGGAGTGCATTCCATTGATGAAGAGATATGTATAGGCATTTGAAAAAAGAATGGAAACTAATATGATAACTATGGGTACAAATCCAAGTGCTTTGAGCATGGCCAAAAGGAATTTCCACTTGATTCATCACAATATTTTTCAAAATCAATTTTAACAAAAATGTCTTTTTCCACAAATGATCCTTTCCATACCTTCTCAAAATACAATAATATTATCCAAAACGTATCTACTTTGGATAAACCTTGTTTGCTTTGGACTTAAAATTATGGGTAACAAGTTGGGGATGTGCAAGCCCAAAGCTTTGGAAATATTTTTATATGAGACATTGACTAGTGTAATTGGCCACCAATTAGAAATGAGCTCTAGATCCCCTAGCTTGGGAATGAATTGGATGTTCACTTGGTTGATGAACTAAACAAAATAATTGGAATCAAAGGCTTCCAAATAGACCTAAAAAGGTCATTTACTAGCTACATGTCAAAGGGTTTTATAAAAATCATAAGGAAATCCATCATGCCCTAGGGCCTTTTCATTAACCATTTGGGATACTACCTCATAAAGATGATCCGTGGAAGTTAACGTTATATAAAAAAAAATCATTTTTGATTGAGTGAGCTTACAAGGGACAACAATTATGCACTGATCAAGAGCCACTTTTTTGCATAGGAGAAAGATCTTGTGATTTGAAAACTTGTTTGTAATGGTGAAAAAAATCTTGTACCATATCTAACACTTCGTAAAAGGAAGTGAGCCATCTCGAATGGATTTGATTTTATGGTGTTCATGTTTGTCTTTGAGAGAGTGGAATAATTTCTTGGAAGCCTCATCACCCAATTTGAGCCAATGCAATCTAAATTTTATTTGAGCTCAACAGAAATTATAGGCATCAATAATTTGGATGCATTTACTTAGATTTTCCTCCTGTCATTGCAAAGGTTAATCAAAGAGATTTTACCCTAGAGTGGCTAAGGAGAATCTCAGCTCGTAGATGGAGTATAAAAAATTTGGTCCAGTTACCACTGTAAGGTGCACCAAAAACACATTGACTACCGAATAGGATCTGTTCACCATGCAATCCATATTTTTTTACCAACTAGGCATGTCATGAGGCCCTAAAACCTCTTAATGTGGAGAAGTGATCTATAAACAATAATATACCCCTATTGTTTTACTTGTTTAATTGATCGTGTGTAAACAAGTAAAACAATAGGGGGTCTATTACAAGATTATAACTGATCCATAACTGATTTTAAGAATTACAAGATTCAACTTAATTATCTCTGCTCGATCAAACAATCCAGATTTCACTTTTAATAATTTTTGCAAATGTCATAAATTGATAAAATATGCTTGTCTGAATTTAAATTTGAATTATTAAATGCATAAAATAAATCGAAATCGAATGCAAAATCGAGAGTAAAGATGACCCAAAATTGTTTATGGAGTTCGACAATTGCCTATGTCTCGTGGGTTCATTTGAACCAATCAATTAAAATTTTCAAAATGTTAAGTACAATCAAACTTACCTTTTTAAAAGAATAGATCTCAAACATGTAAATTGATGACTTCAAACCTTCAAAAGACTCTTGCAATGCTCAGTGTTCGTCCTCCACCTTCCTGAAGCACTTGCAATATCTCTTCCTCACGTTCTCTGTCTACAAGAGACTTTCACGCATAAAAATGACATCAAAAGAACTAAAAAATGGGAAGGTAATAAATGCATAAGGAGCATATTGGATTTTAGGACAACTTTCCAGTTTACACGAAGTGCTAAAAATGCTCCTAGTTTTCTCAAAATCTTGTTTTTCCAATATCGCTTTGTTACAAGAAATACATAGTCAACGAGTTAACCTTCAATAAAATGAAACTTGCTCTTATATAGATTTTTGTTTCTTGTGTGGTGCAACAACCAAGAATATTGTTTGAAGTAATGTGATTGGGGGTTCAAACCACCCACCACTTTGTTTGGGCGAAATCCCACATTTGAGGGATAACATTTTAATAAATGCTTTAATAAGTCTTACCCACTCCACATATCTCGTGGCTTGGGCCACACATATATTTATTTTTTCGATTTTTAATGTCCATGGCTATTCAAAATATGCCAAGTTTTGGCATGTTAGTGGGTGGGTTTTTTTAGCGAGCTATGATTAGGATCGGTCGGTGGGTGAGCTATACGTAGAGAGTTGAACACCCAACTTAGAACATGGTGGAAGACTTGGTTAATATGGATCGACAAGGTGACACCAAGACTTAGCAATTCGGTGCATAGTAAAAATGCATGGTAATTGAGTTTACAAAACACATTGGGAATAATCCCACACGCACCCTACCATGACATTTTACGGCCTTTAAATGAAAAATTGTGACAATGGTAATATGAAGTTATAAAGGTAAAGGAAATGCTCTACAAAAAGAGTGTGTCAACCTTAGATGCAGCAGGCCCCTATCCAAAAAATAACAAGGTCTACTTGTCTCGAACATGATTTTCGAATACCGAAGGTGAAAAACCATAAACACCATTTAACCATTTTAAAAACATTTTTACATTGCCACGTGTCACATGCCCATTGGTCTCATGTGACCCTATTTTTGCTCCTCCAACTAGGAAATTTTGCAGATAGTATCTTGCTTAAATGGGCTCCATTTTTGTGTTCAAATAGTAAAAAAATATCTCGAGTATTCTATTGCCTACCGTAATAATTCTGGGAGATTTAGGGAAACTATGTCTATTGAATTGATCTCTAGATCACACCTCCCCATTGAGAAGGATTTTGTTCCAAAAAAATGGTTTTACCCACTGAAACTTCCAATCATCTTCCTACATCTCATAAACACATAGGATCCATAGAAATAACATTGTAGGAAAAAAATTACTATAAATTATTGAAAATCATATCACCAAATCGATCAGTTCAAAAATTGACAATCTACATGCCAAAAAGAGGCTAGAGTCCAACTGATTTTCCTACGATCTTCTAATCTCTGCAAACAACATAAATCAATTTGAAAAAAAAACAAATACCCATGAGAGGTGAATTTCTAACTAAATCCCTGTCAAACTTTAAAACAAAGTGAGTGCAACACTATCACAAAATTGATCAGCTTAAAAATAGACAATCAAATGCCAAAAGAGGAAATTGTCAAATTGATTCTCTATGACATGGACAATCTATGTAAATACAATCTCACCCAATGTAGATCAGTAATAAATAGAAACCAAAATGCCAAAACTAGGCTAATTTATAATGACCATGTGAAACTCGCCAGATCACTATAATCGCAAATATGTTTGTCGGTGTAAACATAATGAGCTCTAATATTGTTACCATATTTAGAAATCACATTTATTGTCCATAAATTATGTTATTTAAAGTATGGAAATAGCGAGATTTCACATTGTGATTATAATTACAAACACTTGGTCAAAATATGGGTCTTAAAATGTATCCCACATATATATGCCAAAAATAAATGGATTCCCAAAAAAATAATTACTCAAATGCATGGAAAATCGAACACCGCCAATGTGTCCAACAACCTTCATAGACTTTCGTAAAATATATCCAAAGTTGAAAATATGACTTAAATTCCTAAACTGTACCAAGAACTAAAAATGTTAAAGAAGAGATTCAAATGGAGTTCATTTCAAATTTTCAAATATAATAAGATCAATGAGCATGATAAACTTGTCTCGAGTTCCTCTCATAAATCGAACTCCAAAATCACAAGTTAAACAATATGGGAAAATATTTCCTTTCAACATACAATAGGAATCCCATATAACCAAAAGCTCTGAATTATTTGCATGCCATTAAAAATCATCAACTATGCAACATATAATTAAAGAATTGTTTACCAACCCATTTTAATGGATTTTCCTTTCAATTGATTTTATTTCCTCAGTTAATTGTTCTTGGGTTGTTAACTGAATAGTTGGTTTTTTAACAACTTCATTATTTCCTATCCTTTGAACAAGAATGTAAACCATTTTTGTCTTACCATAACTTTGATGGTGTGATGGATGAAGTTTCAAAAAATTTCAACCTGGTGTCCACTCATACAACAATGAGTGCAAAAAATCCTCTTCCTGGGAGAGGAAATTTGTGTTACATTTCTCACCTTTGAACGATGAGACCTGGTCTTTAGCATCGAGATCATCAAGAAACCATTTCTGCAAAAGATAATTTCTCTTCCAAAAATAGGCAACAAAATCATTACTTAACCCATAAAAAGTGCACGGAAAAGTATACATCATTTTCTACGTATTAAAACCATATTACTTAAATTGAAAGAGTGGATCATAAATTTTTTTGCAAAACTTTCCATTTTTAGTGCTCAAAGGTGTGTAAGAATGAGGAGGTGGAATCTCATTACCTCTTTTCTGAATTTTCTCACACTTGTCATCATCCTATGATGATGAATCATCAATTTCTCGCAAAGAATCTTCCCGCAGGTCTAGTGGAGTAATCACTAGGTTGTTGGAAGCTTGTCTCCTTTAGCATTCTTAAAGCACTCTCTAATTTCCATTCCCACACTAGGATAACCCAAACTTGAAAAAGAGGATGATCCTTGACCTGTATTGGGTTAGAAATACCTTGGTCATTTTCCCCAAAACCTCTTCCATCAAATCCCATTTTAAATTAAATTGGATCCAATGCCCTTAGTATGTTTTTCAAAATCACCAAAAGCATTACTTGAATATGAATATAAATGAGAGGAAAAAAAAACATGGTGAAAAATTTTAGTTCACTCATTTGTCATAGTTTTCGCATCTCGAAATCGAAGGAAAATATTTCTTTTTCTCACCACACTACAATCTGATCAAGAGCTCATCCTTGGATTCTAGCTCTAATTTTCAAGCATTCAATTTTATCTAAAGGGAGTAAAAAACATGCATCGAAGAATGAATTCTCATCCCGAATTTGTCTGTTGATGCTTTCAAGATCTTCCATTTCTCTCTTTTCAAGGATTTACCCATAGCTACCTGCAAACAACCTATACTTCCAAAAAATGAAAATCTAAAATGGAAGATCAAGCCAACAATGACTACAAATATAATAATGTTAGAAAACCAATTTGATATCAAATGAAATCCAAATCAAACCAATGAATTTAACCATATCGATACCAAAATATTGATCGTAAACAATAGACCCCTATTGTTTTACTTGTTTACACATGATTAATTAAATTTATCAGCGTTCGTGATTTATAATGAATCTAAAACTGATCAAAATATGAATTTTAAATGATTATAACTGATCCATAACTTATTTCAAGCTAAAAATATAAAAATTAATCATTTGTTCGATCAAACAATCCAGTTTTCACTTTTACCATTTTTTTGCAAATGTCATAAAATGATAAAATATGCTTTTCTAAAATTAAATTCGAATAATTAAATGTGGAAAATAAATCGAAAAGAGCATGCAAAATCATAATAATGATGACACCATAATTATTTATGGTGTTTTACAATTGCTTATGTCTCTAGGTTCATATGAACCAATTCATTCAAATTTCAATACATGCAAGTACAATTAAACTTACAATTTATAATAATATCTATCCAAAACCTAAAAATTCATGAGTTTAGAACTTGAAGACTCGACGATGCTAAGTGTTCGTCCTCCACCTCCTTGAATCACTTACAATATCTCTTCCCCATGTTCTTTGTCTACAAGTGACTTTCATGCCTAAAAATGACATCAAAAGAACCAAAAATAGGAAAGTAATATATGCACAAAGAGCATCTTGAAATTTTTGACAACTTTCTAGTTTACACCAAGTGCTAAAAATGCCCCTAAGTTTCTCAAAAACTTAATTTTCCAAAACTACTCTTTTACAAAAATACAAAGTCACCTAGTTAACCTTCAATAAAATACAACTCCCTCTTATTTAAATTTGTGTTGCTTTGTGGCACACAACAGCCAAGAATATTTTTAGAGTAATGTGGTTGGGCGTTCAAACCACCCCAACCACCTACCACTTTTTTTTTAGCGAAATGATCCACATATCCCATGGTTTGGGCCATGCCCGCATCCATTTTGTCAAGTTCTAATGTTCATGACTATTGAAAATATGCTAAAGTTGGCATGTTGGTAGGTGGCTGAGTTTTTGGTGAGTGTGATTAGGATCGGTTGGTGGGCGAGCTATATATGGAGAGTTGAATTCTCAATTTAAAACATGGTCGATCGAGTTGGTTAATTTGGCTCAACGAGGTGGCACCTAGAATTAGCAAGTCGGTGCATAGTAAAAATGCATGGTAATAATAGTTTACAAAAAACATTGGGAATAATCCCACATGCACCCTACCATGAAATTTTTGGCCTTTAAATGCAAAATTGTGACAATGGTAATATGAAGTTATAGAGGAAAATGCTACCCTACGAAAAAAAGACTGTGTCAACCCTAGATGAGGGCCCCCAGCTAGTAAATAATGGGCCCCATCTAGTTAAACTTGAGCATCAAATGCTTGGAGGTGAAAAACCATAAACACCATTTTACCATTGTTTTATGATTTTTTCACTACCACATGTCACATCCCCATTGGTCTTCTTCCCCTATTTATTTTCCTCCAAATGGGAACTTTTGTGGATAGTATATTGCTCAAATGAAGTCTAGGTTTCACATTCAAATAGGTGAAAAAAAGCTCTCAAAGTCTTTTATCATACTATAATTATTCTAGGATATTTAGGAAAACTCTATCCATTAAATTGATCTCTGGATCGAGAAGGGTGGGATCATGATGAAAAAGAGTGATATTGAGATAAAACTACATGGTGTGAATGTGTGGTTGTTGGAAGTTCCATTTGAGCTGAAAGCAAATATGAAAGTGGTTGGAAAGGACCATATTTGGGAATAATTACACCGGTAACTAAAAACCATAAAAAATAAATATGTTTTTGTTTACACCATAACACAATCGACGTGATTGAATACGTGATCATATCCTTGATAGAAATTAGACCAATTGTGCCAAACAACAAAGTATGAATGAAGAAAACTATTGGGGTCATAAAACAAAAAATTAAAGTGCATGTTAGGAATTAGTGCTCACATTATTAGTTATATGTGAGTACTAAAAGGAACGATAACCAAATCATACCAAGCCAAGACCACATATGCTAATCAAATCCACAATCAATAAGATGAAAGTAATTCAACGAGAATAACTTTACATAAACCTTTGCAAACAAATGAGGAACAATATCATATATTACTATGGAACACAATGAAATACAATGAGAATGGGCCTTAATTATATAGGTAAGGAATAACAATCAAAGAACTAGTCAAGACCATAGATTTAGGAGAGAACTAGACATCAAGGATTTAGTCAACACCATATATCAAGGAAAGAACTAGTCAATACCATAGATCAAAGAAAGAACTATACCTAACAACTAGATAATATCTCCTAATATATAAATAGGATAAAATAAATATCCACACACATAAGTGGGTGAGGATAAATACAATAAAGGTAAATAAAGTACTTAGGTGAACATGAGCTAAGGTAAATACCTACTCTAACACCCCCTTCAAGTGAAGCTAGGGGCCAAAATAAAAGTGACATGCCCACATTATGAGTCCCGACAACTAGGCCTGATGAGGTACTCATGTACAATAACTAGGAAAAAGGGACACGACAAGGTACCCAAAACTAGTAAGAGTAAAGTAAAGAAAGTAAAAACCCCTGCAAGGCATCCCAAAAAGCTCAGCTCAAAAAAATCATACAATGTTGAAGAGGTTTGGTGTGCATTGTGGTCTAAATCAATGCTCGATCAAAAACTCAAAAACACCTACAACACCGGGCTTCACTAGAATAGCTCCATACAAGGATATTGTCAATAGAGTGATGTCGAAAGTGAAAAAAACACCAAACATAATTCAATCAACTACGCAAATAGGCGTGCCACGATCCAATAATAATAACCAAAGTAACAAGGCAAGAACACAAACTCCGAGTGTCACGATATAAGAAAATCTAAGGTAACAAGGCAAGGATACGAAACCTAAAGAAACAAGATCAACACTATACCCTCCCATAATGTTGAATGGGTGGAGTGACACTAGAAATCTGTATTAGTTGCTTAAAATCAACTACTCGAACATTGACAAAATAACACTAGACTTCACTGAATAGATCCCCTATAAGAGATACTATCAACATGTCAAAAGTATCGAAAGTATATATACAAAATCTCTCAACAAACAAGAGAGATACACTACACTGCAAAAAAATGCTCAAAACAAGAAGCATTATAATGTAGAAGGTATAGAAAGTGGAGCAAGAGGCCGAATGGTGGAGGAGCCACACTGTAGAGTCCTCTCAACGAATGCCTATGTCGCCACCACAAGTGATGAGATATCCACCCCAAATCAACATGGATGAATGAAGAATATGCTCGTATATGACTTGGTGCAAAAATGCACAATGGGTACATGCAAAAGAACATTAGAATGTGTTTTAGGTTGATCATGTGTTATAACTGAAATCTCGGGTTTCTCAAGCACAGGTGAAGGTGCAAAACTTATGTGTTACTCATGATCCTCGAGAAAGAGTCAAGCGGACAAAAATAGGAGCTCTGTTAATGTGTTATCCCAATGAAGTATATGCTCGAAAACCAATGTCATGGCGATAATTTCAATTAACATGTGGAATAGGGGAAACAATACCCTGTGAATGTCTTCCAATACCTCCACCTGTGAAATCTATAGCTCGGATTAAGGTGATATTTTTTTAAATTGTGTATTTTTTCGAGTTCTTGCATGATCCATTCTATGGGTTTCACTGGCAGAGGTATTGGTAGACATTCATAGGGTATTGTTTCCCCTATTCCACATGTTAAGTGGAATTCTCGCCATGACATTGGTTTTCAAGCATATACTTCATTGGGATCACACATTGATAGAGCTCCTATTTTTGTTCGCTCAACTCTTTCTGAGGATCATGAGCAACACATGAGTTATGCACCTTCACTTAGGCTTGAGAAACCTGAGATTTCAGCTATCATACATGATCAACCTGACACACATTCTGATGTTCCTTTGCATGCACCCATTGTGCATTTTGCACCAAGTCATATGTAGGCATCTTCTTCATCCATTTGTGTTGATTTGGGGTGGATATCTGATCACTCCCTGGCGCGACATAGGTATTTTTTTGAGAGAAATCTATAGGCGCAACTCCTCCACCATTCAGCCTCTTGTTCCACTTTATATACCTTTTGCATTGTAATGCTTCTTGTTTTGAGTATTTTTTTAGCAGGTGTAGTGTATCTCTCTTGTTTGTTGAGAGATTTTGTAGATCGTGTTTTCAACACTTTTGGCATGTTGATGATGTATCTCTTGTGGGGGATCTATTCTAGTGAAGTCTAGTGTTATGTTGTTAGTGTTCGAGTAGTTGATTTTAGGAAACTCATATAGATTTTTAGCATCACTCCACCCATGCAACAATATGGGAGAGTGTGGTGTTGATCCTACTTCTTCGGGTTTCGTGTCCTTGCTACCGTGTCTTTTCTTGGATCGTCAAACTCTAGAGTTTGTATCCTTACCTTGTTGCTTTGGTTATTGTTCTTGGATCATGGCACACCTATTTGTAGCAGTTGATCAAATTATGTTTGGTGTTTTTTTGCACTTTCAACATCACCCCATTGATAGTCTCCTTGTATGGAGTTATTCTAGTGAATCCTAGTGTCAATTATTTTTTAGTTTTGTGATCGAGTAGTGGATTCAGACCACAATGCACACCAAAATTCTTCAACATTGTATCGTTTTTGAGTTGAGCTTCTTGGGATGCCTTGCAATGGTTTTTTACTCTCTTTACTTTATTGTTACTAGTTTTGGGTACCTTGCGGTGTCCCTTTTTCCTAGTTATTGTACATGAGTTCCTCATCGATCTAGTTCCGGGACTCATACCGTGGACATGACACTTCTATTTGGCCCTTATCTTCACTTGAGGGGGTGTTAGAGTAGGTATTTAACTTAGCTCATTTTCACCGGGTACTTTATTTACCTTTATTGTATTCATCCTCACCCACTTATGTGTGTGGATATATTTTTATCTTTTTAGATATTAGGAGATATTATCTAGTTAGGTATAGTTATTTTCTTGATCTATGGTATTGACTAGTTATTTCCTTGATCTATGGTGTTGACTAGATCCTTGATGTCTAGTTCTCTCCTAAATATATGGTCTTGGCTAGTTCTTTGATGATTATTTCTTTCCTTGATCTATGGTATTGACTTGTTCTTTCCTTGATCTATGGTGTTGGCTATATCCTTGATGTCTAGTTCTCTTCTAAATCCATGGTCTTGACTAGTTATTTGATGACTATTTATTTCATTGATTTATGGTTTGATATACGACATTGACTAGTTCTTAGATTGTTATTTCTTGCCTATATAAGCAAAGGCCCATTCTCATTGTATTTCATTGAGTTCCATAATAATATATGCTATTACTAGTTATTTGTTTGCAAAGGTTTATGTAAAGTTATTCGGATGAATTAATTTCATCTTATTGATTGTGGTGTTAGATTATCATCTGTGTTCTTGGCTTGGTGTGAGAAGCATTCGTATTCATTCCTTTTTTGGCAGGGTCCATGGATCGTGCGCACAAGTTACTATTTCGGGAAAATCTGCAGACATCTTTTTGGGTAGGGAAGTTCATTTTCTGGAAAACTTCACTACCAATATCACACAAAGTCTATAGGTTTTTTTCGTTGAGGATCATATTCCCACCGATGTTGTTACTTATGCCTAAGTGGGATCGTACTACAATTTCTAAGGCAACACCTTTCATATAGGATCTTCCACCCACTAGGCATCATCACAAACATTCTACAGGTTCTAGACTTTTGTGTCAGACATTTTTGAGGATCCATAGTCTTTTTCAAAGGCTCATGGGATACATGAGTGGGATGATGTGATGGTAGATGGGTATTCTTCTTTGATGAAGAATCATACTTGGGATTCGGTATCTCTTCCTAAAGGAAGAAAGCTAGTTTGGTGTAAGTGGGTACTACCTAGGAAACTTTACTTATGGAGCATGTAAAGTTATTTTGGAAAATTAATTCATCTTATAGATCATGGAATTTGATTAACATTTGTTTTCTTGGCTTGGTATGATCTATTTATCCTTCCTTTTATGGTATCGTAACATGATATTGCTATTGACATCCGTGTGCAAGTTTTATTTTGTAAATAAATTCTTTGTATATTCATATTTTAGATTTGGTCATATTTTGTTGTTGTGTGAAGTTTTATGCAAAACAAAAGCTTCCATTGAATCCAAAGGTGGTAAAACCCTAAGATTGATTGTAAACTCAACCATTTTTGGAGACAGTCTTTTTTATGTTTTTGTTGTTACGTAGAAACGCATTGGTTGCGCAGGCATCATCACACACATTCTACAAATTCTGGACGTTAGCGTCAAGTAGTTTTTGAGGATCCATAGTCTTTTTCAAAGGCTCATGGGACACATGAGTGGGATGATGCAATGACAGTTGAGTATTCTTCTTTGATGAAGAATCATACTTGGGATTTGGTATCTCTTTCTAAAGGAAGAAAGATGGTTAGGTGTAAGTGGGTACTACCTAGAAAACTTTATTTATAGAGCATGTAAAGTTATTTTGGTGAATTATTTTCATCTTATTGATTTTGGTTTTTGATTAGCATCTGTGTTCCTAGCTTGATATGATCTAGTTATCGTTCCTTTTATGGTATCGAGTAGTAGAGATTGCTATTGACATTAAATCTCTGTAAGTTTTATTTTGCAAATAAATTCTTTGTATCTTCATATATTTAAGTTTTCTCGTATTTTTTCTTGCGTGCATTTTTATGCAAAACAAAGGCTTCCATTGGATCCGAAGGCCATAAAAACCTAAGATTCGATAAAGTAGTTAGACATTTCTAGAGATAGTCAGCTTTTTTGGTTTTATTGTTTATTGCAAAGAAATGCACCTTTGGTTTACCTTGGGATCCATGTTAACCAAGAAACAAAACTAGAAATTATTTTTCTGGGTTTTGTTGGGTTTGTTGAGATTTGAACTTGGTAAATTTTTTTGTGATGTAGCATTTTTCGGCCGCAGAGGCCTTTTCGAAAGACGATTCTTTCCTTTTGGCGGGGTCCATGGGGTACATGTGTGCATGATTTGTTATTTTAGGAAATTCCGCAAACTACTATTTTGAAGAAAAGGTCATTTTCGACACACGGTCCAAAAATAGTATTTTTACCTAAAGAAGCAACTAGATGTGATTTTCTTGAAAACAAGTGGCACACCCTGAATTGAAATCCTTAGCCCTAGTCATATGAGGGCTTAAAACTTGTGATTCATACTAGTAGGTGCTTAACCTCAGCCCCCTTTCATTTTATTTGTGTGGTGAAGGCAAGAGCATTTTATTTTGTTTAAGTGGCAACTAAAATAAATAGTAGAACATAATATTGAAAAGCTTGTAACTTTTGATCGGTAACTTGATTTTGAGTGCCTTTTTTACAAAAGTGCTTGTTTTTTATGCTCTTTACATTGGAAATATTTATTTTGAGAATCGAACTATAATTATAAAGTTCCATATTGTAACATGCACTCATTATAAAGTGCTAAAATCTAGGGGGCTCTTGTTGAATTGTTTGGGGATCTTGTTGCATTACTTGGTTCTTGCATTTATTTTGGTGATGTTTTGAGGATGGCATCTTTATATACTTATGTATTAGATCATGTTAAGACATTAACAATACGTAATTACCACACATGGAAACCAAGAATGAAAATAATAATTAAGCGGAAAAGATTATGGTATTTAACTTCTTCGAACAACCAATGTTCACCGTGAGAATATGAGAAATTTCAGTACCGGTGCAGATTTGATGAGTGTATGGGTTTGATATGAACTTATGTAAGTGACAATATTTTGTTTCATTTGGAAAAGTGTGACTCTCCTTTCAAAATATGGGAGAAATTGGAGGATTTATTTGGTAAGGTATATCATATGAGAGCCATGCAACTTGAAATTGAGATCACCCCTCTTAATCTAAAAGATTTTCTAACAATTATAGACTATCTTATCAAGTTCAAGAATTTGTTGGCATAGTTTAAGGGGAGTGGAAGAGATAAGAAATATGAAGAGTGTGTTTACTTGATTCTATCTAAGCCGAGAGGACCGTTTCAAATATTTTCTACTTTTTTCTCTAGCATGGATGCCTTAGGTGACATATTCAATATGTTTGACTTAGAAACATTTTGTAAAAGACTTACTAGGAAAGAATCTAAATTGTCTCACCTTGAGTCTTCCACCTCTCAAAAGGCATTACTTGCATCTAACCCTAAGGGAAAGGGAAAAACAAAAAGTAAAACAAAATCTACTCCTTCTCCATCTCAAAGTGCTCCTAAACCCAAAGAAAACAAATCTAAACCCAAGGAGTCTTCTAAATCCAAGAATGAGTCTAGCCTTTCATGCTATTTTTGTGAGGTATTGGTCAAGAAGAACATAGGTTTTATAAGCGAATGCAAGATTTAGAGGATGTAGTAAAGAAACATGAAATTTCTATCTCCATTGCACCTCCTTCTAATCAACCTGAAAAAGCATTTAATGTTGTTGAAAGATCTCAGTCACCACTTGCAGACATGGGTTGGGCTATAGATTATAGTGCTTCTCATCACATGACTTCTTCTAAGGAGTCTTTTGTTTCTCTACGTTTGAGTTGTACTTCCAAAATTGAAGTTGGAGATTCTTCCTTTATTTCTGTTAAGGGAAAAGGTGATATACAACTTGATGGTGGCAAAGATATCAAGATGCACTATATGTTCCTAACATCACTACAAATTTTCTTCTTTATGTATATCAAATTTGTCATTCAGTTAAGGAAAATAGTGACTTTTACACCACTTGGGGAAAAAGTAAGAACTTTGTTGGAGCCTTCACTTGTTCCTTAGGGTATTGTTGATCATAGTTCTAGACTATATCACTTTGAGGGTTTTGATGACACTTCGCTATAGGGACATGATTAGTTTCTCATGCAGATTCGAGAGTAAGCTTTGGTATGAAGTATTTAGAAATCTTAATTACATATATTTGAAGGAGTTGAGGACTCATGGTATGGTAGATGGTCTTCCTAGAGTTTTTGTCTTGAGGGAGTTTTCTCTCTCTGTGCATTAGGGAAACAACACCAAGATCCATTTCCTAAGAATTTGTCTAAGAGAGCTTCTTCACCACTTGAGCTTGTGCATAGTGACTTGATGGTTTTTCCAACCCCCTCTTTCAATGGAGCTAAGTATGCACTTAACTTTATTGATAATTTCTTGAGGTGTACTTGGGTTTATTTTCTCAAGTAAAAAGTGATGTTTTTTCACACTTCAAAGTCTTCAAGGATTTGGTCGAGAAACAATATTCTAGTTGCATAAAGAACCTTCATGCTGATAATGGGGGTACTTCAACAATGCATTTTATGACTTTTTGGAAACTCAAGACATTATTCACCAACATTTTTTAAGTCATACTCAACAAAAAAATGACTTAGTAGTAGAACGGAAGAATAAAAATTTGAAGGAAATGACTAATTGTATGATGCATTCTAGAGATATACCTCCTATCTATTGGGAAGAAGTAGTTAATTGTGTTAATTACATTTAGAATCACACACCACACAGAGCACTTGAGCATTTGAATCCAGAGGAAGCTTGGTTCAACACTAAGCCGGATGTATCATTTTTTCAAGTCTTTGAGAGCCATGCTTGGGACTTCACGCCAAAGAAGAAAAGGAAGCTTTCGATAAGAAGTGTAAACCCTTGATCTTTGTAGGATATTGTGAGGACATGAGAGCTTATCATCTTTAGATCCTAATAAATATGACGTTATTTTTTGAACACATGCTCAAGTTGATGAGCGCTTCACTCCTCATGATTCTTCATCTTCTTCCATGTGTCCTTATTCATCATCTCATCTTGAGGATCCTTTCTTTAAGGAGGTTGATGAGGAGGTTATAGATTTTGTTGAGGATCCTATTCCCACTAATGTTGTCACTATGCCTAAGTGGGCTCGTACTATAGTTTTTGAGGCAACACCTTTCATACATGATATTCCACCCACTAGGCATCATCACACACATTCTATAGGTTCTAGAATTTTGTGTCGTGCGTAGTTTTGGAGGATCCACAGTCTTTCTCAAAGGCTCATGGGATACAAGAGTGGGATGATGTGTTGGTAGCTGAGTATTCTTCTTTGATGAAGAATCATACTTGGGATTTGGTATCTCTTCCTAAAGGAAGAAAGGTGGTTAGGTGTAAGTGTGTATACTAAACCAAATACACAATTGATGGGTCCATTGACAAGTATAAGCTCATCTTGTTGCAAAGGGTTTTTCACAAGTTGAAGGTATTGATTACTCTGAGACTTTTACACCCATTGCTAAGATGGATTCTATACGCCTTGTACTTGCTATTGCTACATCACAGGGGTGGATTGTATACGAAATGGATGTGAAGAGTGCCTTCTTACATAGAGATCTATAAGAGGAAATATACATGGAGTAGCTGACTAGATTTGTTTAGGATTCTTCTCTTGTTTGTAGGCTCTAAAGGTCTCTCTACGATATAAAAAACTCCCCTTGGGCTTGGTATGAGAAGATGGATTATTTTCTTATATCTATTGGTTTTTTATTGCCACTTTGATCATACAAAGTGTGTCTTTATCATGTTGGCGAGGTTATTTTGATACTTGTATTGTATATTAATGATCCATTACTTATTGGCAGCTCTTCTTCCCACATTCAGAGTATTCAGAGAGTTCTTTCTACACGAGTTTGACATGACATATCTTGGGCTATTTCATTATTTCCATGGTTTGAAAATTTCTCGGAAGATGCAGGGATTCATTTGAGTTAGCAAAAGTACACCCATGATCTTCTTCAACACTTTGATATGGTTGATTACAAGCCAAGTCCATCTCCTTTTTAGTTTGGAGTTACTCTTGCTTCCACATGTACCACACCACTTTGTTATCCTACATTGTATATGTAATTGGTTGGGAGTATCATGTAATTGACCCATACTTGCCCTGATATTTCATTTGCAGTAGGGATTGTATCTCAGTCTACACATTCTCCTCATAATATTCATTGGCAGTGTCTGCTAAAAGGATTTTTCGTTATTTGTATGGCACTTCCCACTTTGGCCTACACTTCACTAGGGATTCTACTCAGTTGTATGGGTATACAGATTCATATTGGGCAGGATCTATTGATGATAGGCATTCCACTTCTAGCTATCTTTTTTGTCTTAGTTTTTCTCCACTTAATTGGGCATGTTAAAAGCAACAGGCTGTTGCACTTTCATCTTCAGAGGAAAAGTATAGTGAAGCAATTATAATGAGTCACCAGATTCTTTGGCTTCAACAATTATTGATAGAGTTTAGATTCCCACAAGATTTCTCGATTTGTACTTTGGTATGACAACCAAAGTACAATTCACATTTCTCACAACCCAATTGAGCACTAGCGGACCAAGCATATTGAGATACACATCTAATTCATTCGTTAGCACATTCAGGATGGAGTTATTTTCTTGGAGTGCATTCCGACTTAGCAACAGGTTGCAGACATCTTTACGAATCCTTTTGCATCACCTCACTACCTTGAGTTGTGTGTAATGCTTGGGGTTTTGGAAGTTGTTCTTGGGGGTGTTCATGAGAACATCTTCCTTCTTCTTCTTTCTCTTTCATTATAACATGATTATTTCCTTCTTTTAGTTCAATATTTCTTCATGGATATATTGTACATGAGTACCTCATCAAGCCTAGTTATCGGGACTCATACTGTGGACATGCCACTTTTATTTTGGCCCCTAACTTCACTTGAGGGGGAGTGTTAGAGTAGGTATTTACCTTAGATCATGTTCACATAGGTACTTTATTTACCTTTTATTGTATTTATCCTCACCCACTTATGTGTGTGGATATTTCTTTTTATTTATTTATATATTAGGGGGATATTATCTAGTTAGGTATAGTTCTTTCCTTGATCTATGGTATTGACTAGATCCTTGATTTCTAGTTCTCTCATAAATATATGGTCTTGACTAGTTCTTAATGACTAGTTCTTTCTTTGATTTATGGATTGATCTACGACCTTGACTGGTTCTTAGATTGTTATTCCTTGCCTATATAAGCAAGACTCATTCTCATTGTATTTCATTGAGTTCCATAATAATATATGATATTCTTTGCTCATTTGTTTGTAAAGGTTTTATGAAAAGTTATTCGGTGAATCGCTTTCATCTTATTAATCGTGGTGTTTGATTAGAATTTGTGTTCTTAGCTTGGTACGATCTGGTTATCATTCCTTTTATGGTATCGTAGCCGCACAACTTGCCTTCACACCGAAGCTCAAAATTTCAAAGGAGAAGGATCTCATTATGTTAACCAACTGCTACACCAACACACCCCCACATGATGGATCCAGATGCAACCACGTGAGCACTTGGGCCCACCATGTATTCACCAAATTAGGCCCAACAACATTAGGAGGCAACAACACCGGGACTTCCCTAGAGGTCACCCATCCCAATACTACTCTAGGTTGGGAACGCTTAACTCCCCGGTATCATATTTGCAAAACTTGTTGTTGAGGATCCTATTCCCACCGATGTTGTCACTATGTCTAAGTAGGCTCATACTAAATTTTCTCGAGGCAACACCTTTCATACAGGATCTTCCACCCACTAGGCATCATCACACACATTCTACTGGGTTTTAGACTTTTGTGTCGATAGTTACTTAGGTGTTTGCACAACTTACTATTCGGGGTGTGTCGCTTGGTATATATGGAATTTTATCTTTTTTTGGTATGGTATGAGCTATAGATGATGTAGACATCTATCTGTAAGTTTTTATTTGCAAGCAAGGATTTCTTATTTTCATGTATTTAGAATTTGTTAGCACTTTTTTGCAATATATATTTTTATAAAAAAAGAGTGTGCCATTGGATTTGGAAGGTGCTAACACCCTAGAATCGATCAGTAAACTTGACCATGTTTTGAGAAAGTCAAATCTAGACATTTTAAGGGGTTTTTGGCACATTTCTCAAAAATCTGTACAATTATGTATAGACATATTTTTTGACTCAAAAATTTTATTAGCTTTCTGGGTTTATCGAGAAACTTTCTGGGGTTCTCTCTATTTTTTTATACAAGTGCTAGAAAAGAGATATTTGCAGTCAAAGTTTGTATTAACAATTGTATTTTTTGGGTACATTCTTTTATCCATTAGATATAAGCGTGTACCTTACATATGCATTCTTTTACCCTTTGGATATTTCTATTTTGGATGCAGTCTTTTATCCACTGGATGTAGATCTATACCCTTTGGGTGCATTCTTTTATCCATTGGATATAAGCGTGTACCTTCCAGATGCATTCTTTTACCCTCGGATATTTATGTTTTAGATGTAGCCTTTTATCCATCAGACGCACATCCTGTACCCTTTGGGTGCATTCTTTTATCTATTGGATATTGAGGTGTACCCTCTAAATGTAATGATTTACCCTCTGGATATTTAGGTTTTGGGCACAAGCTTTTATCCTTTGGTCGCAAGCTTTTATCCTTTGGATGCACTCTTTTACCCTTTGGACGATTGGGTGTCACATGTACCTTTAAAAAACAACAACATTAAAATATTATTTTAATAACAAAACCTTCTAGAGCTCATAACTTTTGATCCGTAGCTTGGATTAAGGTGACTTTTTTGAAATTGTGTATTTTTACAAGATCTACGCATTAGTGATATTTTTATACAAATATTTCAAATATAAAAGGTATTGTTACTCATTATAATATTTACATGCACTCAATTATAAAGTGTCAAATTTGGGAGGGTGTTGTAATCACTTGTGGATGTAATTTCGGTTGAGCCCGACGTCCTAAACTTTCGGATGTTGCCTTCTCGTATCTATGGGTGTATATATTTATATCTCTCTTGTTTGTCTAGATATTTTGGACCTGTAATTTCGACACTTTTTTTTGGCATGTTGACAATCTCTCTTATAGGGAACTATTCCGTGAATCTCGGTGTTAGTTTGTTAGTGTTCAAGTAGTTGATTTTTGAAACTCATACAGATCTGCGGTGTCACTCTCCCATTCAAAGCAATATGGTAGGGTGTGGTGTTGATATTACTTCTTCATGTTTCGTGTCTTTGCCTTGTTACCTTAGCTTTTCTTGGATTTTGGCACTCCTATTTATTTGGATCTCATGTCCTTGCCTTGTTGCCTTGATTGTTCTTGAATCGTGGCACACCTGTTTATGTGATTGATCAAATTATGTTTGGTGTTTTTTTGCACTTTAGACATCACTCCATTAATAGTCTCCTTACATGGAGCTATTTTGGTGAAGCCCAGTGTTAGTTTTTTTTAGTTATATGATCGAACAGTGGATTCATACCATAGTGTGCACCACACTTCTTCAACATCAGACGAGTTTTGGAGCCAAGCTTCGAGGATATCTTGCAACGAGATTTTTCTCTCTCTACTTTGTTATTCTTTGGTTTTGGGTACCTTGCGGTGTCCAATTTTCCCAGTTATTGTACGTGGGTACTTCATCAAGCCTTGTTGCTAGGACCCACCTTTTTTTTCACCCACCAAAGTTATGATTATGGGAGGGTGTTAATGTAGGTTATTATTTATCCTTTTATTTATTTATTAGGATATTTATTACACTTGTGTTAGCCCTACACTTGTTAGGTTAGCTTACTTAGGTGTACTAGTTGCATGGACTTAACTTACTAGTTGTGTTGAGTTAGCTTCTCGGTTATTTGGAGTTAGCTTAATAGTCTTTTGGAGTTAACTTAACTACCAATATCGAGTTAGTGTGAGTTCTTCACCACCGATTTGGGTAGTAGTTAAACTTCCCTCCTTCTATATGTACATCTTTCTTATTAAGTAATTCAAGTCATTATATTGTAATGTATTGAGCATTATGGATTACGATGGATTTCCATATATGTTATTTTAGCTCTTCTTTATGGTATTAGAGTAGGATATTGTTATTGACATCATCAGTAAGTTTTATTTTACAAATAAATTCTTTGTATATTCATCTTTGGGATTTGGTCTTATTTTGTTGTCATGTGAAGTTTTATGCAAAAAGAGGCTTCCATTAGATCGGAAGGTGGTAAAACCCTAAGATCAACTATAAACTCAACCGATTTGGAGACAGGTCATTTTTGGGTTTTGTTGTTACAAAGAAATGCATTGGTTCACCTCGAGATCCGTACAACTAGAAAGGAACCCAGGAAAATAGTTTATGGGTTTTGTTGATTTTATGGAGATCTCTTTGTGGAATTATTTTTACTACCGCATAATATATTTTTGGATTGCATGCAAGAAGCATTCACATTCTTTCCTTTTTTGGTAGGGGTCGATGAACTGTGTTGCGCACACTTTACTATTTCAGGGAAATCTGCAGACATCTATTTTGGGTAGGGAATTTCATTTTCTGAGCAAATCGAAATAACAGCTTTTACCAAAAGAAGCAAGATCAACACCACACCCTCCCATACCGCTTGAATGGGTGGAGTGACGCTACAATCTGTATGAGTTGCCCAAAATCAACTACTCGAACAACGACATAACAACACTTTGGACTTCACTAGAATATATCTCTTACAAGAGAATTGTCAACATGCCAAAATTTTTGAAAATACAAATACAAAACCTCTCAACAAACAAGAGAGATACACGACACTGTGTAGCAAAAAGTTGCTAGCCTACAACATCACCATCATATTGTGGACAACCATATCCATGCTCCTCATCCACTCAGTAATGTTGCTCTTATACCCACCGACATTGATCATCGGTCTTTGAGCATGTTCCTTCTCTTGATGCTCCTAAGCATGTGAGGCTTATTTATCGCATGCTCTTCCACATCGGTGCCTATTACAGTAACACATGTTGTGTATCCTACTTCTGCTCATATGCATGACTCTTTTGAGAAGCATACCACTACATTCAATTCTCACATGCTTTGTTCTATGGGTTTCACTGATGGAGGTATTAATAGACATTCACAGGGTATTATTTCCCCTATTCCACATGTTAAGTGGAATTCTCACCATGACATTGGTTTCGAGCATATACTTCATTGGGATCACACATTGATAGAGCTCCTATTTTTGTTCACTCGACTCTTTTTGAGGATCATGAGCAACACATGAGTTCTCGCACCTTCACTTAAGCTTGAGAAACCTAAGATTTTAGCTGTCGACATGATCAACCTGATACACATTTTGATGTTCCTTTGCATGCACCCATTGTACATTTTGTACTAAGTCATATGTAGGCATCTTCTTCATCCATTCATGTTGATTTGGGGTGAATATCTCGATCACTCATGGTGGTGACATAGACATTCATTAAGATGACTGCACAAGTGTGGTTCCTCCACCATTCGGCATCTTGCTCCACTTTATATACCTTCTACATTGTAATGGTTCTTATTTTGATCATTTTTCTTTAGCAGGTGTAGTGTATCTCTCTTGTTTGTTGAGAGATTTTGTATCTGTATTTTCAACACTTTTGGCATGTTGACATTATCTCTTGTGGGGATCTATTCTGGTGAAGTCCAGTGTTATTTTGTCAGTGTTCAAGTAGTTGATTTTGGGCAACTCATACAGATTTATCACGTCACTCCACCCATTCAGCAATATGGGAGGGTATGGTGTTGATCTTGCTTCTTCGTGTTTCATGTCCTTTCCTTGTTACCTTGGCTTTTCTTGGATCGTGACACTCAAGTTTTTGTCCTTACCTTGTTGCTTTGGTTATTGTTCTTGGATCGTGGCACACCTATTTGTGATTGATCGAATTATGTTTAGTGTTTTTTTCTACTTTTGTATAACGTTTCGGATTGCGCACAAGAAATGTTGGTATTCTTTCCTTTTTGGAAGGGGTCCACGGATTGTTCATGCGCACGATTTACTATTTCAGAAAATTTGTAGACATCTATTTTGGGCGGGAAGTTCATTTTCTAGTGAACTTCACTACCAATATCACACACATTCTATAGGTTTTTTCCATTGAGGATCTTATTCCCACCGATCCGCCACTATGCTTATGTGGGCTCATACTAAATTTTTTAAGGAAACACCTTTCATACAGATCTTCCACCCAATAGGCATCATCACATACATTCTACGGGTTCTAGAATTTTATGTCGGGTAATTTTTGAGTATCCACAGTCTTTTTCAATGGCTCATGGGATACAGGAGTGGGATGATGTGATGACAAATTTGAGTATTCTTCTTTGATGAAGAATCATACTTGAAATTTGGTATCTCTTCCTAAAGGAAGAAACATGGCAGTGTAAGTGGGTACTACCTAGGCAACTTTACTTCTAGAGCATGTAAAGTTATTATGGAGAATTTATTTCATCTTATTGATCATGGTGTTTGATTAGAATCTATGTTCTTGGCTTAAGTACGATCTAGTTATTGTTCCTTTTATGGTATCAGAGTAGGAGATTTCTATTGATATCTGTCTATAAGTTTTATTTTACAAATAAATTCTTTGTATATTTATATTTGGGATTTGGTCATATTTTTTTGTTGTGTGAGGTTTTATGTAAAAAAGAGGCTTCCATTGGATCTGGAAGGTTGTAAAATCATAAGATTGACTGTAAACTTGACCATTTCTTGAGACAGTCATTTTTTTGGTTTTTTTGTTGTTGTAGAGAAACGCATTTGGTTCGCCTCAAGATTTTTGCTATCTAGAAAGGAACACAAGAAAGTATTTAATGGTTTTTTTGAGTTTATTGAGATCTACTTTGTGGCATTTTATTGATTGTGGTGTTTGATTAGCATCTGTGTTCTTGGCAAAGAAACATTAGAATGTGTGTCAGGTTGATCATGTCTGACAGCTGAAATCTCAGGTTTCTCAAGCCTGAGTGAAGGTGCATAACTCATGTGTTGCTCATGATCCTTAGAAAGAGTCAAGAGAAGAAAAATAGGAGCTCTGTCAATGTGTGATCCTAATGAAGTATATGCTCGGAAATCAATGTCATGGCAAGAATTCCACTTAGCATGTGGAATAGGGGAAATAATACCCTGTGAATGTCTTCCAATACCTCTCGCCAGTGAAACCCATAGAATGGAGCATGTGAGAACTGAATGCAGTGGTATGCTTATTAAAAGAGCCATGACTATGAGCAAGTAGGATACATTCTACAATATGATGGTGATGTTGTAGGCTAGCAAGTTTTTTTGCTGCTAAGCATGTATTAGTGTATCTTTATTGTGAATGAGTGATTGTAGAAGAGAATTTCACTTCTTGAGAAATCTATTTTCTTCCACAAATTTTACAATATCCTCTTGAAGTCCACACACTTCATAGAAAAACATATCATTCTCAGAATCCATGATAGATACAAGAATGCAACTCCCAAAATTTTAGGATTTGGGCTCAGCCGAAATTACATCCACAATTGATTACAACACTCCTCCATATTTGACACTTTATAATGAGTGTGTGTTACAATATGACACTTTATAATTATAGTGCAATTCTCAAAATAAATATTTCCAATGTAAAGAGCACCAAAAATAAGCACTTTTTCAAAAACAACTCTTAAAACCAAGTTACCGATAAAAAGATACAAGTTTTTCAATATTCGCTCTGCTATTTATTTTAGTTGCCACTATTTAAACAAAATAAAATGCTCTTTCCTTCACCACACCAAATAAATGAAAGGGGGCTGGATTTAAGCACCTAATAGTAGGATTCATAAGATTTAAGCTCTCATATGACCATACCATATGACCAAGGGCTAAGACAACAATATCATATATTATTATGGAACTCAATAAAATACAATGAGACTTGGCCTTGCTTATTTAGGCAAGGAATAAAAACTAAGAACCGAGTCAAGGTCGTAGATCAAACCATAAATCAAGGAAATAACTAGTCATAAAAGAACTAGGCAAGACCATAGATTTAGGAGAGAACTAGACATCAAATATGTAGTCAACACCATAGATCAAAGAAAGAACTAGTCAATACCATAGATCAAGGAAAGAACTAATCAAGACTATAGATTTAGGAGAGAACTAGACATCAAGGATCTAGTCAACACCATGGATCGAGGAAAGAACTAGTCAATACCATAGATCAAGGAAATAACTATACCTAACAACTAGATAATATCTCCTAATATCTAAATAAGATAAAAGAAATATCCACACACATAAGTGGGTGAGGATAAATACAATAAAGGTAAATAAAGTACCTAGATGAACATGAGCTAAGGTAAATACCTAATCTAACAAGTACCATAAATATAATTGATATTAGCATGTGTTTTATGTTATGAGATGTTAGAATAACTTATATTTGTTGAGTAAGTAGTTTGAGGAGATTTTTAAGAACTCCCTATTTATGTGTAGTACCAAAATTTAGGTCACCCCGATTCCTACATGTGCATAATTCTACACGGTCAAATTACCTATATATGGAATTAAATTTACCATTCTACCACCTACAACCACTAGAAATTATACATTTAAAAAAACAACATGTAATTCCAGTGCACTCGACTTCTCAAGGTTGTGTCGAGATAGCTGGAATATGAAAGTTTAGATGGATTTTGATATGCATATAAAGGAAAATCGGGGCTATGAATTGGTAGCATAAATTCCTAATAACTGAGTTGGTCAAAGGGATAAACAAAGGCTATGAATGGGTAACATGAATTCCCTATGGCTAGATTCATTGTTTTAATTTAGACTCCTAAACTACGCTAAATCTTAGTTTTAAATAAATAATGGAAATAAAACTAGTTTAAATAAAATACGAGTGTGTTTAATATTTTAATTAACTAGATTTATTCCCAATTAATTAAATAAAATAAAATAAACTATCTATTTTATTTGTTTGTATTCTAACAAGATTTTAAAAGAAATGAAATTGAAAGAAACTAATTAAAACAACTATTGATTTTGTATTTTCCCAAATTGATTAAAAATAAAACTATTAATTCTACGAGACATATGAAATTAAAGAAAGGAAATAAAATATAGATTATTTCTAAATTAAAACAAATCTATCCTACCTCTAGAAATGAATTAATCTAAACAGAGGTTGACCAAGTGTGGTTTCCTCTTCGTTTTAACTTCGTGTAACTTCTACTTTAACCAGGAAGATATTTCCTATTTAAAATAAAATAGAGTTTCTCCCTACCAACTTCTACCTCAGGATTTTAGGAAAATAAAAGATTCTCAGAAGTATTTTTCTTATTCACCATGAAACCTTCATGGACAGAGCTTCTTTTAAATCACACATGAGAATAAAAATGATTGTTGACACTAATTCTTCCTCTAACCTTTTTCCCATGCAGATCCACATGGATAAGCAGGGAAGAGGATATCAACAAAATATTTATGCAAGAAATGTTTTGACAACAATACTAAATAAATAATGCATTTGGGAAGTGATGGAGTCTTCTACTTAAAGCAATCTTATTTCTTCTAAACAACAACATACTACAACTATTCAAATCTTCTAAGAATTTAAGTACAACCCTAACCTAGTTACTATTATGTTGTGGTAGCTTCCCAAATATGAGATGTGCTTTTTGTCCCCTTAGATTTGTATCTTCTTCCAAAGATGAAATCCAAATGATCCGGGTAGTAAAGAAATAATAAATCAATGACTATGTTTGTCTTGGTGCGAAGGAAATGACTGATCATGAGTAGAAGGAAATAACAAAGAAATGTACTAGTTATCTATGTGGCTCCCCTCTAAATTTTAACAACATAACAACTCACCTAAAATATTAATTATTCAACCCATCATACGGGATTTTTTATTTATTTTATAGAATGTTGGGAAAGAAGAAGTGACAAATCATCTGAAGGAGAAAGATTCAAACTTCTAAATTTAGTAAATGAAGAAGAGGGATTCAATACGAATCTAATAATCCAAAAAATAGCCAATTTAAATGAGAAATGTGGGGTAAAATAATTTTGAAATCAAAACATGTGTTAAAAATGTGTGTTTTAATTTCACGTTAGATCTGTGATAGGATCAAGCTACTGTTGACAAAGGGAAGTTAAGAAATCATTATTATTGCCAAAGGGGTGGTTGACAACTATTACTCTTTTTCAAGTGACATGATTGAGAAAATGCCGGAGGTGATTCCCAACCGCCACTCAAAAATAACGCCAAAAGGAAAAAAATGTCTTGTAAGAAAAATTGAAGTCTGGGGACAAAGTAGAAGGGTTGATTTGAGTAAAAGGAGGGATGCAAAGGAGAGAGGGAGGGATCTAGATCTCATTTTTACCTTGGAAGAGGTTTTTATCATCATAGGAGACATATCATGTTTTTCCTGTGTTGCACCATGTAATTTTTGGGTGTGTACATATTACCCCCTTAGAAGAGAATTTTAGCCATGAATGGGCTAAAATGTGATTTCCAAGAATGGCACTTCCCAAAATGGGAGGGTTAAAAATTTACTTGATCCAATCATTTGCTGAAATGATGTGAGTGAGCCTCTCGTAATTTGTCAAAGAAGGATGAGAATCAAGTGCAGTAGTAAGATAAAATCAGCAAAATAATTTGAAATGAAAAGACAAAATTACTTACCATTTGTGTGGGGGTGAGAAATCTACTTGCTCCTCCATCGCCAATGCTACACAATCTTTCCTAAAATGACGTTAGAAAAACAAAACTTTATATATATTATTTTTTTACTATATTTAGAAATCGTTTGTCACATATGTCTTTGTTATTCTCAGGGCTCTAGATTTACGATAATAATTTCATGTATGAGCATGTTCGAATCGACGGGGATTTAGAAATGAGGAAAAAAATCAATGGTAGTGGATAGGGCTCAAGAAAATGTTAGATACGAGAAGTTTGGTCTCTTTGCATTAGTATCGGGTTTTTTATTTTTAAATAATATTGAGAGGGATTTCTAGAAAAATTTATAGCCAAAGCGATTGTAAGAGGTCTCAAAGGGATGGATAGGAAAAGTTCCTTTATTGCTTAGTCTTATTTTTGTTTGTACATCGATTTTTTGGATTTTTGGCTCACGATTGAGCATTTTGACCACACTTGTTTGGTGTGATGACATTTTACTAAGACATTGGTGGAAACACACACACACACACATGCCTATCCTTTTGGCTGGAAAATTTTTTGTACATTTTTTCATACGCTCTACTTCATTTGTGCACTTCAAATCAATAGGAATTTTTGATTTTTTCAATTTTCAAATGAATGCTATGAATGATAGTGTAGTATGGTAAACATAATGAGATATAGAAATAAACACAGTCTACAAGTCACACTTAGGAAACTCATTTTTCAAATAATGCTTAAACATTCCATTCCATTAGAAAAATATGTTGTAGATGATATAATGATGAGATGTCTCACTCCATTCTTGACCCCACATAGATAGTAAGATGTGAGGGCTCAACACCAAGAGCCAAGAAGGATGTTAAATAAATTATTTAAAGAATGTGTCGATAAGAATGATGATCAAGAGACAAGAATTTTGATAAAGACTTATTCAAGAACCTATAACTCAACCCCAATCAAGATTAACTAACCAATTCCAAGATGATTTTCACTTATAAGCCTTGAATAGGATTAGATCTACGGATGGCCTCTCTTGATTGGAAATAATTTGTTAATGAATGATTTCCTCTCCTAACATGAGCATCTAAACCATTTCCTTGGGAATTTTAAACATTCAAACAATTTATTTTTGTTTCTCTAAGGATTTCCTTTATTTTACTTTATTATTTGACATGATCCCCTACATCTTTCCCCATACTACCAGTAAGAAGCATGGTCTCATCACCGAGAAAAAACTGTAGGAAAGTAAGGGCATGTTCCTCCTTTCCCAACCTCATACTACCAGTAAGAAGCATGGGCTTGCCACCAAATATTGGGAGGGACAGAAAATGTGCTTATTTTTATAAGAATATATGTATTCTTTTTGTATTATTTTGCCATATTCTTGTATTGTGCTTGTTGGCAAGGAATATTTTCCTCGTGATCTCGGCTCCACATAACAAGCAAGATGTGATGGCTCATCACCGAAGATCGAGATGGGCAAAAAAATATCTAAGTGAAATGTTTAGAATTTTTTTGTTATGGAGAGAACTTTTTAGGGAAGGATTTTCCATCAAGAAGCTTCTAGAGAAGACTATAAGTGAAAAACATCTAAATTGGGAGAAACTGTAAGAGAGGTAAAACATGCACGACCTTATAGGTCAATATCATTTTTTCTCATGATTGGAAATGATGATACAAATTATATAATTGGAGAGTGTGAAGAAACTATAGAAATTTTATGATTGAGAGATTTGCCAATGTTTGAAATTTTAAAAATCATTTGAAAAGTAAGTTTCCATAGTACAATTTAAACTAGATGATAATGCAAATGACATAGATGATGAGAATGCAAAAAGGACAATGTGGAGATGCAATGAATATATACATAAACATTTCAGGTGACACAAGTTGATGGATTTACCAAAATTATCACCTTCGAAGTGTACAAACGATAAGCGGTGTTCTTGAAATTTTAATTTACCCAACAAGGTCCTAGTAATTTAGGTTTAAAATTACTGCCTTTACCCACTATATTATCTATATTAATACATAATAGTGGCACAAGATCTCCCACTTGAATGAGACATTCGTAAAAAAATTATGTTTTTGACACATCATGTCTACATGAACTTGATGACATTATTCAAATTTCTTTTCCACATAGGTAAGTATGGTCACATTTGGCATTTTTCGCACTAAGGGTTCATGTCTCATGGACAAAAAAATTACTTTTTGAAAAATTTGTGTCTAGAAAAAAAGTTTGAAGAAGAAAAAGCCATATGGATGGATTTTGTGGAGATAAATCTAAAACCATTTCTCATTTCGCACACAAAATCCTTATAAAATTTAAAGCACTCCACACTAGTTTCGTAGACTCTAGAGACTTGATTGAGAGCGCCCAACAGTCATTGGGGAAAATAGAGTGTGTACTATTTTTGGAAGTTTCCTCTCATTAATATGATATTTCTACCATAAATATATCTTTATGATCATCGGCATGAAGAAAGGATAGACTAATAAAATTTCCCACTCCTTGTGGGTCAAAGGGAAGAGTGATTGGTGAATCGTTTTCTAAGAGGTTTACGATTTTGTTATGGTGTTTGTGGACATTATTTCTACGAACGCAATATTATTCTCATTTTTTTCCACTTCGATTATTTTTGGCTTATCGACCTCACCTTTGGGAAGCCCGACTTGATGGTCACAACCAATGCCTTTGGAGGAGGTGAGTTGTTTGATTAATTCACAGGTAGTTTAATTTGAGAATGAATCCTAGGTTTCTTCTTGAGGTTTTTCAAATGTATATCGAAGGGTTTAAGATCCCCTTGAGTGATGAATACCTTTCCAAAATGGAGGAATCTAACCTCTTGGAACAAAGTGGAAGGAATGGACTTCATCCTATGGATCCATGGTATTCCCAAGATCATGTTGTAGTTTATTTACTTATCTATGATGTAGAATTTAGTTTAAATGGTTTTCGGTCAAGGGAAAGTAGAAGGACTATGGTTCCAATTGAGGTATCTTTAAGACTGTCATATCCTCGCAATGTGTTTCTAGTAGAGGATAAATTGGTCTCCCCATATCTAAACTTCCTCAAGAAAGAAAATGAGACTACATTCACAACATCCTCATTACCAATCATATCTCTCTTGATGCAATTTTTATAGACCCACACTTACAAGTATAATGCAAGATCTCCTCTTCGGGCTATTTTGGCATTGGAGGGCATCTTACTTATGTTGAATACAAACCTGATATCCTTATCATTCTATCTTGGAGGGTCTATGTAAAATTCAATACAATTTGTTTGATCCTTGGGTGGAGGCATAACTTGGATTAGATGACCAAGACCTAGCACCCTCGCATAACAAAATTTTGTGCTGGAGAATTCTTCAACAAATATAGGAAATAAATGTGGGAGAAGGTCTTGTTTAAATCTATAATCAAGTCATATTCTCCTAAAAGTTTTGGGACTATAGGAGTGCCATCCCACAAAAGGGAGTGAGTGATGAGGGATTGTGAAGTGTAATCCCTTATCTAAGTCGTTGCGTTGACTAGTCCCAAAATATTTGTCTTTTTCTTTGATCTAGGGTAGGGGAAACTGATAATTTTTAGAAGTTGAGGCTTCATGATCATTGTTCCCAATAGGAATACCATTTTTATGTTTTAAGGAATTAATTTATTATTTTCAAGAATTTTAGGAAATGGATCTCGGCTGATTCCTAAGTTTACATTTTGAGGTGCAATAGGTCCTGTATAACCAGGTTGTGAAGATCCTTCAGGGTTCACTAGAAACATATCTACGAAGAGTTATTGTTAATCTTATAGGAGTCTTTGAATGAAATTATTGTAGTCTCTATAAGAGCGTGAATCATGACCAACAACATGATGAAAGCCACAATATAAATTGGGATTGTAATCCCTCAGTCTTTGATTAGGATTTTGTTGTTGGTTATAACCCGTGGTTTTATTTGGGATTGGTTGTTGTAATTTTAATTTTTTACCCCTTGGCCAATATTTTGATATTGGTTTTGGACTTGGTCTTGAGACTTCGAAGGGGAGGATTGTTGACATCAATCATGTTGACATAGGGGATAGAATTATGATTTTTTTAGTTCCCCATATTATTGTTATTGTTTTTCTTTTGTTACCATTGTTTGTAACATTAGGATTCTTTTCTTGATTGGTAACACTATCGTGGCAACACCAAAATTTTGATTTATAACTTTAGGTCCTTGGCATAGCATCAAACCTAGGCAGTCATGAGATAAATCTCCCTCATTTAACCGGTGAGGCTCCCGTGTCAGATTTGTCAATATAAATGTGTTATTATCTATCAGGGGGTTTTACTTTAACCACTTAGTTCATGAACCATAACTAAGAAGTTTTGCAGCAAGTAAGCAGTTGTTTAAGAAAGGAGAATTATAGATGAAAGAAGTAAAGGAAATGCAGAGAAGAAATGGGGAAGATGTGCATCCCAATTAGTAGATAACAGAGCTAATTGCATGCACATAGAAGAAACTTAATAGATATGAACACACAGAATTATAAAGCAAAGGCAGCTCTAGATCCAGATCTAAAATAACACAAAGTTTATCAAGAGATCTAAGATTCAAAACAAGAAACAAAGTACACCGTGACACAAAGTTCTCCGGAAACCTGCTCCTTTGTATTCCTCTGCTTCAAGTTGCTCTCAGGGGTTCAGCACAAAGTCTAAAACACAAGATTGCGTTGCTTACAAATTTTGATTGATCATTAACCAGGAGGTTCTTCTCCTACTTATAGAATGTAGGAGGAAAGTACAAATAGAAGACTCAAACTGAACTAAAGTATGAACAACAAGTAAAGATGACATTTGTGATCATCCTCAACTAACTTCTTCTTAAGTGACACATGTATCACTTAACTAATAGAATGGTTCCACATGACTTCAAGTAATGGTTGCAAAACCAATAACTTAGAAGTTTTACAATTTCATCAGGAACATAGAAAATAGAAGAAGAAAGAATAGAAGAAGTCATGCCAGCTGTAATGTTTACATCTTCTTCTTGTTACGATATCGATATACTTGTCGAACATATAATTCAGCATCCTTCCATCTGTTTTAGCCACTTTGCTTCCTTCTCTGTCTGAGCTGCGTGACCCTTCATTGACACTTTCTGCTGCATGCTTCCACCTCTTCAAAGCTCGGCCCAAACCTCATGATATGCTGCTGCGGCGCCACGATCTATTGATAGAATTCATCGTGAAAGGCTTGGTAGCTTTATCAATTCTCTTTTGCACCATCGAAGAGAACCTTCGAGGAATTAGGCACCTCGTTAGAAGCAATCCGCATGCGTATGAAGTAACACCTCATCCACTCTTTCCTCGGTGAAAGAAATGATGTTTATCTGGTAAATCGATGTTCTACTCTCAGCGCTGCATCCTTTTCGAGCAAAACTCTGCGAGATCTCAAGCGGAAGATCACTGCAAACTCTAATTGCTTCCCCTTCTCGGTGATCCATCCGGTACAATTTGTTCTGACGATACATCTCTCGTGACTTGTTGATCTCGGCCAAAATACTCGGGTTACTCTCTGCATTTGTATTCATGCCTTATGCTTTCCATCGAGTTGCTTTAGTTGATTTCTTTGCATCGTTCATAACCTTTAAGCGGTGGCACTTCCCAAGTTGTACGAAGCTTGACGAATAATCAAATCCTTCCATTCGTCGATAGCCTTTACTTGATTGCTTGCATCTTCCATTTCTGCATAAGATGATCACTCACTGCTTTCTGAAATGGGGTGAATGGAAGGTTTAGCAACCTTGGCTATGATCTCACATAATTGAGATATTTGCTGCTGAGCTCTTCTTTCTCCGCCTTTTCACTTTATCAAGCCTGAGAGCAAGCATCCATCGATATCTGCGTGTCTGCTTGATCCTTCAGTGGTAGCTTGACCGAGTGGTATTTTGGTCACCGTCACATCTTCTGTCGTGAGCTCCTCTTCTATCTTTCCTTCCGCCGGAATTGATATCTCAGCAAACTTCTCTCCCGAATCCTTGATGATCAACCTAGAAGTTGCTTTAGCAACTTTAGGCCTTTTGTCTCTTCTACTCAGATCCTGAAGTAGCTGTAAGTCATGCTCCTCTAAGTTCATCTCTACTCTTGCTTCCGGAACCAACCTGCAAAGCTAACCATTCCAGAAGTTACTTCTCGGGAGTGAGAAGTCCGTTGAGTGCACTACCATCTCCGCTCTGCATCCTCTCCGTCCAGAAAGTGCCACAGTGTTATGGCTGCCATCTTACGAAACATCGAGGACAAAGCTCTTTCGAAGACTCTCGTCATCTGCGGCTTGACATCTCCTCTGGAGCGGGTGATGAGCGAAGTGGTTGAGGAGAGAAGGCGAACGTCGCGGATTGATGAAGGCATGGAAGCGTCCTGCTTGCTGCGGTGCGATAGTTGGTGATCGATAGTTGGTGAAGTCGGAGTCAAAACTATGGTCGTAGAAGTGGTCTTCTCTTTCTCTTGAGATCTTCTGTGTACTTTCAACTTCTCGGACCTCCTGCTGCTTTCTCCTTCATGCTTTCGCTTGAGGGAATCTCCTGCGCGAAGTTGCCCGTGATTTGATTCATCAATACTTCATCAAGGCAGTATCCCTTCGTCAGCAGCCAGTTCGAAGTATTCACCAACACAGCTCCAGATCTCTCTTCAATTGAATGGCAGCCTCCATTGTTATCCTGCAGTATAGCTTTATCTCCTCCCATTTGATGGTAAGTGTCAAGTACCACGTTCCCATCATCTTTAAGATCCGCGAGGTATCGCGCTAATCAAAATCAACACTTGCTTTCTTGATAGCTGCTGAAATCTTTCTTTCTAACCTCGTACTCATACGCACTTCATCCGAGAAATCTTCTAACGAAGGCACATGTGCGTACTCTGGGAGATTGTCTTCTGGCTACTCGAATGGATCGAAGTTAAGCCGTGCGGGGAAGAACTCTTGCTCATACTCGGATAACATTTGTGCTTCCATCCCTCGAGCTCTGTGAATCTTGATCTGTTGTAATATCCCCAGTGATTGGGAAGAAGCCCGTAGACTTGTGCCGTTTATTTGAAGGTCGTGTAACTCCACAAGTTGCTGCTCTCGGCTCCGTGGCGATCAATCTATCACTCGGATACAGGCATCTTTATTGGTTCTCCGAGAAAAGCCCGTAACCACGAGGTATGTGAAATCTGCAAATTGGATGAATAAGCCAATCTTGGACACTTTGCTTCCCACGCTTCCTTGCTTACCTGTGAGTCTTCAAGTCTTTGTCTAGCTGCGAGATGAAATCGTCGTAGAAGAAGTCATCGTTGATCACTTTGAAGTCCTTCTCGCACGCGCAGTACGATGGTGTGGGTAGCACTCGAAAATGGGGTCCTTGGAAAGAACACCACATCTATCGACTTGGAAAAGACACCTGTGAAGCTGCGGACATACACAAGTATGAAGTCATCTTGAAGGTGAAAGTACGCTTCACGTTCGAAGTTGCTCACCGATTTCTGCTTAATAATTTCCGACCGATTGATTATAGAATCAACCTTGTTGATTTGATGGTCTGATGAAAGCATACATCCATGTACGGAAAGTGTAGGCATTCGCCCGCCATTGACTGCATGTGCAATTTGATGACATCATCGCCTCTGCACCAAATTGGACCGTGGAAGAGTTCTCGGGAACTTTGAAGGGGATCTAGGCTTCTTCATGAACCATTTATTCATTATGCTCACACAATCAGCTCTATGTTTCTCCCATCTCTTGTCGGCATCACGAATGCTAATAGAAGTCACCACCTTTCGCCTTTGGAATCTTGAGACAATAATTGATGAACTCCGCATCAAAGCGAATTATTGTCTTTCCCATGACATCACGCATTGATCTGGATGAAGGATGATAAGATCTAGCACACTCCATCACGAACTCTAGCAATTGGGCTGTACATGGAAAAGCTGCAGCTCGGATAATTCCACTACTTTTGACCGCACGCATGAGTGAAGTCTTTCCCGCTCTGGATCTATCAATCAAATCGGAAAGAGGTTACGGGCCTAGATCCAGTGTCTCCATATGTCTGCGAGTTTGGAAGCAATGCATGAATCCATCGTGCTCTCTTTTTCATCTCCTTTCGCCATGGCTTTGTCTATCTTAAATGCGAATAATTCTTTTTCTTCTAACTTGGCGGATTTCTTCAATCTTTGAGTGGAATCTGGACAATTCTTGATTCGGAGGATATTTGATGTATTGGACATTGATAAAAACTCCTTTTCTTTTGTAAAGCACACGTAATGAGTTCTGCAATTTATTGAGACAAAAATGGCCACCGGAGCATGAATAGTGAATTTAAATTATAAAAATCTGCACTTTTCAAACTGCTGCCCCAAAAATTGGTGTTTAATTTGCACATAAAGAGAGCATGAATCCTTTGATCAACACTTGAGCTCTGTAACACTGTGAAAACAACTATGCGAGACAAAGATCAACCTCCTTCAAGCATGCGCCAAATACTGGAAGCTTTTAGCCTTGTTAGCACTTTATCTGAACAAAATCCTTCCTCTAATGGGGCGCACTTTTCCTCTGGCTGCGATTCTTTACCTGTGAATTAAATTATTCACCCATATGGCTGCCCATGCTTATATAACCTTCACAATTCTATAATTAATAATTGCCCTAACAATTAAAGGCAATTAATTAATTAAAAATCATGCTTTTCTCTTTTAAAAATAGCATGTTTAAGGACAGCCATCCAATAAATTAAATTAATCCAATTTAATCCTTCACACAGCACTTCACTCAAGCTCCACAGTGTGCTTTGACCATAGCCACTGAAAATAGAAATTAATTTAATGTTTTAATGCCTTAAAAAACATTAAATAATACCCAAATGGGGCGCACTTTTTGAGAGGAAGAGGGCAGCCATTAAATAAATTAAATTTAATGCATTTAATTCCTTTCTTTTATTCCATCTTTGACTTTTTGACCTCCTCCAAGCTTGGGCGCACTTTTTGAGAGGAAAGATTAATTAAAATAATCAAATTTAATCCTTTTATTCTCTCACCAAAGGGGGCGCACTTTTTTGCACATGTAATTCTATTTTTAAGAATTTTTTCATAATGGGATTCTTTACCTGCCGGCGAGGCACCAAAATCCCGTGATCCACTTAAGTGATTTGACTTTGACAATGGGATTATTTACCCTGCAAGGCAGGCACTAAAATCCCATGATTTCACTTAAGTCACTTTCCTTTTATTATATCATGGGAATTTTACCTGCAGGCGAGCGATAAATTCCCCACTGCCTGCTGACCTCTATTTTCCCATTTGCTGCGGCTTAAGTGACTTTTATAACACGGGAAAAAGTACCTGCTTTAGGCGGGTATAAAATTCCCACCACTGCGGCTTATATTTTCCCATCGTGACTTAAATCCTTTGTTTTCCAAAAATGCGCCCATCCCATGAGGGGCTTTTCATGCATGACTTCGCTTTTTCCCAGTGATCCGGACCTCGATGGCGACTTCCTCCGGGCATAATGTGCGTGTATGTTTTCCATTGCTCTCGGGCCAAAAATCGGGCTTACCGGCGAGGAATTGCTCGAGAGAAATTTCACGAGAAAACAAAAGCGGGACACCACAAAAACACGAAAAATTGCCAAAAGTTACAAATAAAGCCCAAAACTTAAAATAAGTTAAAATCCTTGGCACATAGGAATAATAACATATTCGCTCATAATAGAGTTAAAGCAGAGCATGAAATAGCCTCATACGGGGCTCAAAATAATTAAATACAAATTTCCACAAATCCCATGACAGAATAAAACAATTTTGGGCATTTGGGTATTTGGCGAAAAGGGCTAATATGGCTCTTTGGGATTATCTTGCCTTAATCTGAGAACTTTCGAGGCAATAAAAACAACAAAGCGACTGTTATTTTAAAAGTACGAAATTTTTTTGGATAGGGTAGTCGCAGATTTGGGGTGAAATCTGAGTGACACCATAATGGAAGTAGGTGTATGCAATGGAAAGTTACAAAAGCTATGGAATGAGGATAAAGAACCTCAAAGCTTTGCTAACTCATCCATGCATCATGAGATGAGTGCTAAACAAGATAACTTCTACAATAATGAATTAAACTAAAACACTATCATTTTATCTCTAACTACTCTATGATTACTTAAAACATAAATTGAACCTAGTTAAACCTATGAGCAATCAAATTAGATTTGTTGTTTCTTCAATGGAGGTGAAGAGGTCTCTCTAAAATGGCTACAAGACCAAGTTAGATACCCTCCTACTAACCTACTATGAAGTTATGGATGCAAGATGGAGGAGTTTCAACAATGGAGGATAGCCAAGATCAAATGCCTATTAGCTTAGCTAATGCAAATGAGGTCTAATGCCAATATCTCCAAATGTGAGAGAGATTTGTTATGAAAACAAGGTGTAAGGTTGAGAGGGAGGGGTGACCCTTCTATTTATAGTTTTCAAATGGAAGAGTTTGAACTTTGGGTGCATGTGGGACTAAAGTCTAAAAAGCACTTTAGGATTAGATTAGGATAAACATGCTTTAGGCTTAGTTAAGCTTGGTTTAGGCTAGTTAACTAGGGTTTAGGCTAGTTAAACTTGATTAGCAAGTGATTAGAGACTCATTGAGAGTTGGGAGGGGTTTGGATAACCAATTGTGAGTGATAGATAGCCTATGAAGCCAATAGAAGTGGTCTAGAGAGAACTAGGGAGGTTTTGAATGGAAAGGAGGAATGTTTAGCTAATAAGAGATATTAGCCAAATAAGCTGATTATAGGAGGAATACTGAAGAAGGTGTCGTGAATGGGCATCTGAGAATGGAGCGAAGAAGGGTTGATTAACGAAGTGTCGTTAATCGGTTGAATTGGAGGAAATGCTAAGTGTAAGCATATTTTAGGTGTCTACATTTTCCCCTCTTTGAGGTGGCGTAAGTGACGTCACTTCAAAGAAAGTAGACAAGCATAAACAAGTAGAAAATTTTGAAGGGATAGAAGAAAAATGAGTAGAATGGAGGATGCCCCCTCGATTGTCGATGGGGTGATAGAAGAACTTCGATCGACGATCGAAAAAGATGACAGAAAGAGAATAGAAGAAAGAATAGTGTGAAGAAGAAGAAAGGGGATATAGAAGAAAAAGGAGTATGAGGAAGAGGGAATGAGCTAACATCCATCCAGTGCCTTTTAAACAACTTTATTTTCATCATATTGCTAGAGATCTTCATCATCGGTCCTTATTAAAAAGAATGAACAAAAGTGTAGTATGACATGAAAAGCCATATATGAACAAATGTCCATTGCTAAAAACACCAACTCCATGCAACATACAAAATGCAATGCAATACGAGAAAGTAAAAGATTCCTAACTCCATGCAACATACAAAATGCAATGTAATACAAGAAAGTAAACAAGCTAAACCTAACAGAGAAATAAGTACCATGTTTTTGTTATCAAACTTTAGTTCGACCTATGTGAATTAACAAAAGGGTTAATGATGGTGCCCCAAGCAAGGATACATGCGAGGGGAATAATGGAGGACACTTGGTCGATGAAAAGCAATGTGCACTACAAAATAGTACTAGGCAACTCGTTGTGCCCAGAGTACAGATGAAGTAAGCCTAGCTTTTGTTGATGGAGGTAGATCAAGATGATCCATGAGTCACACACATGAACATGTGAGAACCAAAGAGTGATGTTTTGTAGGATGATTTATAATTTTTAGAAGTTTTCTTAAACATATTTGAATGTTTTGATTTTCTAACATATTTGAATGTTTTGATTTTTCTAACATATTTGAATGTTTTTATTTTTAACATTTTGAAAGATTTTTTGAAATTTTTTGAAAGTTTTGAAACTATGTACAGGAAGACAAGGAAGCGTGGATGCCCCTAGAGATAGATGGGATGTACAAGGGCATAAGGCCATGTGTGTATGAGAAAGGTGAAGATGCAAAAAATTCCCCAGTGATTAGGTGGGAGTATTCAAAGGAAAACTCTTCATGGGTAGAAGCGGGACCCAAGGCCATTATGGATAGGTTCAACATGATGATGAACGTAAACCAATGAAGTGTTAGGAAGAAGAAAGGATGCCCCTAACGTAAGTTGGCCTAAAAGCACATGATAGAAAGGAAGGAGAAGATTTTTTTGTGAAAGGGGACAAAGGTGTCCAAAAACATGGAAAAAAAAGTAATCTTATACACATGGATGTTCTAAATGAAGTAGAAGAATGATGTGAATGATATGAATGTAGCTTAGAAGCCTCATGATGAAGAAGTGATTAGCCAAAGGCACAAATGTGAGACAAGATGGACTAAAGTAAGAGTCGAACAAGGTCGAAAAAAAAAGACACTTGGTAACATACTAATCCTGCTTACTCATAGAGATCTAGTGTGTGTGCACATGGAATTTAATTACCTCTTGAAGGAAGATTTAATAGACAAAAAGTGAAGACACCCTAGCCAATGTGTAGGAATGATTTATTTTGAAGGTGATAGGTGATTTTGTGAATGGATGGTGGAAGGATAGCCGTACATTGCTCCGCTGCCAGCTAGGCATCCATAGCCCTGACGGAGATGTATTTGATTCTAATCGCAACATTTCTCTCTATTGTCAGTCAGGCATCCATAGCCCGATAGAGATTATTGGAAATACCCCAAGAGAGAGTTATATATCAATTTTGCTTTTGCTTTTAGCTTTTAGCTTTTGATTTTTGATTGATTTTGATTCTTTTTCTTTCTGAAAACTTATTTCAGCTCTCTTGTTTGACAAGGGGTTAAGAACCACATGATGGCTTGATGGAAGGAGGTGGAAGTGATTGTGATGATGACATTGGCTAGTGTCAAACAAATATGTCAAAAATTTCTTCACAACAAGTTTATTAGATGTTGAATGTGATAGGATCTCTAAGAGGTTAGTCATTCTTTAATTTACCAAGGTGATAAAAGACCAGGGTCAAATGGATACCATAGAGATAAATGTCACAAAATGTGTGTGAAAAGGCTAACCAAAATATCACCGAAGGGATGAAAATGGTAGGAAGACTTGTGCAAAGGAATGACAAGGAAGGAAGAAAAAACATCCATGTGTACGCAATACTGATTGCAATGTTTGATCTTTGTACCTTTGATTTTTCTTGTGTTTTCTCAATGTTTTTGTATTTTTGAATTTTTTTGATTTTTAGATTTTTGATAGTTTTAAGAGGTTGGGACTAAAAAGTCACTCCATGTGATAGGATCCAACAATGATGTTTGTGACTTCCTTGATAAGGGAGACTAGGTGTGTTTGTTTATCAAGAGTCATGTTATCCCGATCTCGATGATCATGGTGAGCTCGTACTCAACAAATGACTGTGATTTATCTTAAACAATGGATTTTTATGTGGGAGCTTGAGTTCCCTATCCAGAGGTTTCTGCACTTTATGCCATACTTGATGGTTACGTTGATGTGCATTCTTGAATTGCACTTGATTTACAATTTTGATATTGTTCGAGTTGTTGGGAGCTTTGGAGCTCTTGGAAGTTTTGATCTGAGCTTGATAATGAACTGTTTGGGTTTCTTATAAGCTGACATGTGACTTTTTGATCCTTGAGAAGGAGAAGAAAGAGAACGTTGATGTTTAGAACTGATGTGAGAAATGATGGTGGGCTTGCCCCTGACCATTGAGAAGAAAAATATGTGATGGATGAAAAGGATACGGTCCAAGAATTGAAGAGGATGGGCTACAAGGAGGTGAGCCACTAATGAAGATGATGATGAAGGGCTACTAGAATATGACCCTAAGATGGAAGAAAATGGGCTATGAGGACATGGCCCAAGAATAGAAGAAGATGATGAAGGGACTACTAGGGCGTGGCCCAAGTATAGATGAGGAGGGACTACTCGGAGGTATCCCATAGATAGAAGAGGATGAAGGGCTACTAGGATGTGGCCCAAGAATAAAAGGTAATGGGCTACCAAGAGGTGACCCACAAGTAGAAAATGGAGGGCTACTAGGAGGGTGGCCCAAGATAGAAGAAGATGATGGGTTACTCAGTGGTGACCCAAGGAGAGATTTTGATTGAGGAATGATGATAGATAATGAATGATTGGGTAATGAGAAGATAGGCCATGGATCAATGCTAGACCCGACATCTCATCATGCTTAGAAGAAGGTGAAGATGGAATAACAGAAGAAGAATCAAGTTCCATGACCTTAGGATCTTCCTTTATGTTTATGATAAAAGGAATCAACTTCTTTTCCCCAATACGAGCGTATCGAGTTCTAGAAAGAATCCTTGTTTGCAATCCTCTAAAGGGATATCATCATGTAGTCTAATTGTTTCTTCATTATGAGAGAAATCAATTAGTAGAGGTTGTTTTTCTTTAGTCATAGAAGGTTGAATAGAAGAAAATAGGTCCGATAAGGGGAAGATTGATTGATAAGAAGAAGATGACTCAAGAGAGGAAGTAGGATTGGTGGAAAATGTCTCATGAATGGATGATTTGGATTTGGACCTATGTCATTTTTCTAGAAGATGATGTAATGTAGGTTAGAAAGTAGGATCACATAGCCATTCGTTAAGTTGCGATGTAGGAGTCAAATTAGATGATTGACTAGAGGGAATCGAGTCATGGAACTCTTTGATGGAGGAAGAGGTCGTTGAGATGACTGATGAAGGAGGTCTATGAAGAAAGGGAGGACCGTGACTCAAGAACCGAATTAGATGTTGATCGATGGAACTTGGAGTCACATGAGTCTTCAAAGGAGGAAGAATACATCATTGAGGTGATTTGGAATAAAGGTCCTATGAAGGAAGGGAGGACCATGATTCAAGATTTGATCTAGGGGTATCGAACAATAGTTGGGATCGAGTCTTTAGAAGAAGAGTGGGAGTTTGAATGGTAGTTTGGATCTGAATCAAAAGAAGAAGAGTGGGGGAACCTGAATAATAATTTGGATCAAAAGCATCCAAACCATACCACCGACTATGAGATGAAGGTGGGGAACAGGGTACCGAGTGGGCTCTCTAGCATGAAGAACCAAATGAGGTTTAGTTGTAATGGGAATCTTTTGATTTGAATTCCTAAACCTAGGTTCCGTATTGTTGTAAATGTGAGAAACCGTGTGATAGTTAGTCATTGTTGGCATTGTTTTAAGTACAAATGTCTAGATCTAGATAGTGTGATGGAAATCCTTCAAAGGGAAGGAAGTGACATGTCGATTCAAGGAAGCATAATGACAACCAACTAGACATTGCGTAAGTATGGAGATGCGTGTGTGATTTTCCAAAGAGGGTCTAAGGAAAATGGACATTGTGATGACAATCTCGATGAGATAAAAAAGGATTGTCCTAGAAAACAATTTTTTAGATGAATAATCATAAGGAACAATCATGCAAGTGTGAAACACAAAGCCAATCAACAAGGAAATACACCCTATGCAAATGTGTGTGCAAAGTAATAGTTTGATGCAAAAGATGATCAACACAATGTCAATATTTATGTCAAGCTTGAAATGAACAAGGCATAAATATTAACAAAGGGAGATCAAATGATGAATCAATCCAAACTATGATGATGATCTTGAAATCAAGATCAAGTGGCCATCAAAGATATAAGGATGCATCCACACACTTTAGACATTTAACAACTCAGCTGCAAACATGGATGAGCGTAAATGGACAAAAAAGTGGTGAACACCATCTATGACAACACTCTTGAAAGATGCCTTCTCTTGCCCCAAATGGGAAACAAGAATGCAAAGGTGTAGATCAAAAGATGGAAATGAACTAAGCGTCACTTGGGTAGAGCTTCGCCTCGTGTCGAAGGTGAGAAAGAAGCTAAGCTAAGTGAAATGTCATCTAATTTCCGTGATGAAAGGCACTTAGATCCAACTTAAGTGGATTCTTTGCCTTGTTTGAAAAACAAGGTTTTGAATCCAAACAAGTTATCACTTCATGATGGCCAAGACATGACAAAGGACTAGCAAAGTGGGCTCAAGACAAAATGGCTTTCCTAATAAGTTCTCTCAACTAGGTGTTACAAAATTTATCCACGAGTGGGGTGATTTACCCAAAAAGTCGCAATGACTAGTTTGGGAGTATCTCGGCTTTTCCCCCTTCAAGCACAGTGGGAAGTAAATGCATCCATCGTGTACTTTTAATAGGGTCATGATAGGGAAAACTTGTAACTCTATCTCACAAGGAAAACTAATCAAGTGGGTAAGCGGAGCACTTCCTGTTTCATCCACGAGGTTACACAGTGGACTACTTTAGGGTTCTGGAACCACCCCCATTGTTGTAGCTTAAGGCATTATGCCAAAGGGGTTATGTTCCAGTTGAGCGGATAGGGACGTACCCTTTTCCAAAACCTGCAATATAATGTTTTGAATATGGTGTGTTTTTTATCTTTTTAACTTAAATGTGGTTTTAAGTAGCACACCATTTGGAAACTGTATAAAACACGTGTATTAGAAGTTTTTGTGTTTTGTCTTAGCTCCTCCTTTCTTTGACAATCGTTAGGTCCTATATGCAAGGAGTTAGTATTTTTCCACAAAATATCATGATATCAAAATAGATTTTTCCTATTGCTTTTGATTCCTAAGATCACCAAAAAGGTGCGAAGGAAGAGCATACGCAACACAAAAACTCAACTAAAATAAGTTTTATGAAAAAAATACATTAAGTGTGCCTTGTAAAAGATAGAGTTCATTTTTAACCAACTTTGAAATGTTCATCCATTAGGAAGCATAATTTAAAGTTTTTTGAAAGCAATAAGAGGGTTTTGGAAGTGTTTTTGGTTCCCAAGATCACCTAGAAGGTGCGAGGGAAGAGCATACACACTTCGAAAAACCTCTATCAACTAAGACATGGAACACTTAACTAATTTAGTCAAAAATAAGACCAAAATAACCCTACAAACAACTGATTAGTGCCACAAAACCTTTCAAAGTGTTAGAATGGCCAATAAGACAATTTTTAGACTTTAAGACACGTTAAAAAATGACTATTTACTTAATAATGAAAACCATAATTTTTTTATAAGTCAAAATCCTAATTTTATGATTCCATTGTGTATTTATCTTCAATACCTTTCCAATGCAACAAAAAAATGGAGTCATTTTGAGCTCGGGAGAAAAAGTTATGGCCTCTCGGAAGATTGGTGGTGAATGCAGTTTGACGCATACGCCCCCTCTGATGGATGACTGCTTCAATGTGACAAGTGTGCACTGTTTTTGCAATGGGTATGCACATAGAAAAAGAATGATGATACATGCACGTTTGTGTAAAAAAAAAAGTCATTTTTACGGATATGCAGTTTCAACGGATGGATGATACCTGAGAATGATGGATATATGCCCCTAAAGCAGTAAAAAAATTTGATAGACATAGATGACGGATATGCACCTAGAATGACGATATGCACCTTTGTTTTAAATGGAATGTGCCAAAATATGACAGATGATGCACGATGCACCCACGGCCTATTTAATGAAATACATAGTCCAAAACATAGTCATATAGATACACCCCTTTGAATGATGGATATGTGCATGCCCCTTTTTGTAAACACCTGTGCGCAACCTGTGAAAAACTGCAAAACTCACGGATTTTCAAATTTTCAAAAGCAAATAGGTTAGTTGTTAGTCAAAGCAACCTATTTCTATATCAAACCCACAAAATATATATAAATGAAGGTCATTTATCTAGGTTAGAAATAAAAATGAGGAAATAACAAGTGATTTAAAAAACTTGAAAATGAACTTTGAAAAACCTAAAAGACCTCCATTAATGGAGGATGGACATAAGTGTCCCACCGGGCATGCCAAATGTATGCAATGGAAAGTTGCAAAAGCTATGGAATGAGGATAAAGAACCTCAAAGCTTTGCTAACTCATCCATGCATCATGAGATGAGTGCTAAACAAGATAACTTCTACAATAATGAATTAAACTAAAACACTATCATTTTATCTCTAACTACTCTATGATTACTTAAAACATAAATTGAACCTAGTTAAACCTATGAGAAATCAAATTAGATTTGTTGTTTCTTCAATGGAGGTGAAGAGGTCTCTCTAAAATGGCTACAAGACCAAGTTAGATACCCTCCTACTAACCTACTATGAAGTTATGGATGCAAGATGGAGGAGCTTCAACAATGGAGGATAGCCAAGATCAAATGCCTATTAGCTTAGCTAATGCAAATGAGGTCTAATGCCAATATCTCCAAATGTGAGAGAGATTTGTTATGAAAACAAGGTGTAAGGTTGAGAGGGAGGGGTGACCCTTCTATTTATAGTTTTCCAAATGGAAGAGTTTGAACTTTGGGTGCATGTGGGACTAAAGTCTAAAAATCACTTTAGGATTAGATTAGGATAAACATGCTTTGCTTTAGTTAAGCTTGGTTTTAGTTAAGTTTAGGCTAGTTAACTTAGATTTCATTGAGAACTGGGGGTTTGGATTTAGGCTAGTTAAACTTGATTAGAAGTGATTAGAGACTCATTGAGAGTTGGGATGGAGGGAAGGGTTGGATAACCAATTGTGGTGATAGATAGCCTATGAAGCCAATAGAAGTGGTCTAGAGAGAAACTAGGGAGGTTTTGAATAAAGGTTGTGAAAAGGAGGAATGTTTAGCTAATAAAGAGATATTAGCCAAATTAAGTTTCAATGTTTTCAAGAATGAAACCCTAAGAATCAAATCTACCACAAGAGATAGATAAAAGTAAAGTAACTTAGCTAATTTATAAGACACAAGTAAATAATCATATAAAACGTAATTAGATAAAAATTGATCTATTGAAAGATCTAAAAAAAATCTTGAAAAGGATATGTAGAGTTTCATAAATGATAAGTATAAATTATGGAACTCACAAATAGATCCAGACACGGGGAGCCCATAGTTGTACGAGGCACATAGACACTATAAAATGGAACTAGGTGCCCATGATTGTACAAGTGTTTAGGATATAATTTCTTATGTCCCCAGGGTTCTGCACTTGCTCTCTATTGAACGCCTACTAGTCTCTCTTTGATCGCGATGATACCTATAACCTAAAAATAAAATTTCACCTACAAAATCCCACAAACTGCATCAAAATTAAAAATGAAAATGTAGAATGGGGAGTCAAACTTTCCTCAATGGTCACTCAAAGAGTGAACTTACAACTGATCATTGCACTACATCTCAAACTTCATGTAGTTCTTTTGAGTGTGTGTATAAACTGTGCCCTAGGATGCCCTTGTTCAAGATGCACTAGATAGCAGGCTATATTTGCTAAAAGATGCAAATGTGTGGATGGAATAGAATAAAATTTCCCCTATGTTATGTATGCAGAGTATGTAATACCTCGTTCTTTGAATGGATGCTAGATATATGCTTTGAAGTGCTTTAGGTGCCTTTTGAATGCAAGCTTAGGTGATAATAGTAATGCTTAGAGCTTGGTCCCTCATTTTAAACACATAACTATGTACTTATATGATTCCCTTGTTTGAATTTCATTATTTTACACCCCTAATTTATGTTGTTGAGTGAATACTCGTTAACATAAAGTATATAGAAGATGTGTACATTATGATCCATGTAGAGCGTACGGAGAATATCATGCCGAGTGGACAAGCGAAGCGTGGAGACTAGGAAAGGAAATTGTGACACTAGGGGTGAAACGTATGCATAAAGATGTGCTGCTAGAACCTATGTTTGATGAAGTAAGGTGCTCCTTGTTGCGTATTAAGGATGGACCTACAAATTAAGAGAGAAAAAATAGTCAAATTCATGTATATGAAAAATTTGTGTATAGTATGTAAAAAGTATGTAAAAGTGTGACAAAGTAGTAGTAAAAGGAAAGTGTGCAACCGATGTAAAAGAGTGTAAAGGATAGAAAAATGTCATGAAATGTTGTGAAGAATTAGTTTTTTCGGCAATCTCACACCAAGAGTGATTGTTTTGGGTGATCTCACACCAAGAATGACTTTTGGGAAATCTCATGCCAAGAGCAAGTGTTGGGGAGAGAGGTATACTATTACTCTAATTCCATGAATCTACCTATTAAGAACCATTATAGATGGTACATCCTTGATTTGTTCCTTTTGTCCCATATTAGTTCTTGATTGTATTGATTGTAGGAGATTGCATGCATTCTATGATTGAAGGATTTGTGTCATGTAATCAATGCTTGTTGAATTGATCTAAAGAATTTTGTGAAGCTGTGATGATCGATAAGATGACTATATGTACCCCAAGACATCAACACCTATTGGAGGACATAGGTGCCTAGGCATTACTTGTATGATTTTAGGTGCGGGTGTTTGTGATGTCTTGAGACCCACGTCGATTCTAGGACATTCTGTGAGTGTAATGTTGTTTTGTTTATGTACTATGTTATGTTTACCTATAGCTCGATATTTTTAGGGGTGATTTATTCGCCCAATGTATGCCCCCCCTCATTTGGGGTACATGCGAAAAATGTAGGAGCATGCGATCCAAGGAAGAGGACCTAAAACTAAGTTGAAATGGATGCCTGTAGGGGGGAAGGGATGTGCATGGTAGAAACCAAGGCACATGCAAAGAAAAATGGCTAGTAACAAGTGTTATTGTAAAATCTATCATGCAAGTAGAAGAAAATGTAACAATAAAATGTGCAAACAAGATAAATCACAAAAAGTGGGTTTTAGACACGGGACATCATTCATAATGTCACAAGACAATCGGGCTTAAGTAGCTAAAAGCATACAATGATCAAACAAGGAATATGGCATAGCCTAGAAACAATAACATATAATGGCAAACAATAGCAAGAAAAATGTATTAGATAACCATGGTTATATATAGTCCTATAAATAAAATGCTACACATGAAGCACTCATTAGCATGTTAACAAGATAAAGAGTATGTCAAATAATGTATGTATCAATGGAAAGTAATATAATAATAAGAAGTAGTATATTATGAAATAATAACACCTGTAATGTATGAGCATAGTAAATGTAGATGATCCCGGGAGACTCGGTAGGAGGAAAGGGATACAATGTGAAAGCATCGTACATCATGTAAGAAGTTGTAAGAGACCTGCATTCACAACTAGAGACCAAATGAATATGCATGTGTATATGAGAAAGATAATTCCATACTAAATATTAGAATAGGATAATAAGAAAAGTACAACATGTAAGTAGTATATGAAAACAAGAGTAAGTGCAACCAAGATATGTAAATGCAGTGGATGAGTGTGATGGAATGATATGCAATGTGTAGAGATGGTAGGGGCAGCATGCCCCAAAACATTAATGCATGAGATGAGGTTCATTTATAAAATACCCATAAACAATCAAGAATGAACCATAGAACAAGAGTGCATCATCCAGAAATGGTTTGAGAATGTGTGGTAGAAATATAGAACATGAAGCATAGAACATGCAAAGTGAATGTTTTGAGGTTAATTTCAGATTTAGACCCTCAACAAATGAAAGTATGAACCATGGAACTAGATTGTGTCATTGGTTAATGAGTGAAGCACATGAGAGTAGATGCTAGAAAGATATATCATGAAGCAAAAATGTGAAGTGTGTAGATAATGTGGGGTTCATGAAAGAAGTGATGCCCTCAATAATCAAGTGTGAACCGTATCACTAGAGTGTGTCATCGGGTAGTGATAGTATAATGTGTGTACCAAAGGTGTAAGAGTGTTGAGAAGGATTAGTCATGAAGTGTGGAGCGTGAAGTGTAGTAGTAGACACTAGAGATAGTTGATTGGGAGCTGTTGGAAAAAATATGTGATCATTATGAACAAGAGTAGCTAGAGTATGTATAGTGCATGCAAGGATGTATACCATATATAGAAAGTAGTATGTGTACCATGAATAGAAGGATCCATAAGTAAGAATGAGTATCAAAGCATGTATGGAGTATTATAGGAGTGTAGAGAGATGTAGCAAGGTGTTCCCATAGTGTAGATATGATAAAGTGCTACTAGAAATATTGATGTGAATTACAAATCAAGAGTAATGTATAGATACATATGTGAATAATATGGATAGAAAATTGTGGATTATAACATGTGACTATGGGGGAGAGTTTGATGCCCCCAAGTGTGCGAGTGATGGAGATCTATTTGAGGATGGAAGAGAGACCATGCCATGGTGGTGGATGTGGCAATGTGTCAGGAGTATCAGTATTGGTGTTAGGAGGAGTAGGTTTTCCAAAGTAAGTTGTAGCATGGAGAACAGATGGAAATTACTTTTTGTGATGGTGAGTATGTGAAATAGTGTAAAAATTAGGAGGAGATGTGGTGGGAATAAAAGGATAAAGTAGAGGGGGTATCAAGGCCAATTCTAGTGGATTGTGTGGGAATGGAAATAGGTTTTTGACTCCTTTTTCATATTTTCCTAATCCGGTGCCATTAAAACCATAACGAAGAATATACCAATACCCAAGACCATAATTTTTGAAATTGGGAGTGGGGGATTCAGGTGAATGATCGATAGTGTTACAAAAGGAAAATGGGGAGGGATATTCCAAGGCCTCATAGACCACACCATGGTATAGGAATTTAATACGTGCATGAAGTGTTGAAGGGACCACATGCATGACATGGATCCAAGGTTGTTCGAGGAGAATATTATAATTAAGATTGTTAGGAATTACATGGAATGGGATGAAAAAGTGCATGAACCAACAATAATGGGAAATGTGATTGTACCTAAGAAGTTTTTAGGAATATTGTTAAAGCCACAAATACAAATAGATTAGGGTGTTAAGGATGCTTCAGAAAGGCCAAGTTGCTGAAGGAATGGTAGGTTACAAATGTTAAGGCTGGAGCCATTATCAACTAAATATTGTTTAACCCCTATGTTATTGATACAAACATGAATATAAAGAGGGGGATCATTATCTAAAATAGATTGAGAAGGAATTTCTGCAGATGTAAAAGTAATGTGTTCTTCCTTAAAAGATAATGCTATAGTAAATTTATGATACACATATTCGGAGAAGTATGAGGATGAATATAAGTGTTGGAAAAAAAATATTGGATTTTAGTTTGACATTCAAGATTCGCCTGCTAAAAGGTAGGGATGGAGACAGTCATGGTGACAGGATTCTAAGGTATCGAAGTTGGAAACAAAGAAATAATTAATGGTGTTCGAATCAAGTCAAGAGTTCACTAAATTATTTAATAAAAATTGAATTATTAAACCCTATTTCATAGTAACTACTTTAATGTATGATGATCAAATGCTAAGATACATTAAAGAGACAAGTGAATAAACAAGTAAAGTATAAAACCCTAAGTAAGAGAGATGGATAAGTAGACTTCGCTAGTTTATGAGTAATCTAGAGCTGATCTATGCAATATAAAGTGCTGAATAGGATGCAATAAATGTTGTAATTGATCTTTGTAAATTGTGGAGCTCGTGAAAAATTATGGAAAAGGGTTCCCGTAGTAGGACATGGGCACCTAGGTGCTAATGACTCGATCTGGGTGCCCACGATTGTGTAAAATATTAGGATCTCATTTTTTATATGTTACAAAGGTGTTGCAATTGTTCCCAGTTGATCTCCTAATATTTTCACTATGATTTCGAAGGTAGTGTAACCTAAAAATATATTTTCACCTACTGAATCCCACAATTCACATTAAACATAAAAATGAAAATGTTGAATGGGAGTCATTCGACCCCAAAGGCTACCCAAAGAGTGAGCTTACAACTGAGCATTGCACTACATCTCAAACTCCATGTATTTTTGTGAGTATGTATAAATTGTGCCCTAGGATTCCCTCGTGCAAGTTGCACTTGATAGAGGGATATAACTATAAGGTAACAATGTAGTAGAATGTGTGGATGAAATAGAATGAAATTCACCTTCCTATGATGTGTATGTAGTCCCTTTTCCCTTGAATGGATGCTAGATGGATGCTTTGAAGTTATTTAGGTGCCTTTGAATGCAAGCTTAGGTGATGATAATAATGCTTAGAGCTTGGTCCCTCATTTTGAACACATAACTATGTATTTATATGATTCCCTTGTTTGAATTTTGTAATTGAAAACTAGAAGGATGACCCATAAGTGAAAAATATGCCCAAAATATAAAAGGAGTGAGTAAGATAAGAAAATGTCGGGGTCCCCAAAGAGGATAGAAGCTCCTAGGAACTGATGTCCTAGATGGGCGCTAGTTTCTAAAGCCATAAAAGATAAACAAGTAAATTTATGACTGGGTTGTAGGGAGTTCAAGACCAAATAGAAAGTAAAAGACAAAAAAATAGGCTAAAGATAGTTGTCAACCACTAGTTTTCTTGCTTAGGAAGTATTATTTTAGGAATTAGAAATATACGCAAGTGCGTGATTGTGTGTTTAAATTTTCCCCAATTTACGTTGTTGAGTGAATATTCCATAACATAAAGTAGATAGAAGATGTGTACCTTATGATCCATGTAGAGTGTGTGGAAAATAGCATGCTAAGTGGACAAGTGAAGCGTGGAGTGATCACAAAATGAAGTATGGAGACTAGGAAAGGAGAGTGTGACCCTAGGGGTGAGTGTATGGATAAAAATGTGCTACTAGAACCTATGTTTGATGAAGTAAGATGATCCTTGTACATGCAAAAGAAGAGCGAAAAGTAGTCAAAGTTGTGTATATAAAAATATGTGTATAGTATGTAAAAGTGTGACAAAGTAGTAGTAAAAGGAAAGTGTGCACTTGACGTAAAAGAGTATAAAGGATAGGAAAGTACCTAAAATGTTGTGAAGAGTGATTTTTAACATGATCTCATGCCAAGAGTGAGTTTTGGGAAATCTCATGCCAAAATGAGTTTTTGGGTGATCTCACGCCAATGAGAAAGTGTTGGGGAGATAGGTCTAGTGTTACTCTCCTTCTATGAATCTTCCCAATGAGCACCACTTTGTAGATGGTATGTCCCCGACTTGTTCCTTTTTCCTTGATTAGTTCCTGATTTTCTTGGTTGTAACTTATCATAGGAGATTGCATGCATTCGTGACTAGAGGACGTGCGTATGTAACTATAGAATTTATTTGAAGACTTATGTGAACTGTGCTGATATGATAAGTTGAATGTATGTGCCCCTAGGAGATTAGCACCTAGGGGAGGACACAAGCACCTATGCACTCTTGTGTTATGTTGGGTGTTGGTGTTTTTGTTGTTATGAGGACCCAAGTCATATTCTAGGCCATTTTATGACCTGTATTCTCGGCATTTTCTATTTAGTGCATTTTTGTTGTTTGTTGTGTTGTGTTTGAAGGAGCATTTCAGGAGCACTTAGAGGCATAAATCAACATTTATACAACTATTTATTTTCTCTTTAACCTTGTGTTTGTGAATGCTTGTTGTAGTTTCGGGAGCAGGAATTTGATTTATATCGAATAATGTTTTTCCATTTAATAATTTTACCTCTAACTTTAGTAGATTATTTAGTTGTAACTAATTTTAGTTACGTGTGTTAAATTTAGAGTTTTTTGTTTGCATATTTCTAGCTTTTGACTGAATTTTTTTCAACTTAACAGGTCCTTAATCCTGCACAAAAGAAGTTTTTAATCAAAAATATCAAAAATATAATTTTGTTAAACCCATAACTAAATTCTTATCTACTTGCCAGCTCGGCCCTGACTCGAGATGAGTCGGCTCCTCTCCATCCAACTCACTCATACTTACTTTACTCATCTCGGTGAGCTAACTCACCAAACTCCCTACCTCACTATTCCCCTAAATCCTCACTGAGCGGCTCACCCACACCTACCCCAACTCACTCGTAGATCTCCCTATCCCCCGACTCAACATTGACTCATCATTGATCCCTAATTATCCTCAAATATAACTCCCTCCCTAATTTCGACACTTCGACTCAAAGATCGAGATGTAGCTATCTCGCCCCACACCATGCCGAGCTACATCCAAATCATTAGAAACTCTTGATCTACCACCGAGCCACCCCATTGTACGTCTAAGTTCTAATCTTTCCTTGACTTGGTGAGATCCTAGATCCCATGAGATCTCCCACTTCTCATCTAAATAGTCCATGTCCCCGACCGAAACCTCTCCAACCATACAAAAATCACTCACCCTACCTAGACCCATACCAACTACACATTTCGAGTCACGTCCCTCTCCCAAAATCTACCTCCTCACCGACCGAGCTCGATATGAGCGAACCATGCATGCTTGTCTCCCCACGAGCTCCTACATTAATCTTGCTAACTCTTACCCCCATCAATTTCCCCGCTTGAGTCCACCATCTCCATAAAACCGAAAAGGAAATTTACAATTTGATTTATCCCTCTTCACAAACCATTTGAGTTTTATGATTTTTTAGTTATTTGTATTGGATTTCATTTAGGTCATGATTATCCTAATTTTAACTTAGGTTTTTTTCTCATGTTAAATATCTAGCATAAAAATTTGAAAAATTATGCCATGACAACTAATCCCACACTAATATATCCTTGAAGCTGGGTAATGTAAACCCGCCCTTTGGCGATTGTTGATTATGTAAATGCCATCATGGAAGAGAGGGATGTGATAAATGGATTTTTAAAGTGTGTTTCTATGCAGGTAATTTTTTGAGACATAATTCAAGGGTTCATTTGGATCCACTTTGAAAGAACTGCTCCTGGAGGCCTAAAAAGGCATATTTTCAGGACTTTGACACATAATGGACACCCTATGGAGATGAAAAGAAAAAGAGGTAATTATTCTAGTGTGTGTGTGACTGATCTATGAGATCATCGAAGGCAGCTTTAGGAATTTCTACAAGGAGAAGCTGGTTTAGGAACTAACTACACAACAAGGCTACTTATAGTATGGTGCAGGGAAATGAAAGAAGTAAAAAGATAGTGAGATTATTATGAATATTGTAGGAGCCTCATGTATTTTTGTTACTAAAAAAATAATCATTGGAAAGATAAGAAGTCTTACTTCACATTGCAAAAGGTTTTGGAATATTCTACTATCCAAATTTTGAGATATTGGCTCGACAATGCAGATGAAGATCCTTGATCCTGGTGGGGATTCAAATGAGACTTCCAAGATTCTACAGAGATTTTATTCTTTATTTAAATCCCAATATGACCTATTCAATGCCCTAATAACTCAAAATGTGTTGTTTTACATTTTCATCATCACTCTTTTCATTGGCAAGTCACTTTCATTGATGCACTGATTTGAGCAGAATCCTAAAAGGGAGAAAATTTTAAATTTCAAGAAGAATACGATCTTTACACCTATGGTAATGATCTTAGAATAAGTATTGGATTCATAATGATATAGTTTTTTCTAGGTAACTCTCAGGGATGCTCCTAGGGTGGAAAATCCCTCTTCAATGTCTATTTTTGACAATTGTTGGTGAAAGAAAGGTTTCTAAATCAGTCCAATGCACATTTTCACACCTTGGATGCAATTTTTCACCTTTTCACTTCAGGTAAATATGAATTGGGTGAAAAATTATTCACCACTAAGGAAGGAGGATGATGGTTTTAAAGTTTCATCACTTAAGTGACTTGTTTGGTGGTTAGGTGAGTGTTATGCACTCACAACTTAAAATGGCCCCCTTTTCATGATGGGTATGACCCATGGCACACTGGTAGGGTCTGATACACCTTTTCACCTGGTGTAAAAATGCATGAGGCACAAAAATTGCACCCTAAGGGAGGAGTCCTCTTTCGTCACTTAAAACACCTCTTTGGGTGTTAAGCTCAAGTTATGCACTCACCAAGTCAAATGGCCCCCTTCCCATGATAAGCATGACCCATGGCACATTGTTTAAGGAATGTTATACCTTTTCACCGTGTGAAAAATTTCATTAGGTGAAATAAAATACACCACCTTGATGACTCCCCCTCTCTCGACACTTGAAACTTCACAACCTACTCCCTAGGTTCATGTTCTCACTCCCTCTCTTCATCTCATGGCCCCCTCCTCATGTTGAACTTACCCATAACCCATTTTATCCATTCTATTGCACCATTTCACCTTTTCCCCTCATACTAAATGTGTTAAGGGTTATTGGAGGCTCCCAAACCCATACTCTTTCTTAACACGGGTTAGTGTAAATGTGCTCCAAGTGAGTCAAGGGTGAGTTTTGCTTAACCATGGTTATCTTTCAAATATTTAAATCAAACTTATGCCATTTTTCATCCATTTTAAAAATATATCCTCCCTCCATTTATACTATAACTTCTTCATTCTCAGATTTCAAGAGGAAACCCCATGCTCGAAACACAGTTTTGCTCATATCTCACAAACCTTTGCTCTGTTTTCTATGAGATTTGAATCGAAGGTTCCTTACACAAATGAATTTAGGAAGAATTTTTCATGCATCCATTGATGATATCTACTATTTTCTACATTCCATTGAATTTTACATCAAAAATACTCATTTCTCAAATTTACAATGTTTCACCAAATTGTTGTGCGATAAAATAGATAAGGTAAAGGTCAAGGAGGAATACATGTGATTATGTAGTTAGTAGGTTGAGTGTGTGCGTTATTAATTTTATCCAAGATGCTTGTAGAGAAATCCTTTTTATCTAGGAAGGACTACCTATAGAAACAAAACAAGACCACCAAATGATATTAAATAGCAAGGGTCAGAGGACTGCCTAGCAAGGCTAGATCCAGGAAGCATGATGCTTCCTTGAATGGTTGTCAATCCTTTGTTTAATACATTTTAATGAAAGTAAATACAAGAAATGAAGGTCCTATTGCTAACACTTTGATTTAGGTATCTCAAAATGTTATCAACAAAGTAGATTAAGAAAAGTATTAAATCTAAACTAATCTAGCATCAAGCAAGGTATGTTTCTGGTTGGGACAGGTCACATGGGGTATTAGGTAAGGTCACAAAGGTATCTAGTAAGGTCTGGGTGGAATTTGGGTGATGTTAGAGGAAGTTTGGTGAAGGTTAGTAGAAAAACAATGACCAATGTTGTTCGGTGGACTGATCTTTGGTGAAAAGAGGAGACCGACGATGGTTAAGATGACTAGCGTCGATAGGGGCAATTTGGTGGTAATTAAATAAAAGTAGTTTTAGGAATTATTTATGATTTCACAGAGAATGAAGGGAGAATGTTTGGGATCGTAATAATGCTAAGAATACTAAGGGATGCATAGAGGTCATGCGTGGAGAGCCGTAATGTCATGGGTGGTTGGATAGTGGGTTGATGGGAGGAAGGTGATGTACAAGCAACAGAGGAAATAAACTACACTAAGAAACCATATATCTACAAAAGGAATAAGTAAAATGATTAGGATCACAATACCTACTTGAAGTTTTTTAGATCTTGGGAGGTGGAAGAAGATAGTAGTTGATCCATGAAGATATTTTGTGTTCAGTGCCACGAAAATATGGCCTATGTGCTCCCATGAGTATTCCAATGCTTTGGAAAGATGACCTAGATGCTTGTTTGCACCGTGGTTATGTGTGTTTTAAATGCGGATGCGGGAGGTCTTGGGGATTCACGCTTGAATGCAATAAGGCTCTAATAACTAAATGACCAACTTGGGTAAAGAATTGTGAAAGTGTATATAAGGTAACCGATGATGGTTAAGGTAACCGATGTCGGTTGAGGGATAACCAACATTGGTTAGGGTGGGAAAGTCTAGGTTTACCAAAAATAGGTAGATCTTTACTATTTTTGGCGTGATTTTGATTGATTTTGCTTAAGGAAGTGGAGTTCACGTGAGAGAAGGTAGGAAGGTCATAGAAGAATTCTAATTAGGTTTTGGAAGAAGTCTAAATTAGTTAGGTTAAGTGGTGACTCAACACTGGGAGTGGTGACTCAACACTGTGAGTTAAATGCCCCTGGAATGGGTCTAGGGTGAGGTGTCTAGGTGATGTGTAAATTAACTTAATTAATAATGTGAATATGAAAATTAATTCAATTGTAAGTAATTAAATTAATATGAATGTGGGGTAAAGGGGTCATGGTTTGGTGAATACGTTACGTTAATTGATTGAAGGGGACCAAGGGGAGTGTGACCCAAATTTTTGTCTACATTTTCCCCTTTTTGCTATGTAGCTTGTATTGATAAGTGACGTCGATATAAACAAAAACTTGGTGCTCTAGGTATCGGTGAAGGTTAGGTTTCCCCAAGTGTGGGTAGAGGTGATCCCCCTCAAACTAGAAATTGATGAGATGTTAAAAAGAGTTGGTGAGTGGTTTGATAAATGGGTAAGTGATGAAAATGAGGGTAGGTGGGTTGTAGGTAAGGGTATGGTCATTTTGGGTATTGGGTAATGGTCATCTTGGGTAATGGGTAATTAGCAATCAAAAAACACACACATATAGATCGTGATACAATACCAGGTTGAAGAGCTTGCAAACTCTATGTTGTCAAAAGGGTGATAGGTTTATCCAAACGAGGTTGAAGTATAATGAGTACAAAATTCAGGTATCTAAGGTATAACATCATCACAAGGTATAACGAGTACATAAATTCAAATGTCACAAAAGGTGATTTAGGTTAGGGTATGTAGGTCAAGGCACAAGTAAGGCCGAGGTATAGGTAAATAACATGTCCCTAAACATAGTTAAGGAAATGTACAGGTAATGTAGGCTTGCGGTAAGGTGTAATAGGTGTTGGTAAGGTCAAAATTTGTTGGAGCAACATTGTTTGTAGGCCAAAATGTGCATGGGGTGGTTCAAATGGGTATGTTAGGTGAGGTAACAATTATTAACTAAATGTGACATTGTATGATCATTGTGATTTTAGATATATATATATACTAGCCTACGTGCCAAAGACGTGAGATTGTATATGAGATTTTTTGAGATATTGGCATTTATTTGTATATGTGTATATATGTATTGATACACAAAATATCCCATTTATATAGTTGATGATGTTTATTGGATGGATGATGTACTTGTTTTTAATTTCCATTGTTATTGTGTATTATAGAAACTAGTTGAATTAAGCATGATTGAGTTGAGGTCATGTAGGCATGATGGATTTTAGGTGAGTTAGGCAGTCGAGGTCATGTAGGCATGATGGATTCAAGGTTATTTAGGCATGATGGAGTCAAGTATAGGCATGGTGGAGTCAAGGTCATTTAGGCATGATTTTGTCATGGTTTTATGTTTGATTTAATTTCCAAGTTATTGTTATTATGGAAAATAAATGATGATGTAGATGTATGTTGTGGTGTAAATGTGTAAATATTTGATATCATGGAAATGTTAAATGATTGATGTATGATATGGTGATGTTATAAAATGGTAGGTATGTATGTTTTTATGATTGTTTAATTTATCAGTTTTGTGTAAAATGGAAACAAACTAAGGTAGAATGTGAATATAAAAGGGGGGAAATTGGTTAGGGGGAAGAGTGGCCAAGCTAACCTCCAAGGGGCCCATGCCCTCAGAGTGATGCCTATAAAGCCCCGATGAAAAGGGGCCTCAAGCTGATGTATTTCTTCCATAAGCTAGGGAAGAATATGATGAGGTAGAGGAATGGGTTGGTAGGTTTTGAGGCATGATTAAGTCTAGGTCATTTAGGCATGGTTGATTTTAGGTCATTTAGGCATGGTTGAGTTTAGGTCATTTAGGCATGGTTGAGTCTAGGTCATAGGCATGGTTGACTTTAGGTCATTTAAGCATGGTTGAGTTTGGTGAAAGAGGAATTCCTAGAATGTAGGTGTCAAAGGTCTAGTCCTGTATATGAGAATCAAATAAGTAAGAAAAAAGGTTAATGGTTAGAGGAGATAAAAAGTATCATCTAATTGATAAGAACCACGATGCGTTTATCATACCAAAGATTGTATTATGAATGGAAGTCAATAAAAGGCATTACATGATTGACTTTTCTTTGACTAAAGAAGGTCACATGATCACGAAATGTTGATTTTATGGCATGTCCCTTGAGTAGGTAGAATATTAGAGAGAAAAGGCAATGAGGTGAAAGGAGGCTGGTTTTAGCGTAACTCTGGTGTGAGACAACATGCCTTTTGGAAAGAGACCCAAGGTCAAAATAGTCAAGTCCATGAAAAAAAAGTTATCTTTTTCTTTTTGCTTTTGTTTTATATAATGATTGATGTGGGAAGTCTATGTGGGATGAATAGAATATCTCCTTGAGGTCTTCGTGAATTTGATCGATGCGGGAAGCTTCAGAATATTTTTATTTTATTTTTGCAGGAATAGTCTTATTTTTGTGATAGACTATGTACATTACAGCTATATTTGTATAGTTGTCCTTCACGGGAGCATTCTATTTATAGTAGCAAGATAGAAAGATATATTTCATTTTTGAGGGAGTCATATTTTTGTTATAAGTTTGAATCAAGGAGTTTGAATTTGAAAATCCTCTGTATATTATTTTTGAATTGTTTTTGGACTTTTAGGTCATAGACAAGACTATAGAGATGTATAGGCTTCTTTTATGAAGACAAAGCCATAACACACAAGGGTTAGCTATGGAATAAATGTTTTAAGTGATGAACGACCATGGGATTCCATCCCGAAAAGGAAGAAAAGTATCCATGAGAATCATGCCATGAGTATAGTCATGGTACTCATATTGAAGATAAGATTGAAAGGTGACGGGTAATCACATGATTCTTTTTTAGTTGTTGATCCTTAAAATAGGTAAGTGGAAGGTGAATGGTGTTGAGGGACAAGCGTTTAATAGACATAAGGTGATCTAGGAATTGACTCAATAATAGAATGGTCGAAGATGTAAGGAATTAAGGGGTTCAGTTTGGGTTTACCTTTGAGTGAAGACAAACTATAAACACATGATCCATAAGTATGAGTAATGATATTGGGTCCAAGCCAATTAGGAAATTTTTTCCCCGTTTACTTTTCTCCACTTTTGTTACATGTTTATTTTCTTTCAGGAAGAGGTCACCGAATTGGAAGGTTATCTCTTGGACACATTTATCATAGGCACATTTTATATGTTTTTGGTATATTTAGAGGTGATTGAGAGCATTAAGGCACCACTCGTCTAATAACTTGAGTTGTGTTAAATGGTCCTAGAGAAAATCATCATCATTGAGCATATCTTTGAGTGAGATACGAAGAGATGGAATTTTGACTTCGAGAGGCAAGATAACCTCTGTACCATAGACCAAAGAGAAAATTGTGGTAGTAGTTGAGGTATGAATACTAGTGTGATAATCCCATAAGGCAAAAGGAATGTGCGTGTTCCAATCCTTTCCAGTATCATCTACCAATTTCATAAGAGTTTTGTTTAATGATTTGTTGTTTTATTCAGCTTGGCCATTTGTTTGAGGATAATAAGGTGAAGAAAAACTAAGTTGAATGCTGAAGGCATCACAAATTTTCCATAAGGTTTTGTTTTTGAATTGTTTTCCGTTATTAGTGATGAGGCGGTGAGGAACACCAAAGTGAAAAATGATGTGATGATTGATGAATTCACAGATTTTCTCAACTTTTGTAGAAATAAGAGGTACAAATTCCACCCACTTAGTCTAATATTCGGTAGTGGTTATGATCCATTGATGGTGTTGGGAAGAATGAGGATTGATCTCTCAAAAATATCTAAACCCCATTGAGAGAAAGGTAAAAGGTATCGTGTGACTTGTAAGGCATGAATGGGGGTGTGATGAAGATTAGCATGTTGTTGACAATTCACACAACACTTGACATAATCATAAAAATCATGGTTTAGGGTTAGCTAGTAATAGCCTAGGTAAAGAATACATTTAGTGATAGTTAAACCATTGAAATTACCCCTACAAATGTCATCATGAACTTCCTTGATGGTGTAAGGAATTTCAAAACTCGTAAGATATCGTAAGAGGATAACATCAAAACCATGTTTATAAAGAAGACCACCCATGATGACATAGTGAGAAACACTTTTGAGAAAGGCTCTTAGTCCATTCATGAGTAAGGTCCGGAGGAAGAATGGAAAGGAAAGGTAGTCACCAAAATTCTTATACCAAAGATCATGTGGGTTAGTTTCAATGGTTTAGACCAGGTTGACATCTCAAAATAGATAAGAAGGTGATTGCAACCTTTTACGGTGACAAATATTTTTGAGGAGGGAAAAGCGGGGATTTGAGAAGCAAGATAAACCATGGTCTCGAAAATTTATTAGTAGAACATGGTGTGGTTTGAAGTTCATAACGGTCAAAGGTAGTCAAGAGTATGTCAACATGATGTTTATACTTTTGAAGTATCTTGTTACAAAAATATTTGGTGATATTTTAGTAAAATCAAAATCTAGTTTGAAAGATAATGGCATAGGCTCACCACAAGATGAATGAGGATAACGCTGCCACCACCCCCACACTTGACATTTGGAACCATTGAAGAATAAGGTCATCTGGTAAGGGGTATCATCCAAAGAGAGGGTGATGATGGATTCATTAGGGAAATCAAAGTTAGAGGATTGATTTCTAGAGAGAGGTGCGTCTTTGAGTTGGTCGGCGATGGTTTTTCCTTTGACTGATTTTTGATGGGTGAATTCAAGATCTAGGTCTGCAATGAGCATAAGCCAACATACAACACGTTGATGTTGGTAGGGATTAACATGCATGTAATGTAAAGGGTCAGTATTGGTGAAAAAAAGGTTTTTGGTTGAGTAGGTAATGGTGAAATTTAGTGACAAAAAAAAAAGGATAAACTAAGTTTTTGGTGTAAATATATCTAGTTTTGTAGTCTAAAAGCATACGACTTATATAATAAATCATGTGTTCCCGTGTTGTTCGTCATGATGAGTGAGCATGACACCCAAGGAATGATCAACAACATAAATATAAAGGTAAAATGGTTGGTCATACTTATGGGGAATGAGAACAGGAGGTTGAAGGAGGTATTTTTTAAGGCCTCAAGGCTTTGTGGCATTCATCATCCGATTTGAAGGAGATGATGAAATGGATGCCACTGATCGGAAAGCTGTGAAATAAAGTGATGAATAGATTGCAACTTGCCTTGAAAAATATGAAGTTGATGAAGTTTAGTAGGTGGAGGCATTTCAAGAATAGTGTTGATTTTAGCAGGATCAACTTCTATGCCACGCAAAGAAATAATAACCAAGGAGCTTGCCAGAGAGAATAGTGAAGATGCATTTCTTAGGTTAAAGGTGAACCAAGTACTTGATGAGATAGTCGAAGATGAATTTAAGGTGTTTGGCCTGATGTTTGTATTTGGGGAGAAGATCATCAACATAATCTTCCAATATGCGATGCATAATGTCATGAAAGATATAAGTCATGGATCTGATATGTAGCACCAACGTTTTTAAGGCCAAAGGGCATGACATGATAGTAGAAGGTCCCCAAGGAGTGATGAAGGTAGTTTTGTGTTGATCTTCTAGGGAAAGTAATATTTGGTTATAACTTGAGAAAGCAGTCTATGAGTTATAACATCTCATGGCCGACATTGAGATCAACTAGTTGGTCAATACTAGGTAAAGGAAAGTTGTCTTTATGGAAAGCTAACTTAAGGTTGTGGAAATCCATGCAAATGTGGAGTCCCCTATCATTTTAGTGACATGAACAATATTAGAGATCCATTGAGGATAATAAATGGGTAGAATCAAGGAGACTAAAAGGAGGTGTTCGAGTTATTCTTTGACAAGAAGGGAAATATGAGGATGCATTTTCCGTAGCTTACATTTCACGGGTCTGTCTTTAGGAATATTTACGATATTTTGGACCAAAATGTTTGGATCAATACTAGGCATATCAATGTAGGACAAAGAAAAAACGTTGCTATGATCATGGAGGAAAGAAGTAAAAGCTTCCTGTTCAACCACATCTAAAGATTGGCCTATTTTTAGAATGTGTGGGTCATCCTAAGTGTGAATATTGATTTTGATGGTTGATTCATTTAACATGGTTTATCTCTTAGAAGGTAATGACTGGTGAATATAAGAATCTTCCGCACTAAATTAAGTGAGGATAGACTCATCGTCCTGACATTGAACAATGTTAATAGAATGTGTATCATCATCAGTCATGTTAGGATACAAGAAGGGAAGGGAAGAGGAGCCTTGCCATCTCGTTGATAAGTTAGAGGTCCTAGGAAATGGTGTTCATGAAAAAAGTTAGGAGGAATGGATTCTAGATCCATAGACTTTGTAGGTGAAGGTGGTGAAGTTGGTGAATGGGGTGGAGAAGGTTTATTGTACTCAATGAGTTCGAATCGGGCCTTCTTGGGTGACAGATTTGGCAAAGCAAATAACCCTACGGTCTTTATGTTTACGAGTGGTGTATGGGATGACAGTATGGAAATTTTTTTCATAGAAACCAAAGCCAAAGCCCTTCCAAGCACATCGATGGAGGAAGGTGTGGGTGAAGCGGCGGTTAGTGAGAGATTGGAGGTTAAAGGAAAGTGGTTGAGTTTGGGAAGGTGTGTTGGGGCCCTAAAATAATGACTAAGTACAAAAAGGTGCATGGGTGCACAAGAAGAACACGTGCAAGGTAGGGTTATAAGAGGGTTTTAGAAGGAACCATGTTATATGCTGAAAGAACAAGGTCTCGGGACTTATCCGTATTTGGCGTATCAGGAAGAACACGAGAAAAGCATGACCCAAATGCGCATGTGGAGTGGATAAGGTGCCATCCTGGTGACAAGTTGGCCTAGGAAGGAATATGCCCTGCGATGGAAGCTTCTAAAAGACCATCATGACAAGAAGTGGAGAGCTCAGGCCTAAAGGAGCATGCTCCCATGGAGGACCACATCTGGACACTTGGTGATGGATCTGGAACCTTAGAAAGGTGGTTTGGCTGTTCAAGGGACCTATAAATACAAGCGCCCGTAGATGAATAAAAGAGAGAGACCAATAGAGAGTGGAGCTTTGTAGAAATTCCACGAGGAGTTGTATTGGGTTGGGTAGATAAAATATAGGAGAAGGATGCATCAAGGGGCTTGGGATTGTAAATTTTATTTTTGAAGAGCTAAGGAATGTAGATCTAGTTATGATGTATGCCTTGATCTGTCATATTGTGGTGTTCTGTAATGGATATAATGAATGTAATGAGGTTACCAACTTATTTGAATATGATCATTAATGATTATGGTCCATCCTCATATCTTCATAGTTCTATTTCATGTATGTTTATGAAATAAGTATGAATCCTTATGCATTTTCCTTTCTATTTTGGTTTAGTCTTATATTTTGTTAAAGTATCTTTTTGTCTGGAATGACTACATTGGTCTAGAAGCCGTTCTAAGCTCTATGATGTTTGCATGTCTCATTTCCGCTCACTATCCTTACGTTCCTATCATAGATGATGTTTCCCACTAAACTCACATAAAGGAGAGACTTGGTGCCTGTGCGTGCCTCGGGTGAGTGCGAAGCACCCATTGGGTGATAGGCCGGCATGCATGGGATTCCCTACTCTTTGGTGGGTATAAAAGGACTACATCTTGGTTCCATTGTTGGGACCCTCTTTTTGAAGTTATAGTGAGAAATAGAATACATCATGATCTATGCAATGAGTGATGACAGAGTGTTTAACTTTGGAAAGTGTTGAATCATGGTTTAAGAGCACAAAGGAAAATTTTTCTCATAGATTCAGACTGACTTTGAGTTTGATGCACGTAGATGGGTAGAAGAGAACCTCTACCATGATTTGTATGAAACATTTTTCTATTGCTTCCTAGTAGATTTGTATGAATGGCTCTTGGCATATGCATCTAGATCAAGCTGGTATTATAGATCATATGCATGGACCCAAGAAGAGTACCGAGAGGTGCGTAAGATGAATATCTAATGTGGAATCGTGTTGTGGATCATTAGTGGAAAGGAGTCTTTGAATAGCTACACCTGAAATACGCTATTTCCACGTATTCTTATTTGAATGTTGCTGAGTTTGAGTTTTTGCGGGAGCCAGAGGATCATTTCTACATGTTATCCCTTTGGCAATGAAGATATTGATTATTACCTTGAGTTTAGAGGCATTTCCGATGGCTAGCTAAACCGTTCTGAGTGATGGGTGAGGAATCTAGGGTGGAGGAAGATGACAAATATTACAATTGAGAAAGAAAGGGAGGAGAGATGACTCAAGTATAGTGAATCATGTGAAAGGGAGATTGCTAGACAACGTGAGGTTGCAAGTGTGATGGATATATGGAGGCAGACATTATGGGAAGGATTTGAGGTTCATGCAGAGGACATGGAACTGAGCAGTCTGTGCTACCCCATCTTGGAAAGTGCATAAGAGAGACCCCTTCGGCTTTTGATGAGAGTTCATCATGTGGAGAGAGAAGAGTCATTGGCATGCATCTTAACCCACCTAGTGACCAAATCGTGGTGCTTGGTTTTCTAGATCAAGGGAATAATATTGTCAACCCAGTTGGTATCGGTGGAAGTGACCGATCTACACCCAAAAGATATAATTTCTCGTTTGGAACTTCTATGGCTGCACATACCTTTCCATTGTTTGGAGGAATTTTTGGGCAGAGTGCAGATACCCAATTCTTCGGTATCACATCTGGGAGTGGTGTGGGGCACACTATTGGTAGTGGGATGCTATCATAGACCATCGATGCACAGTTAAGTGGAGCTTTGGGGACCCTAGGCATGACCGCTTTAGGCCCATTACTAACTGCAGGAGTATCTAGAGGTGGAACTGGTGGGATTGGGGGAATAGGACCTAGTGGATCTGGTGGATCTGGTGGGTTAGGAGGCACATGACCTAGTAGATCTAGTGGATCTGGAAGTGGAGGAAACACTAGGGGAAACCAAGGCTCTGGCTTGGGAGGACAAGGACCCCAACCACCCCCAAGTGTTTTTCGAGATGTATTTGCACTTACCAGACTATAGGGGTATTGAAGATGTTGTGAAGCATGTTAAAATGTGTGAGTTACTATGGCATGCAAAGGGGATCATAACTTCAGAACAGAAGACCAATCAGTTTGTAACAACGTTGCAAGGGCATGAGCATAGCTGGTATAAGAAGTATAACCCACATCAGACGGTGGTAGATTACACCACATTGAAAAACACCTTCCTAGTAGAATTCCACATCCTTGAGTTTGAATAGAAGAGCATCAACGCCCTTAAGGAGATTTAGCAGGGAATGGCGGAAAGTGTGTAGGAGTATGATGCAAAGTTTAAGACTTTCCTATAAAAATTTTCATATGACATTCACCCTTCACAACATGCTCAATGATTTATTGGAGGGTTTATAACCCCATTTAGAATAGATTTATCTCATAAGACTTTCACAGACCCGTGTGAGGCATTGGAAGCTGCCCTATGCGCTAAATTTGTTGGGAGCATTGACACTAGTGTTAGCCCATTTCTAGAAGCTTAAATCACTGTTATGTCTAAGCAATTGGAAAAGTTGTCTGCAAACTCGGCTCATGAGACTCACAGTGAAATGTGGTGTACAGATTGTGAAGTGGAGGGGCATGCCAAGGATAGTTTCACCCAGAAGATAGTACGTGCCATAGTAATAGACTGTGAAATTTTTCATGGGGACCATGATGTGAGTAGATGTCCATTGCTACAACGCGCAATTTGGAAGAATGTATCTTGCTAATGTAATATCTCGCATCTCTATGACCCATAATACCAAGGATTTTTAACTTATTAAACGGATCCATGAGGCCATTGACCATGGTGTGTGTTAGACTAGAATTTCTAGTAGTTCTAAGGGTGATGATTTCCGTTATGAGGATCACGCAGATGGAGGTGCACGCGGAAGGGGATTTTGTGGAGGATTCGTGGTCGTGGTAACCGTGGAGGAAGAAGTGAGTTCCCATGTGGAACCTATTTTAATTGTGGATCTACAGACCACTACAAGTGCGAGTGCCCAAAATTATTGTAGTGCTCATGGTGTGGGAAGAAGCACAAATATGAGGAGTGCCCTGAGTTGTTTGAGCACATGAGTCGGAAAGACCTTTGGAAATACAAGGATGTTGTAGTGGTAAGAATTAAGAAGGATGACACACAATGGATGTTACGGGTGACACGTGATGTAGGCTTGGAACTGTTATGGTAACAAAAAGAGTAGAGGCCATGCATAGAAAGGAAATACCAAAGCAGAAGAACCTAGTTTCAAGGGAAGAAGTGGTACATGGGAAGTACCCAGACCCTGTGCATTAGAAGGAGGTATATCAAGAAACCATGGATTTCATTTAGAGTTTACAAGGAGAAATCCAATGTCTAAAGGAGTAGACTAGGAGGGAGAAACAAAGAATGAAGGTCGAGGCACCAAAGGATGACTGGATAAGGTCAAGGAAGTATGTAAAATGTTAAGGCAAGAATATTATTCCCTTGCTAGGAGCATGGTTGAGAGAGAAGGTACCACACCTTTGGAGAAGAGCATGAGAGGTAGGTATTGCATGAAAACCTTCCCCTCATAGCATTGAATATGATAATGAGATCACGTTAAATGCGGTCATGGATGGATGGCTCCTTAGTAATATCCTCATTGACATAGGGATGGAGGTCAATGTTCTCACCTTGGATGTATGACATCGGATGGGAAGACTGCATTACAGCCATACTCAAATGTGTTGTATATGGCAAACAAAATGAAGGTAATGCCCATCGATTTCTTTAAGGATACAACTATTACCATTTAGGGGATAAGTTTACAGGGGACTTGAAGTCTTGGCGCTCTCGAGGCGACAATTTCCCAACATTACTTAGGTGCCCATGGTGCTATAAGAACAATGCGGATCTTTGGTTCAACAAAGGATACATAAGATTTAAAAACGAGGAGGAAAGAGTCATCATACCCCCTGGCTAATGTAAAATCAACACCCTATCTTGAACCTTTGGGAGAAGAGGTCCTAGATAGAGTCTATGTGTGCTCAATCGAGGATCCAAAGGTAATCTATCCCACGAGAAGGAGTTATCTAGTTTGAGGATGCTTAGTCCTTAAGTGACACCACTAGTATAGTGTTCGATAATTGGGCGCATGGGACCTATGAGTTAATTGGATGACATTTGAGAGGATTAATGACAAAGGTGAACAAGGCACGTACGGTCCGGTACCTAGGAGGAAAGAAGCTACCTAAGTATTTAGGAGGAGATTTCCCTGAGATCTTTTTGTAGGAGATGGAAGCTCAGTGGAAGAAGGAGAATGAACGGAGAGGGATGTTAAGATATTTCCTACTCGGAACTATTGTGCACTGGTGGGCGACACATCGGGATAACCTCTTGGAATGGTGCGAGGTGATAATTTCCTTCTCCATAAGGTTTTGTAGGAGCAACATGCCCATGGCTATAAAATACTACCATGGTAAAGAGGTCACTTCCTTCTATATCCAAGCATGTGAGATAGCCTAGATGGGAAGCGCAGAAGCATTGCCACCTTCATTATGGGTTCACAAGTTATATTCCACCCTATAAGGTTGTGCACGTGCATGGTACATTCACGCTGAGACATGTCACCAGATAGGGAATTGGTAAGAATTAATGGCTGATCTCATTCAAACATTTGAGTATCAGTACAAAATCCTTGGTGGATAAGGTGTTGCAGGTTGTCAAGTGCCTTACCATTGGGGATAGTGACATGGCAGAAGATAGGCTACTAGAATTACTAGGTGAACTTAGCTTAGAGGCACACTTTTAGGAAGAAGAAATAAAATAGATACGGTTTGAGCGCGTGCGTATAGAGAAAGCAAAAGGAAATATGGTTTATATAATTGATGGGGAAGAGGAAGAAAACTTGGACATTGACCATTCAAGTAGGGATGCGTGAGGTGTTAGATAGTTCGATGAACTAGTGCACACTTATCATGAACCTCTAAAGACAAAGAAGTCAACATCGACTCGGGAGTAGAACCCAATGAGAAAATCATTAGAGACTATTGGTCGAGAAAGAAGTCTCTAAGATCGTTGATCTTTTACAAGTTTGAGGATTTATTCCCATGCGGTTATCATGAACTAAAAGGCATTCACCATTCCTAGGGGAAATGATAATTAAGTTGAAGGAGGGTACGCGCTCGATCTGGAAGAGACCATACCAAATGAATCCTAACCCGTATGTGAAGTTAAAGGAAGAAATAAACAAAATGATAGCGTCCAACATCATTGAAGTTGTTGAAGATTCAGAGTGGATAAGTCCAATAATAATTAACATTAAGAAGTATGAAAGGATAAGGATTTGTGTTGATTACAAGGACACGAATATAGTGTGTATCAATGATCCTTTCCCAACCCCATTTAATGAATAAATTTTAGAGGGAGTGGTAGGACGTGAGGTCTACTCTTTCATAGATGGAATCTCGAGCTATCACCAGTAAGGATCATGAAGGAGGATAAGAAGAAGATGACTTTTGCCATTGAGTGGGGAAGTTTTTCCTATACAGTCATGCATTTTGGGTTGAAGAATGAACATGCTGTGTTCTCGTGCATTATGGTACAAGCTTTCCAGGACTTCATTCATAAATTTATTCAATTCTACTGGATGATTGGTCAAGTATATGGGCTAGTGACGGACCATTGTGATAACTTAAGGTTAATTTTTGAAAGGTGTCGGCGAGTTGAGGATATCCTCAATATTAAGAAATGTGTCTTTTCTACCCCATTTGGAACATTATTGGGACACATCATATGTAAGGAGGGCCTACTAGTAGATCCCACAACAGTTATAGTAATTGTGGGATTGAGGGAGCCTGCTAATCAAATCACAGTGCGTAGATTTTTTGGGCATATGGGGTACTACACGAAGCTCATCAAGGGATATTCCAAGATTGCCATGCCTTTAGAAGAGTTTCTAAGCATAAAATTTCCTTTCATTAGGGAGAGAGCACAACATGAAGGCATTTGAAACTTTAAAGGATAGGTTTTTCACTTCACCCATACTATGACTCCCCTCTTGGGATAAGCCATTCCATGTTCATGTTGATGCCTCGGGGACCGCCATTTGAGCAAAGTACTTGCACAACCATGTGAAGGTATTGTTGATCATAATTTGTGCTTGGCAAGCGGGAAGTCAACACCATTAGAGTAGAATTATGCTACAACCGAGTGCAAGGCATTGTCAATGATCTATGTGCTTCACAAGTTCGCAGTAAGATTTGCTAGCAACTCCATTTATATTTTACACTGACCATATGACATTTAAACACTTGGTGAACAAGACCATTCTACAAGGGCGCATATGTCGGTGGGTACTATTGTTCTAAGAATTCAAGTTCATGGTGGTTGTCAAACACAGAAAAAGTGATTCTGGACTTGATCATTTGTCTAGAATCGATTGAGGGGAGGATGTGTAAAGAATTGAGGATACCATGCCATATGCACAACTATTTAGGTTGCAGCGCACCCTCAAACTTAGAAGATATTGCAGTATTTCTCAAGACAGGTGTAACACTGGAAGGGACAAAGGCATTGGATAAAAATTGGTTAGCTATACACTCCATGCCCTACATGTTGATTAGTGTGGATCTCTAAAAACTAGGGTGTGATGAGATTCTACATTGGTGTGTGCTAGAACATGAATGCCTAGCCATAATAGAAGAAGCACATAGAGGTAGTGTAGGTGGAAACTATGCAAGCGACGCCACTGCATGCAAGATATTAATGGTTGGATTATTGTGGGAGACCCTATATCAAGACTGCAAGGAATATTTCAAGGTGTGTAACCATTTTTAGTGCATTGGAAAACCAGGGTGACGAGATGAAATTCCTTTACACCATATTCCCAGCACCGAACCATTCCAAAAGTGGGCTATAGACTTTGTAGGCCCTACTACACTAGCCGTGCGTAGGACTGGATCATGGTATATAATCACTTACATAGATTACTTGACAAGGTGGACATAAGTAGCACCCACTAAGGATTGTACAATAGCTACTGCAGCAAGGTTCCTATGGGAAAACATTATTACAAGGTATGGATGCCCTTTGAGTTTGACTAGTGACATGGGTACACATTTTTTGAATGAGACAGGTTGGATTATATTAGCAGATTCATGGTGGTTCATCACAAGACTACACCTTATCATCCACAAGAAAATGGAACCACAAAAGAGTTTAACAAAATACTTAGTCACATGTTAACTAATATCTGTGATGTTGGTAGGAAGGATTGGGATAAAAAGTATCAACCATTCTTTGGGAATATAGGAAAACCTACAAGAGGTTGAATAAATCCATACCATTTCAATTGGTGTTTGGCGCGGAGGTTGTCCCTGCCGATTGAGTTCATGTTACCTTCTTTGCGTATAGTGCGCACATGAGGATTAGATGATTAACAAGCACTAGAAGAAAGAATTGACAAGTTAATGCAGTTGGACAAAAGATGATCACTCGTTAGGTGGAGCCAGAGGACTAAAAAAGTAAAACAAAAGGCATGGCATGATCATTGTAATGTCTTGGTCATGATTGTTACTATGATGACTTCCACTTTTGACATTGCAAATGTTGACATGTGATTTTTCTTAGGAAGGTGTATTATTTTGACATTGAAAATCATGTTTGCAATGGATAAGTTATTATTGTCCAAAATTCATGCTTGTTGTAAGAATCGTGTTTACTTGGAAGTGAAGCCATTCTACTCTGTGAAATATAAGTTGTAAATCTGTACCATTGTTTTCACATCTTCCATATGTTAACAACACACCTTGAATCAATTCCATTGATCCAAGGTATGCTTCAGTTCTCTTTATTGTCATCTTGTTAATAGACATGTTGAATGAAACATATTATGGAACCGAGCTATGTTTTGATATAAATTTTAAGGACCTAGCTTCAGGTATCCTTACTAGCATCATGTTGCAAACTATAAGTCTGGACCTCCTTTATTAATGTTTTGGAACATTGAACAACGTGAGGAGATTAAGGACATGTTATTGGTATTATAAGGCAAATGCCTTAACTTTGGTCAGAATGGTTGGTGTTATTCGGATCTGACCTAAACTGTAATGTTTCCCTATTGGATTTTTGACCTAAGGTAATAATACTTACCTAGGACCTATTACTAAACTATTATGGTTTACGCCTAAAACTATGTTGCAGTGCCCTACCCTATATGGATTCTAACCTAAGGGGGGGTTATGACCTAACCTAAGAAGGTATATTATATGGTTATGATTTTTGAACTAACCTAAGATAAATTCTAAAGACCTAAGAACTAATATGGAAACCTAACCGATGTTAACGTAACATAAACTATCACTAAGCCTAAAGAGGAACTATGGGTTACGTGGAAAATGGAAGGTTGGTGGCAAAGTGGTTTCTAAGGTATTAATGAGAAGTAAATATTAGTCCTTACATCTTAATTTTCCAAGTTTGGTAGAGGTAAGGAAGGTAGGTAGGATGCCTAGCTGGCATCATTGCTAAATTTAAAATGCATGTTAAATTTTGAAATCCACTTCACCAAATTTGAAGTGGCGGTGGCACAAGAAAAGAGAGGGAATTTGCATTCAATGCATTCAATGGCATTGATTTCAGTGAAGAGACTCGCCAGAAAGAGGAGAAGGGTGTTTTGTGGAAGTTGTTGGTCATTCTGGTCTTTCTAGTTTTTGCTCTGCATGTGGTTTTGGTTCTTCGAACCAGCAAGTCTATTTTTGATCCATAGTGATCTTGAGCATCCTTGAACTATTTCTAAACCTATGGAAACATGGAGGCAACTGGGAGATTTGACTGTTGACATTGTTTGAAAAGAAGAGATTCTTGAGAAGCTCAATAGAGATCTTCTAGCAATCAATAAGAAATTTTATCAGGCATGATAGGCTCTTCTTATTAAATATTTCTACTTTTTATTAAACGTCTTCATTAAAATAACTCTGCTCTCATTGAAATGAGTGGTTTTGTGGAATGCCTTGGTGTATTTTTGTTGTGATCTTCTGTTTAAGTTTGTTGTTTGGAAAAATAATTGATATGGGTATTTTCTTGATGCATGTTTGAGTAAATCGTGTTTATCTTATTTGAAACTGGATTGTTGCTTAAGTCATGTGGAATTCTGACTTCCTATGCAAAATGGATTAGGAAAAATTTTTGGGCAAAGATTTGATACGGTTTGTTTCCTCTGTTAAAGGAAAGTATAAAATGTTGTGTCTTTTGTTGAAGCTTGAGTTGCTTGAATCTTGTCATTCCTGTTGATTTATAATGGAATAGTGGTTTGGATTCTACATTGGGTAGATTCACATTTGTTAGATGTAATAGAAAATGAGTTTATTACTTCTGAACCTTGCACACTTGAGTTGTGAATCTCTATTAGAATGCTTTGAAGGAAGATAACCTTAGCACTCTTGAAGTAGTTTCAGTTTATGTCACTCCAATTTGACCCTTCATTGTCATGGTTGTTGGTAGCCTCTATTTTATGGAATCAAACTTGTTGAAAATAACAATAAGGAAGTCTTATTGTGCTTGGTATGAATAAATTCTGTGGATTCTTGTGTATCCGTTTGAAACAATTGGTAGAAGTTCTTGTTGTTCTCTTACCTGTATGTATGAAATGGTTTGTGGAAAACCTTTTGATTTACATCTATAGATGTTGATGTGAAAATCGAATACTATAGTGGAACGTGGAATTAGTTTAGTTTTGGTTATCTGAGGGGAAAGAGTTGGAACGTTCTATTTTACTCTCCTCTCTTTTGTTCGATTTTAGGAACCAACTTGGGGTTGAATCTCCTTTTGATTTTCCTACATCTTGTTTGAAATAGGGTTGGAATTATATCCTTCTTACCTTTTTACTGTTTCCTTAACCCCTGTAAAGTGGGTACATGGTCACTTAGTTGTAACTTGTATTCATTCTTTTGGGCGTATAATATATATATTGTAAGTCTCTCTCTATTTAGGAATTAAGGGAATGTCTGGGCAGAGGCTATCTTCACTAAAATGAAGCTAAGGAATTAGTTACTAAGCTTGTTGCTTGAAAACTTGTATCAGTTTTGTGCCACAGTGATTGTTCTCTTTATTTGATGAGAAGCCCTCTCTTTGGCTATGTCTTGCTAGTTTCAGTTGTTTATTCATATATCGATTCGATTTCAACTGTGCTATTTGTGTGGCGGTGGTTGTTGAATTTGGATGTTGTTAGGAAAGGATCGGTTTAGCCTTCTTGGAATATTGACTATGTTTAATTTTTCTTTAATAGAAGGGATTACTGAGATCTTTTCTCTATTTCTGAGCTAGGTATGCATCTCTATTTTTCTTCAAAATATGAAGGAGATTACATTCTGTTTTCTCTCTCTGAGTTGTTGAACATAATGTTGTTTTCGATGAACTTGAAGGATGATAAAAGATTGTTTCAATTCTTATCTGTTCACTTTTCTCTCTCTTCTTCATTAAACTTGGTTACGGTTGAGTAGGTAATTAAAGAAAAACATATAGTCATTATTCCTATTAAATTGATAAATTGTTGAATTTGAATTTGGTTCAAGTGTTGGAAAGAATGGAATTCTTGTTTTAAGATGTTGTTGGTTCGTTTCTAAATTCCATTATTTAAAGGTAAAATGAATTTGACCTTTTATATTGAATGAGAATTACGTTAAAAGATAAGTATTGTGATTCATAGTTTCTTTAAAATAATTCTCTTCGAGAACTCATTAGAATTAATATTCTTCTTGAACCTTTGTTTGAATCAAGAATGAACTATAGACATTAAAGTATGAAATAGATAAGTAAATTGGGATGTAATATTACTTATCTGTTCTATATTTTCTTATGAAATTGCTGACTTAAGAATGTTGATTGATCATGATCCTTACTTGAAGTAATGTGGATTGTTCATGTGATCCCCTTTTTTATCCCTATTTCTTATGTGATATCTATCTGAATTACTTAAATTTTTCATAAAAGCAGAGTTCTTTTTATGATACAATTAGTTAAAAGAACATTGTTTTAATGTTTAGTGCTTATCATGCTTAGCTCGATGAACTAACCCATGCTAGAAAATTTTGCAGATGGATTCCGTAAGTGATAAAAGAAGACAAGTTCTTTTATGATGCTTCCTGTGTTTACTTAAAGGCTGCATCTTTAATGAGGAATTATTATTCTTTTTGAGATGTAATTGAAAAAGGAAAAAGTTGTAAATTTTACTTAATCTTATCAATGTCGATCGACATGAAAGATGTCTGAAATGTTTAGATCTGTAAAATATGTATTTTGTTTGATAAATGGAAAAGGGATTGAGTGTTATTGATCTTTGATGTGCCATTATCTTTTGGGCTTACTGCAAGGGGATTGTAAACTTATTCTTATTCTCTTGTAAACATATATGTTTTAGATTATTTCAGTTGGACTCAAATGAAATAGAGAAAAAGAGTATTGATACTCTATCCTACTCTTAATTGCAACCTTAAGGTTGACATGCATAGATGAACACTCAACTAGGTCAATATGGTTTATTCATTAAAAATAATAGATAAGTAAATTACATATGGTTTTTGTATAAGTAATTGTTGCAATGGACCCTAACGAATATATGTTAAGGGAAAGATAATTAGTCTTCAAAATTAAATATTCGTTACTATCCTTTTTGGGTATAATACTCAAGGGATATTCGGAAAGAGGGAATCTATACCTCTTCTTAGTAAACCTTAATCCTAAAATAAGGTAACTGAAAATGAAAATATATATACATGAAATAGACTTCATCTTAATGAAGTCTATTATAAAGAAATCAGAATCTAAGTTCAACCATGGATAAATTTGGTCAAGTTAAGTAAGTTAGTCTTACTATTGTTAAGTTGGTTTGCAATAGACTCCTAACTCAGATTCTTCTATTTCTTGATAAGGATCAAAAGCATGCACCTTGTTTTCCCATTCATCAAGAGTTAGATCTGGGATACTTCCGACCTTGGTGTCAGCTTCATCAGTGCTTGGGTGATCTTCTTGGTCAAATGCTAAACAATTGGCATTTATCTGACTTGGGGTGTAAGGCTCAATGTGAAAGTTTACAATAGGTTCAGACCTGATTGTGGCTTTGGTTCCATATCTGGTTCTGAACAACATGTGTGACCAATCAGCAGATAAGTAACCTCCAATCTTAGTTGTGAAATCCCTTGACAAACATAGGGCAAAGAGTGGTGGAAGGTCTATTATTGAGACATCTTGCAAAACAACCACGTTGGGACAGGCATGCAAAGTAAGACTCAAGTTTTTAATCACTCCAACTGTTGTTACTGCTGTTCCATCCAATTTCACTACCCCTTTGGATATGGTTTCATACTGAATTCCCAACTGATCAGCTATTTGCTTGGGCATTACTGAACTACTTGCTCGAATCAATCATGCAATTATGTACTAACTGATTTCCAATGATCAATGAAACATAGAATGGAGGGGGTTTCAACATTTTACCTTGCTGTCCTCCATGATTCCCCTCAGGCTGGGTAGCATTTGTGAGCACTTTCTCTTACATTTGGACTTGCTGATTTGAAGTTGACCAGTCCTTCATGGCAGCTTGTAGCAAATCTCTTTGTCCTGGGATAGAGAGTGATTCCCACATTGATATGTTTACATTTGTCTTCTTCATCTGATCAATGATATTGAATGGAGATGAAGCATCTCTTTGCTATCCCTTGGCCTGCACATTAACTCCTTGCACATGGGCAAGTAGTAACTGGCATTTGAATTGGCCTAGGAACTGTTTTAGGCAGTCCTTGCATGCTTGGAGCTGGATTTTGTTTGCCAATATTTTGTGGAGTGACAGAAGGTTGTGGATTGCCTGGAGCTAATGGCTGTTCTTCACCCAAATTTCTCCTCTTTGACCTTGTGTTGGCTGCAACACTTTGGGAAAGCATCGGTTCATGCCACAAAAATCTTCTCGCTCGCCTACTACCGGTTTATAAGTGTGGTATCATTCGGAGCTGATTGTTGCTGGAATGTTTCTTGTTGCTGGCCATTTCCTTGACTACCTTCACCCTCCACACCAGTTTTTGTCACCATTAATGCTTGATTTAAGGCACCGTTGAAGCACATGGACTGGTTGTGAGGTTCATTGCATGGGAAACACCAATCATACTCTTGAGCTATATTGTTTTGTACTGGCACTAATGCTTTAGATGCAGATGTAGCATTGGGATTATAGGGCTGAAATGGTCTATTGGCGGAGGCCTTTCTTGATTTAGATTTGCAATGGATTGGGTGGTCTTTGGGGTTGATATGGCTGCTGTTAGCCGAGCTTGGGGCTGGAAAGAAGGTCTAAAACCTTAGGCTTGCTTGCCTTTTAAGTGTAACCAGCTCATTGCCTAGATTTTGCAATTGCTTCATGACTTCTTGAAGTTCATTTGAGGCACTAGAAGATGAAGTGGAAACTTCACTTGAATTTCCGATTTCTAGGAGTGGGAATATAAGCTAAATTAGGCACTGGCTAGTACTTGGGCTCTCTAAACTTGGAAATAATGGCATTGGAGGTCAGGAGCCGACTTGCCGAACTTGGATCAAACAATTTTCAGCTCTAATGGAAATGCTATAAGCAATGGGGATATTTGTGCCTCCCATGGACCTGAATTAACATAGAAATATCGAATTTAAAGCTTTAAGGTAATAAAGAAAAGCACCTTCTGTTGTTAGCCTGAATGCCACTGGAATTCTCTCCCAAGTCCTTTGAAATCTGAAATTAAAATCAGTCAGCTGCTCATTGGGAGCTCTTTTGATAGTTGTCAACTGCTCCAAAAGGGACAAGTTGTCTCCCTTTTCCCCAAACTGCTCATGGAGGGCTATACATAGTTGATTCCAATTTTGAATAGAACCTGAGGTAAGGCTCCTGAACCATTGTAAAGATTTCCCTTTGAATGAAGATGCCAACAATTTGATAGCAACTTACATCTCATTGATCTCATGGATTACACAAATGTTAGCAATATCCTTGACATGATCACCAGGTGAGGTCTGATTTTCTCTAGTGAAGTATGGAATGTTCTTCAATGCTGCAACTAGAATTGGATTTTGTGCATTGAGAGCAAGTGGGATGCTGATAGTGAAATTGACATAGGAGTTGTTTTGTGCCATTTTGATTGGCCTTAGAACCCTTGTTGATTGAATGAAATGCCTACCAGGTGGAGGAGTTGAGAGAGTTTTGTTTGGTGGAGATGGAGACCTTTGGATTCTCCTCCCACTTTACCTTATTCTTGGAGATAATTGCAGATATTCAAACAACACCTCTTCTTCTCTAGCTCTTGACCTTGTAGTGATTCTTCTCATGAGTTTTCAGGTCTGCACTGCTAAAACTAGTTGATTCTTCTTCCTTGGAGTCGCCAGATGTGCGATTTATATCTCTTTTAAGCAAGAAACTTGCAACAAATGCACATCAATTTGTTGCAATGAAGATGAAGACCTCTAACGTCCCACCAGGCGTGCCAAAAATGTTAGTGCAAATCAGTAGCACCCCCTAGATGTTGATCAGATTTCTAGTTTGATCATACTAGCATCCAGTGTGATTGCACAACATTGAATCCTTTCCCCAAGTGTGGGACTTACAAAATGAGAAAGGAATCTCTAGTTTAGAGGCTGGTTCCTCAATTCCTCTGGTTAGATTTATCACTTACAAGTTGTAGAGGTCTATATTCCTAATCCTACCCTAAATTCCAAAGGAGACAGAGATAGAGAATGCAGATAAACTAAAGCTAATGCTAATAGGTGATACACCAAAGGAGTGGTAAGCATTTTTCACTTCTGCAGATTGACACAATTCATAAAATGCAACAAAAGAACATGCAAAAATTGATAACTGTAATGAAGAATCAGAAATTAGTCAAACAACACCAAGCAGAGGATGGAAAATTAATCACAGGGCCTGTATTGTTATTTTAACATCAAAATCACTTGCATTACAACACCTGAGAGGTAAAAATGAGTTACAGTTCTTAGAAAAGGTCTGATATTCCACCAAAATCACTTCCAAGGTGAGAAAGGGGACCTGCAATACACAAAAAATGTTCAACCCTTTGAAAATGAGCCAAATCTGGCTTTTACAGTGCAAGGGACGAGCCCAGGAGAGAGAAATGTGGGAAAACATGGGAGAGGTTCAATCATTGACCAAAATACATTCAAAAAATCTTGGGCATCCTTACAGACCCATTCCCTAACATTTTTAACCATGCTGGGAGAGAATGCGAGCCATTCTTCATTAAAAACGGTGGTTGAAACGTCATTTCTGCTCATCATCACGTGCCAGAGACATTTTTCAATTTTCTCTCTCCAAACTCCATAAAAATTCAAAATTTACCTTGGAATCTTGTAGATAATTTCACCAGATTTCCATTGATATAAAGAACACGAAAAACCAAGCTCTGGATCGAAAGATATGGTGATTTGAAATTTTAGGGCAAAACAGGGCCAAATCAGGCGGCGGGCAAAAAATTTGAATTTTTACCTTTTTGGTCATTTGGAAAATTTTCTGAAATTTCCCCACACTCTACCTTTCCAGGTGCCACATGGCATGTGGCTATTGGGCATGGGCCCATCCTGCTCTATTTTCCTTCACTTTGCACTTTGGAAAATTTTCCAAAATTTCCCCGGGGCCGATGAGCTTGGGACACGTGGCGTGCGCTGATTACACGTGGGCCTGTCCTTCCAGATTTTTCTATGGGCTGTTTGATTCATTTCCATCCTAGACATGTGTCAAAACCCCATTGGGTGTGGGTTTGACCTTCCAAAATTTCCTTGCGGGCTTGCTTTGATTTTTTGGCGCCATCTGGACACGTGGCGAGATTCTATTGGCTCGCAATAAGGGGGTGGGCTTCACTCTCTGAATTTTCCTTTGTTTTCCCCATTGGAAAATTTCCCAAATTATTTCCCCGCTCCGCCACTCTAGGACACATGGCAGGTTTTTACTGGTGCAGTGGGCTTTCTTCTCAAAAATTCCATGCGCCAACACTTAGCCCAAATTTTTCAAATTTTCCCCCGGACACGTGGCGTTACCTGATTCACCGGCGGGCCTGCGGGAAAAATCTTCCATTTGAAATTTTTCCAAAAACTTGGTGAAAATTACAAGTCTTCCTCCGATCCCTACCACTTCCATGACACGCGGCGGCATCTCATTGGCTGCGGGCCTTGAAAGGGAAAATTTCCCACAAAAACTCCGCCAGAGCCATAACTTTAAAAATACATGGAGTTACGAGAAAAAAATTACCTTTTCTGGAAAGTGAGAAAGAGCTCTATCCAATGGTGCCATTTGTAGAAGGTTTTGAGTGCTTGAAAACCAAAAATTATGTCTGAGGCACAAGAGAAGGAAGGATGAAAGGAGTTAGCCCAAAAATGAGCAGGGGGCACATTTTGCATAACAATTAGGATTTCCTTTAATGAATTTTCTTTTCTTGTGTTTTCCTTTCTCGTTGTTATTTTGTGTCGCACCTTTAGTGCTGGTAACCTCTTTACTTTTTGAAGGTTGTGAATGGGTAGATGATAGCGCATCGTTTTAGTGTCGGGTAGAATAATAAAGAGGAAAGTGCAAAGTGTGAAGAACCAGGAAGGATTGCGTTGAAAAGCCGGTTGGATGGCCCTAGGAAAGGAAGTGCATGGAAGGAAAGGTGAAAAAGGATGGTTGGTGTCAGGGTAAGGCTACATTATGGATCCATGTATAAGAGAGGAAGAAGCGCAAAAGAAAACATGAGGTAGGCGAGAGCAAAATCATGACAGAAGTACCTTTGGAACTAGTGACGCACGCGCAAGAGTCTCCTATCAAGATGGATTGGTTACATGCTAGAAGGTTGGGGGATTGTTTACGCAAGGATTGGGTGCGTGAGTTAAAGTGCTAAAGTTGGGTTTTGTTGAAAAATATGCATTAAGTGTTGAAGTATGGTGGTAGGTAAGGTAGCATTTAATGTTAAAAAGTGGGAAAAACTATAAATAGAAGGTTAGACACTTCATTATTTACATTGCGAATATGAAGAAGGAAGAGCTTTTGTGAACTAGGGTTTCCAAAGTTGATCCGTGTGAAGAAAAATTAGAGAAATTTAACCGTGAGTGACTAGTTTGGATCTGCAAACTAGGAGGGAAATAGTTCATGGGCATAGAGAGAGTTATGGAGAAGCATCATCTTGTGAAGGGGATATTCTAGTAAGGGTTTGGTAGCTAGGGCACGGGTTGAAAAGGAGTTTCTTCACAAGTTCAAGATCTAAGATTGGAAAGGGTAGAGAAGCAGAGCAAGAGAAGTTGAAGTGCAAAGATAACCTACACAATGGCACCCAAGAAACTAGTTGTAACACCTAAGAAGGGAAAAGGCAAGGGAAAGGGAAAACAACAAGAAACCACTACAAGTACCAATGAAGAATGGTATGCAGAAATGTAGTACCCAGATGGGGTTTTGCTAGGAAAGGAGTGGGAGTCCCATTTAAGAAACATGATAGTAAGCAATTATAACCATCACATAAACATGACTGAAAAGGAAATGGTGCTAGAGTTAGTGCACTTGACAAACAAGAGGACACCAGAAGGGTTACCCATTTATAGCGACTGAAGTAAAAGTGAAGTTGGAGAAGGCAGGATTGTTGCAACTCTATGAGTTTCCCTACTTTGGGAATCCTAAGCGCCTCTATCAGTGGCTAATGTCATGTGTACATGAAGATCAATTTCACTTCACGGGGTGCAAGATGCACATAACCCCTCAGCTGATTTCAAAATTCACAGGTCTCATCTGTGAAGGAGAAAGTATAGAGGATGACTTTGTGTGTAGACAAAAAAATTGGGTCACACTCCCCTTGGTCCCTCATCAAATAACCAACTTGAACACACTCACCTAACCATGGCCCCTTTCACCCCACTCTAATATTAATTTAATTAATTAAATTAAATTAATTCATGATCTCATAATAATAATAATTTAAATATCCTAATTGAGATAATTCTCACACCACCACCTCACCTATACACCTCACCACAAATCTATTCTTAGTATGTTTCCATAACTAATTAAGACCACCTAAACCCTAAAAATCAAATCCTACATTCCCTCTAACCACATTCCCGCCCATTGGAAAATAAGCTTCCATTCTAATCCATGAAGAAAACAAAAAGATCTAAGAAATCAAGCAAATCTACCCGGTTTAGTAAATCTATAAAATCCTCGCCATAATCGACCTACTGCGGTTACCCTAAAATTCCACCAGTAAACCTAGAATCGTCGCTGGTTACCATTTATTCCCGTAACAACCTTATTTCAAGGTTCACATATTCGAGATAAAAGAGAGACAAAACTAGAGCTGCATGCAAGCAGAACTAGCATTTGCACACACATCTAAACATACACACCAACATTAGAAGTGATCACGAGACATTTGTATTAATGAAGCATCCGGGAAGCACCATAAACACATCAAATTCCATCCATCCGATCAACCGCAATTACCATCTAGCCACCAAGCTCATATAATAATAAGTATTTAGTTAACCAACATTCATCCATTTTTGTTTTAGTAGGCTCTATTACCTCTATTATCGGTTTCAACTTTCACCCCCATTCGCCACCATTTACCTTCATGTAAGTTTGATCATTCCTTCACCCACACACCACTAAATTTCGCATACTTGATTGTTAAAAACCCTCGATTATACCTAAGATCTCCACAAACCTTTCCATTACCCTCCCCATTTTCATTTAGCCTCAGATCTGTCCCAACACCAAGGTTTTAGTAAGTTTCGTCACTCGATTGCACTCAACACCCGATTTACCCATGACCATCATCGGTCCATCCTGAACCGTCATCGGTTACACTAGACCGATGTTCGCCTCTGTGTTTCACCTTCAGACCAAGAGCAGAGGCTAAATTCCCCACCAAATACCCAAAATAGCCCAGAACCAAACCCTGACTAGTACTTGTACTCTGACAGAGACCTTTCCCTTTAGATTCAATCATAGCTTAGCCTGTTATGAACGAATTTGCTTATTGTAGCCAAATGAGATACCTAAATAATTTTATTTACTGGTAGGATTTCATTTATTGTTAACATTGAGTTGTTTTAAATAGTGGATTGACAACCTTCTAGGGAGTATCACACTTCGAAACTAGCATACGCTAGGTAGTCCACTGTCATATGCTATTTAATCTCTTTTGGTGGTCTTGTTGTTCATTTCAGGTAGTTCCTCCTAGCCAAAAGGAAGATCTCACAATCAGATATGGATTGAGAAGTCATACGCATGCAATAACCTTCAACCAACTTTTACAGGTATTCCTCCTAGCCATTTTACCCTTATCTGTTGGCGTCAATATTCAAAGAAACGCTCTAAGAATCGATTGAAACATTTTTGGCACGCCCAAAGTGGGACCATTTGGGGTTCCTTGCATTTTTTCATTTCTAGATGAATTTTTTTATGTTAGTTTCCTTTCTAAAAGGTTCTCACATTAAAATTTCTCTCCTGGAATCTTCTCTTCTTTCTATTTGTCTCAAAGCAATCATGTTTTGATGCTATAAAAAGAAATCTTCTTCTCTTTCATTTGTACTGCATTAGTGAAAGATCATACTCTCTCCTGTTCATCTTTTTGTGTCATTGAATTCAATATTTTGATTTGGGCTTAAAATCAACTGCATTTCATTCTGCTTTACTGCATTAGCTCACATTAAATGAGGGCAACATATACACTGGAAGTCATGCCCAGCTGATGGTTGACAAATGAATCATAGAAAAGCACTTCCTTTCTCTTCTTCTCTCTCGAGTCTTACCCAAACATCACAAAATTGAAAAATATACACATTCTTAAACAACATCTTACCCATAAGAAGTTGTAGGTGATCACATGATCGCGACACATTGGGCACCCAGCTCGTTACTTCTGTTGAGTCATTATCTCAGAGGATGGCTCGCCCCCGCCATAACATAACCTGAAACATCTCCTTGTAGATCTCCTTCTTCGTAGGAATCCTTCCTCACCAAAAAAACTATTCTAAATTTCATGAGTTAGTCTTTTAAATAGCATAAGCTGAAAAAATATAAAGGAAAGAGCACTCTTAGGATTGGATTTCTCTTAGTTTTTCTTCTTGGCTTGCATTTTGAGGTGAGAGGACATGTTCTTCATCTTTTTTCTTGCACGCTACTCATCATTGTTGGTGTATTCAGATTTCATCCGAGTGTTCCTAGACCTCATTTTCATCATTTTAAGAATTTTGGGTTTGATTCCATACTTGATTTTAAATCACAACGACCTTTTATTCATCTCTCTGTTTCAATTTCACAAGACTCCGAGTGTCGGTCCAGTGACCGTCGTCAGTTACCCTTTGACCGTCACCGATTTTACCCAATCGGCATCGGTTTACTATTCTTTTGGTTAACCTACCCAAAAGGACACCTATTTTATATTATTTATTATTCAGAGTCTCTATAACTCTCATCATCTTCTTTGTCCTGATAAAATCCATCTATAACTTATCCACCTAGTAGATTATTAGCCTTTTGCCTTGTTTTGGCAAACCTGTTCATTTGCCACAGTGACCGACCGTGGTTACCTGTGACCGATGTCGTTTTACCCTAACTAGCATCGATTAGCTTTGCTCAAATTTCTATATGACATTTTATACCCGATCCACCTACCACTTCCCATTTTTCCTATTTCTGCTATATTTCGTGTCATTTTCGTAAAAAGTCCTACCACATTAGTACTTATTCACATGGTGACAACGCGTAGCCAAGAAAATTCCCTTATATTCCATACTAGTTGTCAACCACTCCCACCTAGTCCTTCACCACCTTCCATTCTATCACCCATGGATCCTACACAACCTATCACTATCACCATATGTGACGAGGAGTTCACACGACTCCTTGACTAGAACCCTGTTGCCTTATAGTTCTATCTTTCCTACGCATCTACTCAATATGCCTCGGGTCAATTAATATAAGGCATGCCTATATCTACCCCCGACTCTCATTCTTACTTCTGCGTCGGTTCCTTCTAGCTCGCACTACCCACACCGCCTTACCCCAGTCATTTTGTAGCTAGGCCCTATAGCTGCTACTTTATGATCGATGCATGCCACATCTATTGCACCCGCAACATCCACTATACCTTCGTCCACCACCCAGAACATAACCTCATATGCACCTATTGTCTCAATTATACCTAGAGCAACACAACCACCCCAAAGTGTCAACGAACCCTACCCCATTTCAAAACATTGTCCTTTCTATTCCATAGTCCTTAGCCCCCATTGCTACTAGGGTTACCTCGACCCTTCCACCTCCATATACATACTATCAGTAGCCTCTCGTTTCATCCATCATTCATTCTGGGTATGTACCTCCTATCTCACTCCCTCATTCTCAACCTACCTATGCAACATCGTCATATACCGGAATTCCATCTCCATCATATGTCCAACACCAACCCTCTTATGTTATAGGAGGTACCCATCCATCACCACCTACTAATGAAATCATCAAGTTAATGATGGATAAGATGCGAATCGGAGGCATCGGTTTCGGCTTGCGTAAGTCTCTCACCTACGATGAAATTTTTAATGAGCCCATACACCCATCTATTCCTATTCATCCATATCCTATACATTGGGAAATGCCTAAATTTAACTACTTCAATAGCAAAGAGGACCCGCAACAACATTTGTAGTCTTTCAAACATGGGTGTTATTTGATCGCCCATGATGATGCTTTGCTTTTGAGGACATTTCCCATGTCTTTGACTGGGCCCACGTTATACTAGTATAGTGGGTTACCTATAAATTCCATTTATTCATTTAATCAGGTAGCCCAAGCCTTCTTGGATCACTTCTCCATCAACATTGTTAAGAAGGTTACCATGATTGACCTCTACTCTATCCGTCAATATGATGATGAGTCTATTGCAGATTTTTTCGCTCATTGGTGTAGTTTGATCAATCAACTCACATTCTAACTACCACAAACCAAACTCATAGAGATCTTTGTGAGGGCTTGTGCTAGACATATTTCATCGACCCTGTAGGTGTAGAATTTCTAAACCTTCGATGAGGCATTCACCATGGCACAAAAGCTAGAGATTTGGGCCATCGAAGAAAAGAAAACCCAACTACGTAATAGAACTCAAAATTTAAGTCAAATGATACCTCTTCTTCTTCAAAACCACAGAATAATTATTCAAAGCCAAAGGAACTGCTAACGCAGTGGTACTAAAGGATGGCCTAGCTCATCCATTAAATCAAGCTAATCCCTCATCTAATCATTCCCTTGTTCAGACTTTTCAATTTAGACAAAAACAACAGAAATACACCCCAATTGGGAATCCTTATTGTTCTTTTTTAGAAAAGATCATTTAAGGTGGGGCCATCACCCTTCCTCCTATAAAACAACACACTGTTTTTGATCTTGCTTGTCCCACACCTACATGGTACAAAGAGCATGATTTCTACAACTATCAACAAGTAAAAGGTCATAATGATGGCAATTGCATCACTTTCAAGAACATTGTCTAGGAAATGCTTGAGAACGAAGAGTTAGTCTTGGATAATTCTAATGCTCCTACCAACCAAAACCTACACATCTTCAAGAAACCATTTCCTAATCACGCTCCTTCTTTTGATCAAGCTCGAGAGACATCAACTAATGATAGCCATACCCGCAAGGTCCATGCTATTTTCAGCAACACACTAGTTGCTTCCCAATTACCTCATATTCCTTCCATAGAGGAAATCTTGGCCCAAAGTCCTCCACCTACACATGAACCCACTTTACCTATTCCTCCACCCATAGAGGAACACCCTTCGCCTCCTTCCTCACCTGTGAAGGAGCCTTCTGTTAATATCAAGACCATTTCACCTTTGGCTTCTCCACCTAGAGATCTGTCACCAATAGTACATCTCCGACCAAAGAGAGATGCTTATTCATCTCCTCCACCCACAGAGGAGCACCCGTCATCTCCTCCACCTATTATCCACATCAACCCCACCCATCGCGGTGCCATTCTCACACTTAGCTGACCACCTGGATTATGTGGATAGAGCCTTACTTTGGGGGTGTCTTCTACTTCCTGTCTCAACACAAATGTAGATGTCACTCACTGACACCTCCACTATCTATCCAAAAGTATTTCAGCCGATTGAACCAAACATAACCACAACTATCACAAATTCTCCCACGATACCACTCATGGCTCAACTTACACCTCTACCCATAACCCAACATGCATCTACATCTAAACCCACACCTAAATAATCTTCCTTTCCTAAACCTATTACTACTTTAGGGGTCATCCCATCGGCTAGCCTTACTCATCCACCAATTAAATTAGATTTAGCTACATCCTCCAAAGCCAACACAAAATTTTACCTTGCCCTAAACAAAAGAACCAATCCCCTAGGTCTCATACTCCAACCTCACCAATCATACCCTCATCACCTTCACCCCTTTCGTTTGTCCTAGGACCTCACCCCTCAACCCTGGCTAAGAAACTCCCATCCACTAGTAAACCAAGATTGCAACAGCCCATTCCTCCCTCGTAGACCTCTAATATACCCAAGTGCCTAACATAACCTCCACCCAAACCTGAAAAATTCTTACCACCCATACCTCTAATACCATTGATAACTTCTTCACTACCCACAACACTTCATTCCCTTTCCCTTACACCTCCTGCACAACCTATGCCATCTACCTCCACAAAGCACCTTGGTTATCCCCATGGGTAACCTGCCCTCTTCCACCATTTGCTTTCCCCTCTAAATCTCATGCACCCATATCACCTTTACCCAAGAAGGTGCAACCTAAAGGAAAAAATCCGCTACCCTCCAATAAGGTAGTCAAACCAACCACACACTCTATTGCCAGTTCATCTACCATGCCTTCACTCTTTTACCCTCTCTTAAATATGTGTACCATGGCTCGCACATGGCATGATTCTCATGGATACTTTTCATCTTATTTTAGATGAGATCCCATGGTCATTTCAACTTTCTTTCTGAATAAAAATCTAATTCTTCACATTAGTCTTGTCCATGACTTAAAATACCTCAGATGGGATTCAACTCCTTGACTCAAACTTCCAATAAAAAGATGACTCCCTCAAAAGGACATCTTTCTCTCTACATCACTGCTATAAATAGACTACTCCCTTGAAGGACAACTATGTAAAGCCTACTTTAAAAAAGAGAGAGAATTTGAAGCTTCCCGCATCGATCAGCTTCGTGAAGACCTCAAGGAGTTAATTTCCTCATCCCATATAGAATTCCCACATTAATCAGTCTATCTCGGATATAAGTCAAAACAGAAACATTTTTGTCATGGACTTGTTTATTGTGATCTTGGATCTCTTGCCAAAAGGCATGCTCCCTCACACCATATAAACTAACCACTTTTCACCTTCTCACCATTTGCACTTTCATTTCCTACCACCTCAAGGGACCTGCTGGAACCATGACATTTGGTGATCATGTGACTACTCTTCACCTTTAGAATAATCAATCATGTAATGTCTTTAGGGTCTTACATTCATCAACCTATCTAAGGTATGACCCACCCATTATGATCCTTACCAATCAGGTGGCTTTCTTTCCTCCTCTTATCTTTTAACCTTCTTCATTACGTATTGATCATCCTATACAGGACTAGATCCTCGACGCTTATCTCTAGGTAATTTTCCTCTTTCACCACAATCAACTTAAAATCACCCATACCAATGTGCCCACATTTCACCCATACCTACATGACCTCGACTAAACCATGCCTATAACCTACTAACCCATTCTCATACCTCTAATTTTTTCCTAGCTTATGGGAGATCTACATTGGCCTGAGGTCCCTTTTCACCGGGACTATGTTGGCAACACTCCGAGGGCATGGGGTCCTTGGAGGTTATCTCGAAAACTCTCTAGCCTAACCAATTCCCCTTTTCCCTTTCCTAATCACATTCTACCCTAGTTATTTCCCTTTTTATATCCATAATTGGAAATTAAACCAAACCAACAACAATTGTTTCACATATTTACCATCATCACTCATGCATTCATTATGTCTACCATTTCTTTACCATTAACATACATTTTACTACAAAACATCTTAACGTGACCCATATCATCATTAATTACACAAATTAATGAAGTACAAACTCAACCAATCCCAACTCAACCATACCTAAACCAAACTTAAACTTCATCATACCTAAACAAACCTAAACTTCATCACACCTAAGTCAACCCGACTCAATCCATGCCTAAACCACAAACTTGACTCAATCCATGCCTAACCTAACTCCATCCATGCCTAAACCACAACTTGACTCAATCCATACCTATGACCTTCCTCAATCCATGCCTAACTCCGACTCCATCCATGCCTAAACCAAAAACCTGACTCGATCCATGCCTATGACTTGGCTCTATAATGCCTACACTACTTAAACTTCCATCACATATACAAATCAAAATAGTAAGTTAAACACAACCATATACACATAATGACCATAATCACCATCATCTTTATAAATTAATCATCTAAAAATGTGTATCCATATACATGACTCTCAAATATCTTCCACACGCAGGCCAATATATATGTCAAAAATATGATATCGACAATAAAATAATCATGCATGGAGCTCAATCATTGCCCCATCTGATGTCCAAACCTATCTCATCTATCTCCTCCCTTGCTTCTCTAGCCTGACATCTAGCTGACCTCCCTCCACCTCGCCCGGTCTCCAGCCCCGATGGTCCTACCTTTGGAGCCGGCCTCCGTGCACTAGTGGCCTCACCCTGAATTGGCCCCTAGGCTTGCTAGCCCCCGTAATCTATACTCGACATATGATAAGACATATATCCTTAGTGCCATCAAAGGATCCTAGTAGTATCTCACCTCACCCATGACGTCTCTCAATCTAGCAATGGGTATTTTCTATGGTCATCTCATTGGCCTCCGACCGTGCCCTACTCCTTCCTGAATAATGGGACCCGCCCTGCCCCCCGTGGTGGTGCTATTAGCCCCTGAGCTCGCACATGTACATGGGCTTGAAGGGCCACTATCTATACTTGTGCAGTGGCCAACTGGCCCTATAAACCTGTAAATTTCTCTTGCCGTGGCTAATCCGGCCTGTAAACCTATCAACTACGCCTGTAGAGTGGCTACCTACACCCCATCTCCATCTCCACCATCTCCCTCTCCCCCCAGTGTGGGTTCTAGTCCCCGTACTCCTTGTTCCTACAAAGCGTCCACCTATGTCCTGTAAGGTCGCAACCTATACCTTAGCCCCTGTCAGATGTCCCTGTACTATGCCTAACTAGGTCACTAGGGTAGCCACCTGCCCCTGTAGGGCATCTCTCTGCACTGTGATAGTAGCCAAATCTGGCTTCCCCGACCTCGGTTGTACTGCTCGTAGCTATGCATCCCACCACTTTTTATACTGTCTATCACCTCGTAATCATCTAGTTGTCGATTGGTGGCCGATCCTCCTACTGGTTGGGCTTTGTAGGTTATGGTGGAGACATAGGCCTCTCCACATCATCTCTCCTATACTGAGGGAAGGGTGGGGTATATCTTGTGGCAACCCAAACTACCATCTGACTCTAGTCTACGGGTATCATCTCATGCTCCTCGACCCACCGCCCCTCTATCCACCTATAAATTTATAGCCCATCCAGCTCTGCTGCCATCTTCTTGTATGAAGGATAGCCTACATATGGCCTCTAAATAATGTCCACGCCAAACAACCCCTCTAGTAATCACCTATAATAGGCTACATCATGTGTCACTCTAGCCACTTGGTGCTCTCCCATAACCGGCACCCATCACCTGTAGCCCACTCAAACAAAACCAGGCTCAAATGCGTCGGCCCAGGGCATACTAATTAGGCACACACACACAATGTGCTCATAGGCCCAACAATGTAACAAGAATGTACAAGCATAGTTTGAACCACCGTAGTCACCTATACGGCCACATCTCCCTATATAGCTATACCAAGAATGCAGGCCCCCATGCAAATTGAGTCCTGCTCTCCACCATGTCATGTAGGACCCCCATCAGTGACCGTGGGAATCTCCCACCCTCTACATCTGGTAGTGCAAAACAACAGACTACCTCCATCAAAAGCACTACCAACCTCATCTCCTTGGGGTAGGCTCGGTACATCACCCCGTAGCTCATGCTGGCACTATGGAATCCTAACAATGCCAACCCCTCTCCAAACACTAGTAATAATAACTCCTCGGATGCCTCTGAGGAGATCAAGTACACCTGTGTACCTACTATAGGAAGTCATAGGATCTTGTAAACATCCTCTAGGGTGATCGTGATCTCACCCGTTGGCAAATGGAATGTATTGGTTCTTTGAATCCCATCTATCAATGAGGGAAACCATAAAAATCACCTCTCGGACTACATGTCGGTAGTGTCTGATACCAATTAGACCCACATTTACAACATGGATCCACTCCTCACATTTCATCTCCCCCGTATCTCCATGAGTAAGGGAGGCACTCTATCCCTCATTTGTATCTGGTCCCTGGCCTGTATATAACCAATCATAGCAATCAAACTTGATCACACCTACATGTAACCTTGCTACCCCCTACTACACCGCTTACCCTAACTAAATCACCCTTTCACCTATTTCTATGCCCTAAATCAACACCACCTATCTACCCATGCCTCAGACCCTCACCTATTTTCATTTTACCTATCTACCCATGCCTCGAGACCCTCACCTATTTTCATTTTTCTCCTCTCACTGATTTTCCTTATTCACCCACCTACCCATACCCATAAATTTCCCCCTACCTAACTCTCCCTACCCCTACCTATATGTCCATAATCCATCCATTTTCACTCCTTGAGGGCTTACCTCTTTATCCTGCTGATGGAATTAGTCGGCCCTAAATCGACCACGATCTACCATAGCCGACATCGGTCATCACATCTTATGACTGATACCGGTCCTTACCCACCGACGTCGGCTAAGAGAAAATCGACATCGATCCATTGTCGCGCGAAAAACTCGTGATGCCCTCCCATTTTTCTCCCACATTCCTCCTTTTACCCATTTCCCCTACCAATACCTACCACCTATTCCCACCCCTTACTTACCTAAATCTACCCTCCCTTGTTCCCCTTTTCTCATTAAACCCCCACATTCAAATTTTAAAAGTTCCCCCAAAACAAACCCTGTTTTCCCTCCTACCCAATTCCTACCCTCCACCTACTCACAAAAAACAAAACAATTGGAATAGCCTCTTACCTCATCATGTTGCCATCTGTGTGGTGGCACCTTGGGCCGCTGCGCAGGTCCACCGATCCCTCTCCTACCTCTGCCATCACCGATCATCCGTTGGCTCAATCCAATCCAATCAATCACCCAATCCAATCACCATGCTCGTAGACCCACCTATCGACCAACGATCACTCACTCTGCGGCTCGCCAACTCATCTCTCCATGTCGTTTGGTCACTTTCCACCTCATTCTTCCTCTCTTGTCATTTTCTCCAATTTGGTAAATGACAAATGATTTTAAAAATGCTGCACTTTTTCTTTTTATAGCCTACCCGACTTGACTGGTGATGATTTTACCTTGACCGACATTGGTTCTATGCCCTAGCCTACCATGGATGGTTTGACCTCAACTGACATCAGTCTTGTGCCCTAGCCTACCATGGTCAGTCCATAACGAATGACATCGTTCATTATAACCATTTTCGGTTATCATGCTTAGTATTCTTCCTACCCACTACCCCTAATTTTCTGACCTAAATCCTTTTTACCTCACCCACACCTGACTTGGAAATTTCCCTTTACCCTTCTGACCTCCTTATTTACCACCTACCCTCTTCATCATTTAGGGACTTGTTATTTTACCCCTACTTTGATCCTACCCATGTCATGACCTAGCTACTTGGACTTGGAACATTCTAGTGACCTGTGACCTCATGTGCTTGTTATACCTTACGACACGATTACCCATGTTATTTGACATAATGACCTTACCTTGCCTTTTTCCATGACCATTTATCCTAACCCAACCTTTGGTGTACTAGAACAAAACCTATTACCTGCTCCTACACACGACCTCGTTTTTCTTCACGACCATATCCTATACCTTGGATACCTAAATCACTTCAACCTCATTTAGATAAACCTATCGACCTTAGAAAATTTAGAGTTTTCATGCTCTTCAACCCATTACCGTGCCATAGTTTATACATGTGCGTGTGTTTTCACATTACTACCTTTGACCCTAACCCATTATCTGGATTCACCGATTGGACCTTTTACCCCTTTCACCCCATTGCCCACCTTCCTTTTCATCACATTCAACTTTAATCAAACCACTCATCAATTCTGCCTTCGCCGCCTCATTAGTTCTTGGTTTGAGAGGGATCACCTTCACCCACACATGGGGCAACCACATCTTATTTTTGTCGGTGTCTCTTACTAATACAAGCTACATAGGAAAAGGGGAAAAATGTAGACACCAAAATTGGGTCAAACTCCCCTTGGTCCCTCATCAAATAACTAGCTCGAACACACTCACCTAACCATGGCCCCATTCACCCCACTCTAATATTAATTTAATTAATTTAATTTAATTAATTCATGATCTCATAATATTTATTATTTAAATATCCTAATTGAGATAATTCTCACACTACCACCTCACCTATACACCTCACCTAGCCACCTCACCCCAAATCTATTCTTAGTATGTTGCCATAACTAACTAAGACCTACCTAAACCCTAAAAATCAAATACTACATTCCCTCTAACCACATTCCCGCCTGTTAGAAAATAAGATTTCATTCTAATCAGTGAAGAAAAATTGAACAAGATCCAAGAAATCAAGTAGATCTGCCCAGTTTAGTAAACCTAGAAAATCCTACCCTAACTGACACCCGCCTACCCTAAACCGCCACCGATCAGCTCGAGAATATTCCCTAAAACAACCTTATTTCAAGGTTAGCACATTCATAGAAAAGAGAGACAAAACTAGAGCTACATGTAAGAAGAACCAACATTCGCACATGCATCTGAACATCCACAACCAGCATCATAAGTGATCACAGAGCCATTTGCATTCATGGAAGCATCCGGGAAGTGCCATCACCACATCAAATTCCATCCATCTGATCAACTGCAATTGTCATCCAGCCACCAAGCTCATATAACAATAAGTATTTTGTTAACCAACATTCATCCATTTTCATTTTAGTAGGCTCTGTTACCTCTATTATCGGCTTTCTACTTTCACCACCAAATACCCAAAACAACCCAAAACTAGACCTTGACTAGTACTAGTACTCTAACAGAGACCTTGCCCTTTAGATTCAATCATAGCTTAGCTTGTTGTGAATGAATTTGCTTATTGTAGTCAAATGAGATACCTAAATCATTTTAACTATAGTAGGATTTCATTTATTATTAACATTGAGTTGTTTTAAATAGTGGATTGTGAGTCTTCTAGGGTGTATCATGCTTATTGAAACTAGAATACGCTAGGAAATCCATTGTCATATGCTATTTAATCTCTTTTGGTGGTCTTGTTGTTCATTTCAAGTAGTTCCTCCTAGCCAAAAGGAAGCTCTCACAATCAACTGTGGATCAAGAAGTCATACGCGCGCAACAACCTTCAACCAACTTTTACAGGTATTCCTCCTAGCCCTTTTACCCTTATCTGTTTCATCAATATTCAAAGAAACACTCTAAGAATTAGGTGAAACATTTATAGATGGTTGTGTTTAACCTACTATTTTGATTTGTATATGTGATGGAAACTAAGTATTGTAGGCATGATAGAGCCTGGGCAAAGGCATGGATCGAGTCAATTTTTGGTTTAGGCATGGATTGAGTCGGGTTGTGGTTTAGGCATGGATGGAGTTAGGTTGTGGTTTATGCATTGATGGAGTCAGGTTGTTAGTTTAGGCATGGATGGAGTTAGGTCATAGGCATGGATTGAGTTAGGTTGTGGTTTAGGTATGGTTGAGTTGGAATTGGTTGAGTTTGTAATTCATTAATTTGTGTAATTAATGATGATATGGGTCACTTTGAGATGTTTTATAGTAACATGCATGATAATGGTAAAGAAATGGTAGACATAATGAATGTATGAATGATGATGATAAAGATGTGAATCGATTTTTGTTTTATTTGGTTTAATTTCCAATTATTGATATAAAAAGGAAATTAACTAGGCTAGAATGTGAATAGAAAAAAAGGGGGAAGGAATTGGTTAGGGTAGAGAGTGGCTGAGCTAACCTCCAAGGGCCTCATGCCCTCGGAGTGCCGCCTAAATAGTCTCGATGAAAAGGGACCTTAGGGCAATGTAGTTCTCCCATAAGCTAGGGAAAAATTAGAGGATGTATGAGAATGGGTTTGTAGGTTATAGGCATGGTTGAGTCGAGGTCGTTTAGGTATGGGTGAATTGTGGGCACATTGGTATGGGAGATTTTTAAGTTAATTGTGGTGAAAGAGAAAAATTTCCCAGAGATAAGCATCGAGGATCCGAGTCCTATATAGGATGATCAATATGTAATGAAGAAGGTTAAAAGATAAGAGGAGGCAAGAAAGCCACCTGATTGGTAAGGATCATAACGGGTGGGTCATACCTTAGATAGGCTGATGAACGTAAGACCCTAAAGACATTGCATGATTGATTATTCTAAAGGTGAATGGTAGTCACATGATCACCAAATATAACGGTTCCAACAGGTCCCTTGAGGCTTTAGGAAATGAAATTGTGAATGGTGAGAAGGTGAAAAGTGGTTAGCTTATATGGTGTGAGGGAGAATGCCTTTTGGCAAGAGATCCAAGATAACAATAAGTAAGTCCCCGACAATTTTTTTTTATGTTTTGGCTTATATTTGAGATAGACTGATCGATGCGGGAAGTATATATGGGATGAGGAAATTAACTTCTTGAGGTCTTCGTGAAGTGATCGATGCAGAAGCTTTGGATTCTCTCTTTTTAAAAGAGGCTTTACATAGTTGTTCTTCGAGGGAACAATCTATTTATAAAAGTTGATGTAGAGAGACATATGTCCTTTTGAGGGAGTCATCTTTATTATTGGAAGTTTAACTCAAGGAGTTGGATCCCATGTGAGGGATTTTAAGTCATGGACAAGACTAAGGTGAAGAATTAGATTATTATTCGAAAGCAAGGTGAAATGACCATGGGATCTCATCTAGACGAAAAGTATCCCCGAGAATCATGCCATGTGCAGATTTGTAGTACACATATTTAAGAGAGGGTAAAAGAGTGACGAGTACGCACATGATTCTTGTTTAATCATTGGGGATGGCATAGTGAAAGGAGGGAAGTGAATAACAAGCAAGGGACGAGCATGAAAAGAGGTGGAAGGTGAGGTAGGACTAAAATTCAACAATAGAATGGTCAAAGATGCAAGGAATTAAGGTGTTCGGGTTTGGGTTTCTTGTCAAATGAAGATAAACGATATGCCCCGATCCATATTTATGAGTCACCGCGTATGGTCCAAGCCAATTAGGATAAAATTTTCCCCATTTAATTTTTTTCTACTTAGGTGACATGTTGAGTTTTCTTCAGACAAGGTCATCGACTCGGAAGGTTCATTCACAAACACATTTTTAAAAGGCATGTTTGATACATTTTTGGTAAAATTGAAGATGGTCAAAAGCATTAAGATGGTGTTCGCCTAATAACTAAAGTTGTGCTAAACGGTCCTAGCAAAAGTCATCGTCATTAAGCATGTCATGGAGAGAAATGCAAAGTGTCATGAAGACAAGCTAGATGAACTGATAATAGAGTGTGTGGTTGGTTTGACTACCTTATTGGAGGGTAGCTGATTTTTCCCTTTAGGCTGCACCTTGTTGGGTAAAGGTGATATGGGCTCACGAGATTTAGAGTGGAAAGTGGATGGTGGAAAAGGGAAGATTACCCATGGGAATAAGCGAGGTGTCTTTGTGGAAGTAGATGACATAGGTTGTGCGGGAGGTGTAAGGGAAAGGGAATGAAGTGTTGTGGGTAGTGAAGAAGTTATCGATGGTATTAGAGGTATTGGTGGTAAAAATGTTGTAGGTGTGGGTGGAGGCTGTGTTGTGAACTTTGGTATATTAGAGGTCTATGAGGGAGGAATGGGCTACTGCATTCTTGGTTTACTAGCAGATGGGGGTTTCTTAGCTAGGGTCAAGGGGTGAGGTCCTAGGATAGATGGCAAGGGTGAAGGTGATGAGGGTGTGATTGGTGAGGTTGGGGTATGAGATCTAGGGGATTGGTTCTTCTATTTAGGGGCTAGGTTAAATTTGGTGTTGGCTTTGGAGGATGTAGCTAAATCTAATTTGATGGGTGGATGAGTAAGGCTAGCCATTGGGATAACCCCTAAAGTAGCAATAGGTTTAGGCAAGGAAGATGATGTAGGTGTGGGTTTAGATGTAGATGCATGTTGGGTTATGGGTAGAGGTGTAAGTTGAGCCATGAGTGGTATCGTGGGAGAATTTTTGATAGTTTTGGTTATGTTTGGTTTGGTCATTTGAAATAATTTTGGTAGATAGTGGAGGTGTCAGCGAGTGACATATACATTTGTGTTGAGACATGAAGTAGAAGATGACCCCAAAGTAAGGTTCTATCCACATAATCTAGGCGATCGGCTAAGCATGATAACGACACTACGGTGGCCGGGGTTGATGTGGATCTAATGGAAATTATTGTAAAATGTGTTTTAGAAATGGGGAATTCACTAGCTTCATCCTCTGTGGGTAAGAGAACTGAAAGTAAGTCATCTGGATCTTAGGTGGCTGAGTGAGAATGGTCATCTAGAAGTAATGAAATTTTTACTGGACCTATGATAGGTAGAGGAGATGACGGGTGCTCCTCTGTGGGTGGAGGAGATGAACAAGTGTCTCCTGTGGGTTGGAGAGGTACTATTGGTGACGGCTCTCTAGGTGGAGAAGCCAAAGGTGAAATGGTCTTGATGTTAATAGAAGGCTCCTTCATAGGTGAGGGAGGAGACGAAGGGTGTTCCTCTATGGGTGGAGGAATAGGTGAAGTGGGTTCATGTGTAGGTGGAGGACTTCGGGCCAATATTTCCTCTATGGAAGGAATATGAGGTAATTGGGAAGTAAATGGTACATTACTAAAAATAGCATGGAACTCGTGGGTATGACTATCATTAGTTGAGGTCTCTCCAGTTTGATCAGAAGAAGGGGCGTGATTAGGAAATGGTTTCTTGAAGATGTGTAGGTTTTGGTTGGTAGGTGTATTAGGATTATCCAAGACTAACTCTTCGTTCTCAAGCATTTCCTAGACAATGTTCTTGAAAGTGATGTAATTGCCATCATTATGACCTTTTACTCGATGATAGTTGCGAGAAAGGTAAAATTTTCCTCCTAACTACAAGTATTTCTCAAGTTATGGCTAGGTAGAGTTTTGGGGAAATTTTCCTCGTGAGCCCATGGCTAATGAGGAGGTTCCAAGTGGTGGTGGAGGTCGGGGAAGTAGAGACAGGTTGGAAAATTTGCCAAAGAGGGTAGCAGGTGCAAAGGAAAATTTTGGCTCGAAGGCCCGCGGAGCATTTTGAGGTTGCCACGTGTCCTGTCCATGGTGGGGGTCCGAGGCACAAAAGGAAATGGAAATTTTTCCAAAGTGGATAGCAGCCCAAAGGAAAAATTTGAAGCTAATTCCGCATGATCAATGAGGGGCCGACATGTGTCCCCGGGACAACGGAGCGTAGGGAAAATTTGGGAAATTTTCCCAATGAAAAATCAAAGGATAGAAGTGAGGTTTGGGCCCACGTTTCCATTAGTAAATAGGGAAGTGCCACATGGCAACAAAGAGGTAGGGCATGGGGATTTTTGGGGAAATATTTCCAAATTCAAAAAAGGGAAAATTTTTAAAGTTTCACCTGCCAATCCATTTTTGCCCTAATTTTGCCCTAAATCTTCAGAGGGGCATAACTTTTGATCAGAGCTCAAATTTTTGCGTTCTTGGTGTCATTGGAAATCTGGTGAAATTATCTACATGATGGAGGGTTCAATTTTGTATTTTGATGGATATTTGTGGGAGAAAAATGGAAAAACGTCTCTGGCATGTAAAAACACAGAAAATGACTCCAACCACCAAAATTAATGAAGTATGGGCCTCTGTTTTGCTCTGTAAAGCAATGTACTATGGCGTATGGGATTTTTTATGGAAACCCATCACTTTGCAGGCCATTTAGATCAATCTTATTGGTGGTTGAAGTTAAAAATTGATTTTCCCACGTTTTCCACATTTCTTTCATTCGTTAAATGGTTAAAAACCATATTTGGCTCATTTGTAAAGGTTTTCATCTTTTCTAGTCTGCCTCCCTTCTTTTCTTTCCTAGGGTCAAAAATGGAGTTAAAACCTCCTCTCCTACTCTGTAATGGCATTTTTTTCTTTTACCATTGAAATGATGTTTTGTGCAAACTTCTAGAGCAACAAAAACATGTTTTGTGATGCATCTGTCCTTCCTTGCTCGTTTTTTGCTTATTTTCTTCTTGCCTCTCTTCATTACAAGTATTTGTGCACGTTTGAATGTTCATTACAAGTTTTGTAGTTGTGTTCATGGAGTTTTGGGACACATTTTTGTGAAATTTATCCTTGGGCCTATGATGCATCTGTCCATCCTTCTCATTGCTCACCTCTTCTTATTCCATGGCAGTTTTGATAGATGTTCAACATTTTCCTTCTCTTGTGTATCACCATTTTAGTGTAAGCTTCTGTTTTTCCTCTTTTTTTCTCTCTCCTTGTCTCCTTAGAAGTTAGATTAGGATTAGATTAGCTTTCCCGCACTATAATAGCTTGTGGTAGGTAGTTTAGGAAGAGGAACCAACCTTCTCTCGGAGAGCTTTCCCCATTTACAAAGGTCCCACACTTTGGGAAAGATCAATTTAGTGCATTCACACCAAATGACATTACCTTAGAAAAACAAGATCCATAGGTCATTTTAGGGGTGCTTTGTGAATTTGCACTAACAGCTTTTTTGCGCACTTGAGTGGGACCTTAGAGGTCTTCCACTTTATTTTGACAGGTTGGTGTGTTCCTATTAAGGATTCTACCTTTGGAGGCATTTTCAAAAACACGTCTCGGTGAATCCATCGGTAAATAACTCATTCTCTAAGTTGCAGACCTTTTTTCCATCCATTTCCATCCATTCTTCTTTCCATCTCTTCCATCTTATTTCATTCCATGAAGTTGTGCAATCATGACTTCATTTCCATCATGGAATTCACATTTACAACAACAATAATATATTTCACCTCCAACATGTTTTACAACTCCTTCAAATTAGCATTTTGATCAAATTCAAGATCAGCATGCTTACCCATATGAGCAATACCAAAATCAGTTTGGTTGTGAAGCATATCAAGAGCAAGGGTATGCATGCAATGAAGACAATCAAATGGAAGATGCTGATTTTGTGGAGAAAATCCAAAAGATGGAGGCAAAAATGGTGCAATCAAGAGCAACAGCTCAAATGAAGGCTTTCAGAATTGGTTGTAGGAATCCTTGTCCATGGGGAGGCCCTTTTCCAAGACACTTCAGCCCTCAGGAGAAGCTGGACTTCATGATGGAGATGTTGCCCCAACTTGCACAATGGACAACAGAGATAGAGGCCTATAAACTTGGTGTTGAACAACCTTTTCAATGGGTAAGTTCTACACCATCATTTGGTTCTTCTCTTTCCATTCCTCAAGCAGCACCATCTCAATTTGGGCTTCAATTTTCAAGCTTCCCATTGAATGCTGCCCCAAGTGTTGAATCCATTTCTCCATTCCCTAGTCTTCCACCTCATCTCAATTCTTCTATCCTTTTTCCTTCCAAACAGTCATCCCCTCCACAAGAGCTAAATGAAACACCCTCTCCTCCAAAGAAACAAGAGGTTTCACCTCCTCCACCACCACAAAAAATTGTAAAATCAATTGAGTTACAACCCACCCCTCCTCTTGCATTCCCAAATCCATGTTGGGAGAATGAAAATCAAAAAATTAGTCATCAAGGATAGCAAGAAGAAGAGCCAAACAAAGAAGAAAAAATTAGAAGTTTGGTAAGCTTGGCTCTCAAATTTGGGATAGAAAAGATCCCCTTGATGGTTAAGCCTTCAGAAGAGGTTAGAGTTGGAGAACAAGTGGCAAAATCGATGATTTTATAGCAGTAGTGAACCAAGTAAAACAACTGATTTGTTTGTGGAAGTCATTTTTATACATTAGAACAAGTAATTTTTTTTTTTTTTTGACAAATGCTTCCTGGTTCTAAATACATAATTTAGAACTCACAAATCAAAAACAACCATTCTCACAACAGATAACCATATGCAGCTGTAATGACTCGGAGCACCTCCGATCTATTCATTCCATGACTCGGTAATCTACCGATCTATTCATGAGTATTAAGAGTTGGCATTTTTATTTAACACATCACTCTTGCGGTTCTCTTCCCTAATCTGGGATTCAGAATGCTCTGTCCAAGGAACCTATCTGAATAATTGTTACCATTATTCATCGGCATCTCATCCCTTAGACTAGGTGACTTAGGACAACGCAATCAGCAGCTTGCGATACTTTGGCCAAAGATTTGAAACATACTGCTTATGTCTCGTATTCCTTGACGGCATACTCGTCAATCTGGAATACGTCCTTCACCCCATTCCTATGTTATGTAGAATGTCTTATACTGACTTCTGTCAGACTCTCCTGTCCCAAGTTATTCACTCAGGAATGGATTAGTAAGATGACAACGTTATAGGGATGCTCCCGAGGACTAGGGATACGCTGACATACTGGGTCAACCCTAGTTAATCCAGTGTGTCAAGATACCCCGAGTCTCCTAGGGCAGCCTTATAACGTGACCACATTCCTAATCAGTCCCAGAGTAACTTGTTCGAGTTTAAGGTGTAAATCTTAACGATCAATGCAAAGGGTGTCGTCATAAGTCACCTGCATTGTTGTATCTTGAGAAGATCCTAATCTTCTCGAAGGTACAACCTATAGTTGACTTGTGCCATCAACCTTTAAATCCACCTCGAAAAGATCTACTTATTAATAAGTGTTACATACGTTGAGTTAAAATTATACTATAAGACGCTCCCTTAAGGTTAGTCTTTCCCAATCCCTGGGTTCCTCACCTTAGAATTACCTTTCATAGTAAAACCCTTTACACAAGAGAAGTTATTAAGACTAGAGGTCCCTTCAAGGAGTTCATAGAATATACATAATTCTAAATCAACGAAATTGGACAATAACCCTCAACCTTCACATGAGATTGCTAACCAAACCCTTTTTAGGTTTATATCAGTTCTCATAACTGAATTTATATCTTACTTATTAGTATCGAGATATAGTGATTAAGAATCCAATTAAACGTTGTCTTGACTTAGATCAAGACTAGGAAGTAATAATTTATTCAGCTTGTTTAGCTTCCTGCTCAAGTTTATTTTAACCCTAGCTTCCAGAAAGACAGTGATCTAAATTCCAATTTAGCTTTAGATAGAACATACTAGAACTACTAAACAATCATAAGTATTTAGTCACATAATCTTGCAAGCTTACTTAGATAATCACAAAAGTCTCCACTTTATACAATAATAATAATGCTCTCAAGATCATTCGAACCGAAGAAGGTCAAACCATCAAGATACGAATACAAACACATAAGTAACAAATATCTCTTTTCATTCCTTTCAAGCTAATCAAATACATTTTATGCATTCACATACTTGATACAATACTCAACAGCAAAAGAACATCTTTCTTCAAGTAGTACATTCAGAGAATCAAATTTGTAATTCATCATAAAACCAAATTAAACAATCTGAACATCCTATCAGATCTGCGTGCTTTTACCACTTACGGCAACCATCTGCAAAAATTGTCAACACGGGTCGAGTTCGATGGCCGAGCATGATAAGCACTAACTCTTAAAACAATTGCAATCCACCAATTTTTTCATTAAACAACTTTGTTTAAATGAAATCATTTCACCAAACATGAAAACATATTTGAGACTATGCTCTTGTAATTAAAAACATGACTATAAACGCGTAACTCATATTATAGTTACTAAATAGTCCTAGATACTTTTCAGATATTTCATCATAAATATTAGTGACCAAGAAGAACAAATGTATCCAAAACAACTATCCATCTGAATCCCAAGGACAACAACATCCAACAGGCCATTATATTCAACAAAATGAATATCCTAACAATTCATGAATCCATCAGTATGTTTTACAAATCCAACAATTAAATATAAATTTATCAACATATACTTTTCAGCAGAAGAGAAAGAAACTGAGACATTCAGATGTCCCTTCCAAACATGCTCATGACTGTACCGTCCACTTAAGAGTAATGCAATCACATTATACACCTGTGACTAAGCCAGTCGAGACCACAGGAAGAACTACAGTTCGTCAAAATACACATATAAAAATTGCCTGTAACTTACTGAACAACACAGTAGCTCTCGTGACAAGGCAGTGATGAATAATCCATCAAATAGACTCCACATAACCTTCCATATTATTCAACAAATGAGAAAATATCCAACGCCATCGCTTGTCAAGGTATAGTTAATAGCTCTTTACTTTAGTCAAGCACACGACTAGATATTCACGCTAACAGAAGACGTAATCATGCTCAAACACAAGAACAATCCCACTGAGTCGAAACTCTCATCAACATACAGTTCAATCTAATCCCTACTAAAACACAAGCAAGGACAAAAATCGAGAATCGAGCCAACACACAACATATCATGGGCTCCAACAGTGCCAAATTCAACCAATACTTATATTAAAGGTTTAAATTGAAGTTGAATTCATATGACAACAAATCAAGGATCCTAAAAGTACTCACAGCAAAAACTTCTACAGAAGTTACAACATAAATTACTTTTCAGTGACTCCATCGAAGTCGATAACATTTAGTATTCATAATAAAACAACAACATTCATAACCAAGCTTGACAGAAGTTTAAAATACTAGATACCTTTCAAGGACTCTCTCAGTCGAGTCAATATCGACCGTAATCACAATCGGGGCTTACATGTAAGTATAAACACCAGATTACATATAGGATTCCAATTGATTCCATAACAACAGTATTCACAACTGAGATTATTCAGAAGAGAAAACATAATATACGCCTCCAGGATTAAAAAGGAGTCTTACCCATGTGGTATTCTTCAAATAAACTTCTACAGAAGTAGAAAGATACAAGATACATATCAAATTCAAGAATTCCAACCAAAACAATAACATACCGTATTCACATCTGAACTCCTTCAGAAGTAGAAACGTATGGCATTCACGACTAACTTCTACAGAAGCCAAAATACAAGATATATATATATATTAAGGATTCCAACAGAGCCAATAACAATAAGTATTCACAACCAGGCTTATACAGAAGCAGAAACACTGGTTTCATATCAAGGACTTCAACTGAATCCATAACAACAGTATTCGCTCTAAGCTTAAGCAGAAGACGAAACATAAAAAGAACTCCAACTGAGTCTGTACCACGAAATTCATTGCTAAGCGAAAGTATTCATAACAAGGCAACAGAAGTCGTATTACCAGTTACCCCTCAAGGACTCCAACTGAATCAAACTAATAGTATTCACATATATGACTTCTACAGAAGTCCAAATATATGAAACATTCCAAGGACTCCACAGAGTCATTTCGTATATATATAAATATATTGCAAACTATCAACGGATTAAATCCCATAATTGCAACACAAGGGGGGAAAACTTCTACAAAGTCGCATTCAAATACTATAAACACAGCAAGTTATCCAATCAGAAGTAACTTAAGTATTATAGCAAGATCCAACAAGATTCAGCAACCATAACATATATTACTCACGACAAAACTTTTAAAGAAGTCGTATATCTTTGTACATTAAAGAAATCCAATAGTATCATTTTCAACAAGTGGAAATAGCAAGGTATCAACTGAAGTCTGAATCAAACAAGAAAACAATTCATGGACTCCTCTGAGCTGAATTCATATATTTTCCTTGCAACATTTCTACAAAATCTATCCGGAATGCAAAACACAGCAAGATAGTACATCCGTTCGAAACAAAATGCACACCCATCAAGGGTTCACTTGAAAAATCGAGCCAGTAAGAAGATACAGCAACTAATTCACACAAAGCTACCATAAAAACCAACTGATCCCAAAAATCATCTGAACAGAGTTGTTCTAATGAAATCATTTGAAAGAAAGCAAGATTTTTAAAAGTTAGGGCCTAACATGCCTAGTAATGTTGCTTAAAAATCCGAAGAAGACCACTGAAAGAGCTCGAGCCTTCTCCTCTTTTTCCACGTTAGATTCAACAACAATAATTTGTTATTTCCATGCCTTATAAACTTTCCTTGACAGAGAAAAGAGCTAGTTACTCTCATATTTGCCATGCAACACCAAGTAGGCAGTGCGAAGAACCAGTGATCAAACAGAGAGAAAACCGGAGCGCATGAAAAACCAAACAAACTACTAGTTTTCCATTTTGCATGTCTTCCGAGAAATCCGAGCTCGAAGACCGAGTTCATTAATTGTATTAACTCCAAAATTCCCGCTCAATCTCCATTGCCACCGACCGCCATAGTTGGCGATGGATAAAAATGCAAATCAAAGACCATTTCTAACTTTGGCGACTCTGCCACGTCGGCTTTCACTAGCCGTTTGAAACCTCCACTAATTCCTTGTCCTTCATACTTATCCTCCTTCATTTAATGCCATAGAAACTACCGCCCATGGCTCGCACCCCTTCATAGGTCCCCTTCCTCCACTAACATTTGTTAGGTTAGAAACATAGGTTAGGATTTAAGATGATACTTAGTCTAACCTCCTTAGCGCTAGGTCACTAACCTTAGAACATTTAGTTTATAGCTTAGGCCTAGGTTAGATTAGCACTAATCTAACCCATAGGTTATTAACCTTAATAAATCCAGTTTAGGTCTAACATTTAGAATGTTCAGAATAAGAACCTACAGATATACATTCACGAAAAGGATTCACTCAGCACTGCCAATAAGCTAGTTGAATAAAAATGTATACGAATTTATTACGGCCCATGATCAAGACCTTCACGATATTACGATATCGGGAACCAATTCATTTAACACGATCGGCTGAGTTAGACTCGGAATAGCTTATTCAACGCATTTGGACCTTACTGACTGCGTAAGGTCTATAATTTTTGTTCATCCGAATAAACTTAAAGCATCTCTTGGATCAATGCCAGCTTGATCAAGGTGGGTCTTATAGATGGATAAATCCACAATTCATTCTGAGATCAGATTAAACTCAGGTGCAAAATGAAAGAAATAAAAGAGTCCAATCATATTCGACTCAGTCAAAGATCTTCAATTGCAAAGAAGATACAGTACATATCAAGCATGACTTCACAATCAAAGGAACACATCCTTTTACAGAAGAAATCATATATCAACACTTGAATGCTCAGGAGGAAGTAACAATAGTTCAGAGTGTTACATGCTTCCCTCCTAAAAGATTCATCGTCCGATGATTACATATTCGATTAACCTTCAGGTCAACCAATTTATTAGTTCACAAAACAATGCGACTATTTCCAACTTGAATAGTTCCAGAAATCAATGTCACAATACATTTTATTCAGCCTGAATAATGTTTGCCTCAATCTGGCTTTCATATAAACTTGAAAAAGATAAGTTCATGTAAAAAAATGTTTTGTCAACAGATTTCATCCTGTTGAAAAAGAAAAGGAAAAGCAATTTTCATCTCTTCCAGATTTTCCCAAGTTGCACTTTCTTCGTTAAACTGGTCCCACTGGACCTTACATTGCTGTATTTCACGATTTCTCAAATGCAATTGGTGAGTTTCAGCACTCGTGTGGGTTTAACCACGATTATTCTGGGTCTTGGACCTGAGGAATTCAATTTAAAACATGTGACAGATCTGAAACGTATTTCTTAAGCAAAGAAATATGGAAAACATCATGCATGCGAGATAAAGCGGTGGTAATGCTAATCGATAAGCTACGGGATTGATTATTTCGACAATTTGAAAGGCCCACGTAATGAGGTGACAACTTGGCAGCCTTGCCAAAAGTTATAGAACTCTTTCTGGGTTTAACACGAAGAAAAACCTTCTCACCAAGCTCAAACCTTGATCAACCCGCTTAAGGTCAGCATAGCTCTTCTGCCTATCCGTTGCTTCCTTTAATCGTTCACGAATCAGCTTAACTTGCTGTTCCATTTCAGTGAGGATCTCTGGTCCAATTACCACTCTATCCTCAACACTATCCCAACTAACAGGGGTTCTGCACTTCCTTCCATAAAGTGCTTCAAATGGTGCCATTTTAAGAGATGAGTGATAAGTGTTGTTGTATGCGAATTCAACTAATGGAAGATACTCTTCCCATTTATCTTTGTTGATCCATGCAATACATTCATGCAACATGTCTTCCAACACTTGATTTACTCTCTCGGTTTGTCCATCCGTTTCCGGATGATATGCGAGGCTGAAGTTTAGTTTCGTTCAAGAGTTTGTATTAAGCGTTTGCCAAAACCTTGACGTCATTCTAGGATCCTGTCGGATATAATCAATTTACGGTACACCATGCAATCTGAAAATTTAGGTGTACGAATCTTTTGGCCAAGCCTTTGGTGAATCATCCTTTAGATTTCCAGTGATGAAATGAGCTACCTTAGTTAGTTTATCTACAACTACCGAGGATAACATCATGTTTATTCTGGACATAGGTAACCCTTGTACAAAGTCCATGCTTATTACTTGCCATTTTATCTTTGCGGTATGCTATGAGGATATAATGATCCAGCGAGGTGCATGTGTTACGCCTTAACCGCTTGACATTCAGACAGACAATGAGTTACAAATTCAATGACATCCTTTTTCATACCTTTCCAAAAGTATTGTTGTTTGAGATCAGCAAGCATTTTTGTGATACCGGGTGTCAGAGAAAGGTGAATTATGAAATTCAACTAACAACTTCTTTCTCAAATCATTGAGCATAGGTACGTATACCTGTTTTCATAACGCAAGATTCCTTCATTATCAAAATGAACCTTTATACCTTTCATCATTAGGTTTACAGCAGCAAGCTTACTTTGCTTTTACTTCTTTGAAAGTAAATATTGATTACGAGGCACTTTTACCTCATCCTTAAAGCTGAGTTCTTAATGTTATAAGAGCAGAAATGTGCCTCCTACGACTTAGAGCATCTCTTTACTCTATTCTCCTTCCCTTTGATGTAGCTAATATCAAAATCATATTGTGATAAAAATTCTAACCACCTTCTCTATCGGCATTTAGATTAGGTGAGTGAAAATATATTTCAGTCCTAAGTGATCGGTTTTCAACTCAAAAGGTTTCCCAAGTAAATAGTGTCTCTCAGGACTTGAAGCGCATGAACAATGGCGTGCAAGCTCCAAATCATGAGGAGCATAATTCAGCTCATGTAACTTAAGTTTTCTACTTTCATATGCTATGACTTGATCATTTTGTAACAAAACACCTCAAGGCCTTCCCGAAGCATCCGTTACAACAGTAAAGCTCCCATTAGGGTCTGGTACAGCTAATATAGGTGCGGAAGTCAACTGGCTTTTCAGACTTTTGAAAGCCGCTTCGCACTTATCATTCCAAATAAATTTCTTATCCTTCTTCTGCAATGAAGTTATCGGTGCAGCTACTTTAGAAAAATCCTTAACAAATTTTCTATAGTAACCAGCAAGACCCATGAAGCTTCTTACTTCGTGCACATTCTTTGGTGCAGGCCACTCAGTTATTGCCACTATTTTTGAAGGATCTACAGCAATTCCTTCCTTGCTAATGACATGACCCAAATAGTGAACTTCTGAATCAAAGAAAGAACATTTGGATAACTTACCATACAACTTTCTTTTTCTCAAAATCCCCAAAACTATCTTCAAATGCTCATTGTGCTCCTCAACACTTTTAGAATAAATGAGAATATCGTCCAAGAATACAAGTACAAACTTGTCCAAATATTCTTGAAAAATATTATTCATTAAGTTCATAAAAGTTGCGGGTGCATTAGTTAATCCAAAGGGTAGAACCGTGAATTCATAATGTCGTACCTTGTTCGGAAAGTTGTTTTATGAATATCTTCTTCTCTAATCCTTAACTGATGATAACCAGATCGAAGATCTATCTTAGAATAGACCGCTGCCCCACGCATCTGATCAAATAGATCGTCGATCCTTGGAAGTGGGTATCTGTTCTTGATTGTTGCTTTATTCAACATCCGATAATCAATACACAGCCTAAGTGTTCCATCCTTCTTTTTCACAAATATTACAGGCGCTCCCCAAGGTGAAACACTTGGTCTAATCAAACCTTTAGACAAAAGTTCTTGCAATTGTGCCTTAAGCTCGACTAACTCTGTAGTAGTCATCCGATAAGGTGCTTTGGAAATAGGTTCCAGTTCTGGTTTGATTTCGATGGTGAAGTCAAATTCCCTCTTGGGTGGTAACCCTGGTAATTCCTTAGGAAAAACATCCCTGAAACTTTGTAGCAGAGGAAATCGTTTCATGGAATCACCATCTTCTTCTGAAAATTCAGATATCTTTACTGCATAAAGGGTACATCCTTTGTTTTTAGCCTTTTTAAGCTGCATAGCTGACAGTTTTCTAACTGAAATTTCCGTTTAACCCCTTGAATCTCTGTTGTTTCCAGTGATCATCTAAACATCTTATATTCTTTTCATAGCAGTCTACTTTTGCTTTATGTTCAGCTAACCAATTGACACCAATGACAATGTCGTAAGACCCCAAAGGTGTAACATAGAGGTCAACTTCCGTGGAAAAGTTAGGTAAGTCAAGGACTGCCCCAAAAAGACACATACTCACTTTGTATGAACCGAGTTATTACCATACTGTACAGTCAAGATTTATCCATTTTTCCAGCTTTTCTCTTAAGTTTAGAAGCAAGTTTATTAGAAATGAAACATTCAGTAGCTCCTGTATCAAAAAGAATAGTGACAGGTATGCCAAATAACTTACCGGAACTTCTATAGGTGTCACTTGCTTTTCGACTTGCATGCGCTCTTGGCATGTATCTTATCTTTCTTGATTACGATCATCCTTCTTCAAAGGGCACTTGATTTGCGTAGTGGTCTTTGCCACAATTGTAGTGACCTCCTACGGGTCCCTTTTTAGGCTCAAAATTGCCTCCAGTCTTGTAATTATCACGTTGTCCTCCATAGGGCTTACGCCCATTGTTATAATTTTGGCAAAATTATCCCTTACATTTCAGTGAGGCTTATTTGCTCTTGCTTTCTTACTATTATCCCCTGGAAACTTACTTTTGTTTCCAAACTTTTCCATGGTCCCTTTTTGGGTGCAAGAGAGGTTGAAGAAGGGTTTGCGATCTTCTTCCGCACTTCCTCTTTATGAGCGAAGAAATAGCCTTTAATTTTTTGTTCTTGTCTTATGGCCTTTTCAACAACTCCTTCCATAGTGGTTGGGTGTGAACATCGACCTCTCCCCTATCACGGGATTAATCCCATGATGAATTTCCGTATTCTGAACTTCTCGTCAGTTTGATACTGTGGTACATACTTGAGGAGTTTTGTAAACCGCTCCCAGTATTCAGTTACCGTTAGCTTCCCTTGAGCTAAGTTCTGGAATTCTGTCATTTTCTGATCATAGAAAAGTTGTGGCAGCCATCGTTGCCTAAAATAGCCCTTAAATTGATCCCAAGTAATATTGGTCTCATCAATATTTAGCTCTGCTTTACGGCTATCCCACCACATGAAGATGCTTCGTGGGAAAGCTGATAGGCTCCCCAAATAGCTTTGGTTTCCTCTGAGAAGTTTCTTATTGCAAAGTACTTCTCCATTTCGCTGAGCCAGTTCTCAGCTCCATCTCCTAATGTGGTGCCATCATATTTAGGTGGGCTTATCCTTTTTATATCATTAGTGAGTTCTGCTGCCAACCTGGCCTTTTTGTTTTCTGGTTGGATAGGTGCATTTCCAGCATTAATATCAACACCCAAATCGGGGTTGTCCTCAGGAGGTTGCTGATTGTTATTACCAGCTTCTTCATCCTCCTCATTTCCCATCACCTGTTGTTCAAGTACAGCTAAACGATCTCTTGTGTCCAACAGGGCAGCAAGGATCTCATCAAGTTTTGGGTTGTTGTTGCCCCTCCTTTAGGTGGAGCATTATTCACAACGTTCCCCCTTGTTCTAACCATTTTCTGTTACAAGAAAATTTAGGTTTTTATCAGATTATGGGACTGATAGGTCCAAGAGAGAACCTGACCTTGACTACGATACCAAGATGTAACATCCTCATTTTTATACATTAGAACAAGTAATTTTTTTTTTTTTTTTTGACAAATGCTTCCTGGTTCTAAATACATAATTTAGAACTCACAAATCAAAAACAACCATTCTCATAACAGATAACCATATGCAGCTGTAATGACTCGGAGCACCTCCGATCTATTCATTCCATGACTCGGTAATCTACCGATCTATTCATGAGTATTAAGAGTTGGCGTTTTTATTTAACACATCACTCTTGCGGTTCTCTTCCCTAATCTGGGATTCAGAATGCTCTCTGTCGAGGAACCTATCTGAATAATTGTTACCATTATTCATCGGCATCTCATCCCTTAGACTAGGTGACTTAGGACAACGCAATCAGCAGCTTGCGATACTTTGGCCAAAGATTTGAAACATACCGCTTATGTCTCGTATTCCTTGACGGCATACTCGTCAATCTGGAATACGTCCTTCACCCCATTCCTATGTTATGTAGAATGTCTTATACTGACTTCTGTCAGACTCTCCTGTCCCAAGTTATTCACTCAGGAATGGATTAGTAAGATGACAACGTTATAGGGATGCTCCCGAGGACTAGGGATACGCTGACATACTGGGTCAACCCTAGTTAATCCAGTGTGTCAAGATACCCCGAGTCTCCTAGGGCAGCCTTATAACGTGACCACATTCCTAATCAGTCCCAGAGTAACTTGTTCGAGTTTAAGGTGTAAATCTTAACGATCAATGCAAAGGGTGTCGTCATAAGTCACTGCATTGTTGTATCTTCGAGAAGATCCTAATCTTCTCGAAAGGTACAACCCTGCAGTTGACTTGTGCCATCAACCTTTAAATCCACCTCGAAAAGATCTACTTATTAATAAGTGTTACATACGTTGAGTTAAAATTATACTATAAGATGCTCCCTTAAGGTTAGTCTTTCCCAATCCCTAGGTTCCTCACCTTAGAATTACCTTTCATAGTAAAACCCATTACACAAGAGAAGTTATTAAGACTAGAGGTCCCTTCAAGGAGTTCATAGAATATACATAATTCTAAATCAACGAAATTGGACAATAACCCTCAACCTTCACATGAGATTGCTAACCAAACCCTTTTTAGGTTTATATCAGTTCTCATAACTGAATTTATATCTTACTTATTAGTATCGAGATATAGTGATTAAGAATCCAATTAAACGTTGTCTTGACTTAGATCAAGACTAGGAAGTAATAATTTATTCAGCTCGTTTAGCTTCCTGCTCAGGTTTATTTTAACCCTAGCTTCCAGAAAGACAGTGATCTAAATTCCAATTTAGCTTTAGATAGAACATACTAGAACTACTAAACAATCATAAGTATTCAGTCACATAATCTTGCAAGCTTACTTAGATAATCACAAAAGTCTCCACTTTATACAATAATAATAATGCTCTCAAGATCATTCGAACCGAAGAAGGTCAAACCATCAAGATACGAATACAAACACATAAGTAACAAATATCTCTTTTCATTCCTTTCAAGCTAATCAAATACATTTTATGCATTCAGCATACTTGATACAATACTCAACAACAAAAGAACATCTTTCTTTAGTAGTACATTGAGAGAATCAAATTTGTAATTCATCATAAAACCAAATTAAACAATCGAACATCTATCAGATCTGCGTGCTTTTACCACTTACGGCAACCATCTGCAAAAATTGTCAACACGGGTCGGTTCGATGGCCGAGCATGATAAGCACTAACTCTTAAAACAATGCAATCCACCAATTTTTTCATTAAACAATTTGTTTTAAATGAAATCATTTCACCAAACATGAAAACATATTTGAGACTATGCTCTTGTAATTAAAAACATGACTATAAACGCGTAACTCATATTATAGTTACTAAATAGTCCTAGATACTTTTCATGATATTTCATCATAAATATTAGTGACCAAGAAGAACAAATGTATCCAAAACAACTATCCATCTGAATCCCAAGGACAACAACATCCAACAGGCCATTATATTCAACAAAATGAATATCCTAACAATTCATGAATCCATCAGTATGTTTTACAAATCCAACAATTAAATATAAATTTATCAACATATACTTTACAGCAGAAGAGAAAGAAACCGAGACATTCAGATGTCCCTTCCAAACATGCTCATGACTGTACCGTCCACTTAAGAGTAATGCAATCACATTATACACCTGCGACTAAGCCAGTCGAGACCACAGGAAGAACTACAGTTCGTCAAAATACACATATAAAAATTTCCTGTAACTTACTGAACAACACAGTAGCTCTCGTGACAAGGCAGTGATGAATAATCCATCAAATAGACTCCACATAACCTTCCATATTATTCAACAAATGAGAAAATATCCAACGCCATCGCTTGTCAAGGTACAGTTAATAGCTCTTTACTTCAGTCAAGCACACGACTAGATATTCACGCTAACAGAAGACGTAATCATGCTCAAACACAAGAACAATCCCACTGAGTCGAAACTCTCATCAACATACAGTTCAATCTAATCCCTACTAAAACACAAGCAAGGACAAAAATCGAGAATCGAGCCAACACACAACATATCATGGGCTCCAACAGTGCCAAATTCAACCAATACTTATATTAAAGGTTTAAATTGAAGTTGAATTCATATGACAACAAATCAAGGATCCTAAAAGTACTCACAGCAAAAACTTCTACAGAAGTTACAACATAAATTACTTTTCAGTGACTCCATCGAAGTCGATCCCTTTTAGTATTCATAATAAAACAATAGCATTCATAACCAAGCTTGACAGAAGTTTAAAATACTAGATACATTTCAAGGACTCTCATTGAGTCAATATCGACCGTAATCACAACTAGGCTTTACAGTAGAAACACCGATTACATATCAAGGATTCAACTGATTCCATAACAAGAGTATCACAACTGAGATTATTCAGAAGAGAAAACATAATATACGCCTCAAGATTAAAAAGGAGTCTTACCCATGTGGTATTCTTCAAATAAACTTCTACAGAAGTAGAAAGATACAAGATACATATCAAATTCAAGAATTCCAACCAAAACAATAACATACCGTATTCACATCTGAACTCCTTCAGAAGTAGAAACGTATGGCATTCACGACTAACTTCTACAGAAGCCAAAATACAAGATATATATATATATATATATATATATATTAAGGATTCCAACAGAGCCAATAATAATAAGTATTCACAACCAGGCTTATACAGAAGCAGAAACACTGGTTTCATATCAAGGACTTCAACTGAATCCATAACAACAGTATTCGCTCTAAGCTTAAGTAGAAGACGAAACATAAAAAGAACTCCAACTGAGTCTGTACCAACGAAATTCATTGCTAAGCGAAAGTATTCATAACAAGGCAACAGAAGTCGTATTACCAGTTACCCCTCAAGGACTCCAACTGAATCAAACTAATAGTATTCACATTTATGACTTCTACAGAAGTCCAAAATATACGAAACATTCCAAGGACTCCACAGAGTCATTTTATATATATATAAATATATTGCAAACTATCAACGGATTAAATCCCATAATTGCAACACAAGGGGAAAAACTTCTACAAAGTCACATTCAAATACTATAAACACAACAAGTTATCCAATCAGAAGTAACTTAAGTATTATAGCAAGATCCAACAAGATTCAGCAACCATAACATATATTACTCACGACAAAACTTTTAAAGAAGTCGTATATACTGTACATTCAAGAAATCCAACAGTATCATTTTCAACAAGTGGAAACAACAAGGTATCGACTGAAGTCTGAATCAAACAAGAAAACAATTCATGGACTCCTACAGAGCCGAATTCGTATATTTTCCTTGCAACATTTCTACAAAATCTAACCGGAATGCAAAACACAGCAAGATAGTACATCCGTTCGAAACAAAATGCACACCCATCAAGGGTTCACTTGAAAAATCGAGCCAGTAAGAAGATACAGACAACTAATTCACACAAAGCTACCATAAAAACCAACTGATCCCAAAAATCATCTGAACAGAGTTGTTCTAATGAAATCATTTGAAAGAAAGCAAGATTTTTAAAAGTTAGGGCCTAACATGCCTAGTAATGTTGCTTAAAAATCCGAAGAAGACCACTGAAAGAGCTCGAGCCTTCTCCTCTTTTTCCACGTTAGATTCAACAACAATAATTTGTTATTTCCATGCCTTATAAACTTTCCTTGACAGAGAAAAGAGCTAGTTACTCTCATATTTTCCATGCAACACCAAGTAGACTGGTGCGAAGAACCAGTGATCAAACAGAGAGAAAACCGGAGCGCATGAAAAACCAAACAAACTACCAGTTTTCCATTTTGCATGTCTTCCCGAGAAATCCGAGCTCGAAGACCGAGTTCATTAATTGTATTAACTCCAAAATTCCCGCTCAATCTCCATTGCCACCGACCGCCATAGTTGGCGATGGATAAAAACAAATCAAAGACCATTTCTAACTTTGGCGACTCTGCCACGTCGGCTTTCACTAGCCATTTGAAACCTCCGCTAATTCCTTGTCCTTCATGCTTATCTCCTTCATTTAATGCCATAGAAACTACCGCCCATGGCTCACACCCCTTCATAGGTCCCCTTCCTCCACTAACATTTGTTAGGTTAGAAACATAGGTTAGGATTTAAGATGATACTTAGTCTAACCTCCTTAGCGCTAGGTCACTAACCTTAGAACATTTAGTTTATAGCTTAGGCCTAGGTTAGATTAGCACTAATAATCCAACCCATAGGTTATTAACCTTAATAAATCCAGTTTAGGTCTAACATTTAGAATGTTCAGAATAAGAACCTACAGATATACATTCACGAAAAGGATTCACTCCAGCACTGCCAATAAGCTAGTTGAATAAATGTATCTGAATTTATTACCTGGCCCACGATCAAGACCTTCCTGATATTACGATATCGGGAACCAATTCATTTAACACGATCAGCCTGAGTTAGACTCGGAATAGCTTATTCAACGCATTGGACCTTACTGACTGCGTAAGGTCTATAATTTTTGTTCATCCCGAATAAACTTAAAGCATCTCTTGGATCAATGCCACTGATCCAAGGCTGGGTCTTATAGATGGATAAATCCACAATTCATTCGAGATCAGATTAAACTCAGGTGCAAAATGAAAGAAATAAAAGAGTCCAATCATATTCCGACTCAGTCAAAGATCTTCAATTGCAAAGAAGATACAGTACATATCAAGCATGACTTCACAATCAAAGGAACACATCCTTTTTGAAGAAATCATATATCTGAATGCTCGGGAGGAAGTAAAAACACAAGAACCCGGTGTCATGGAGGAGAGCATTCATTTACAGAGCAGCTGCATCTTATAGCAGCTCTTTGGGATCAAGATTGGAAGCTTTAAATCTTCCATGTTCTTCATTAGAGGAAGAAGGAAAACAACAGAAGAATTCCATCACCTCTTCCACACCATCCATCCAAAGAGGTCTACAAGAAAGATCCATTCTTGGAGTTGAATTTCAGATCTATGGGCATATCAAATGGATTAGACCTTTCCTAATAAGGTATTTGGCTTCATTGGAGCCAAAGGAGAAGCCACAACCAGTCATTCTTGCTTCTAAGCATGAGGATGAGCTACAAAGTACCAAGGATCAGGTGTCATACCTCTTCAATCCAAATGCAGAGCAACTAAAAGAGGTATTGGATTTGTTTTCAGTTGACACCTTGCTGATTTGGGTAGAAGACCAGATTCTTGTTGATTTTCCACTCATCCAACTAGCCATGTTCAGTGCCAAATCAGTTGCATGGCTGCCCATTTTGAAGAAAGGACGCTATTTTACACAACCGATTGCAGGATTTGTTTATCTCATCTTTGCTTCCGGTTAGAGTAGAGTATGTAGGTTTGCTTTCATCGAAGAAGTGCTTATGCACACTCTACATATCCCACTTAGGGTTTGTATGATTTTCAGATTTGTACATAGTTTTGGTCTTTGTTGGTTTTGCTCTTCGCAGTCCATTTCAATGGCATTTTGGTGAAAACAACTCCGATTCGAGTGGGTTTCAAAGTGGCTCGAGACCAAGTTTTCAAAGTTTAGATCAGTTTACTCATGACTCCATGCCCAATGGATGCTTCAAAGGCTACTAATCATTCATCTAGCGAGCGAGATGACCCTCTGAGTCGCCAAAATTGTTATTCAAAATGAGCCCCCTACTTATTTTGGCTAACTTTCCTTCATTCTTTCCTTCCTTGTGCTTCAATATCAAATTTTACACATTTCAAGCACTCAAGGGATTCTAGAAATGGTTCTATAAGATAGGATTTTTCCTCACCTTTCCAGAAAGGTAAAATTTTCCTCCTAACTCCAAGTATTTCTCAAGTTATGGCTCGGCGGAGTTTTTGGGGGAAAATTTCCTTGACAAGCCCATGGCCAATGAGGAGGTGCCATGTGGTGGTGGAGGTCAGGGAAGCGAGAGACAGGTTGGAAAATTTTCCAAAGAGGGTAGTGGGGCGTAAAGGAAAATTTTTGGTCTAAAGGCCGCGGAGCATTTTGAGGCTGCCACGTGTCCTGTCGGTGGTGGGGGTCAGAGGCACGGAAGGAAATGGAAAATTTTGCCAAAGTGGCTAGCAGCCCAAAGGAAAAATTTTAAGTGCATGCCCGTGGCCAATGAGGGGCGACACGTGTCCCCTGGGGACGGTGGAGTGCGGGAAAAGTTGGAAAAGCTTCCCAATGAAAAATCAAAGGATAGAAGTGAGGTTTGGGCTGCATTTCCATTAGCGAATAGGAAGCCGGTGTGATGAGTAGAGTGGTAGGGTGCGGGATTTTGGGAAATTTTCCCAAATTCAAAAAAGGGAAAATTTTAAAGTTTCAGCTCACCAATCCATTTTTGCCCTAATTTTGCCCTAAATCTTTAGAGGGGCATAACTTTTGATCCAGAGCTCAGATTTTTGCGTTCTTGGTGTCATTGGAAATTTGGTGAAATTATCTACACAATGGAGGGTTCAATTTTTCATTTTGACGGATATTTGTGGGAGAAAAATGGAAAAACATCTCTAGCATGTAAAAAACACAGAAAATGACTCCAACCACCAAAATTAATGAAGTATGGGCATTTGTTTTTCTCTGTAAAGCAATGTACTATGGCATATGGGATTTTTTATGGAAACCCATCACTTTGTAGGACATTTAGATCAATATTGTTAGTGGTTGAAGTTAAAATTGATTTTCTTGTGTTTTCCACATTTCTTTCATTACATTCGATGGTTAAAAGCTAGATTTGGCTCATTTGTAAAGGTTGTTCATATTTTCTATTATGCCCTCCCTTCTTTTCTTCCCTAGGGTCAAAAATGGAGTTATAACCTCCTCCTTTGCTCTGTAATGGCATTTTTTCCTTTTACCATTGAAATGATGTTTTGTGCAAACTTACGGAGCAACAAAAATGTGTTTTGTGATGTGTCTGTCCATCCTTGCTCGTTTGTTTCTTGTATTCTTCTTGCCTCTCTTCATTGCAAGTATTTGTGCATGTTTGAATGTTCATTACAATTTTTGGAGCTGTGTGCATGGAGTTTTGGGACACTTTTTGTGTGAAATCTATCCTTGGGCCTGTGATGCATCTGTACATCCTTCCCATTGCTCACCTCTTTTGTTTCCATGGTAGTTTTTATAGATGTTCAACATTTTCCTTCTTTCATGTATCACCATTTTATTGTAGGCTTTTGTTTTTCCTCTTTTCTTTCTCTCTCCTTGTCTCCTTGGAAGTTAGATTAGGATTAGATTGGCTTGCCTACACTAGAATAGCTTTTGATAGGTAGTTTAGGAAGAGGAACCAACCTTCTCTGGAGAGCTTTCCCCATTTGCAAAGGTCCTACACTTTGGAAAAGATCAATGTAGTGCATTCACACCAAATGACATTGCCTTAGGCAAGCAAGATCCATAGATCATTTTGGGGGTGTTGTGTATTTGCACTAACATGCTTGCTTTGATTTGATGGATGAGTCTGCTTGGCTGGCCTTGAGTACCACTGTGTTAGCGGTTCCCTTGGCTTTTGAATAATTATTCTGTGGTTTTGAAGAAGAAGAGGTATCATTTGACTTAAATTAGAGTTCTATTGCATAGTTGGATTTTATTTTCTTGGATGGCCCAAATCTCTAACTTTCGTGCCATGGTGAATGCCTCATCAAAGTTTTGAAAAGTCTACACTGCAGGTCAGTGAGATATTTCTAGCACAAGCCTGAATGAAGAGATCTATGAGTTTGGTTTGTGGTAATTGGAATGTGAGTTGATTGATCAGGCTATGCCAATGAGTGACAAAATCTATGATAGACTCATTGTCATATTGACGCGTAGAGTAGAGGTCAGTCATGGTAACTTTCTTAACAACGTTGATGGAGAAGTGATCCAAGAAGGCTTGGGCTATTTGATTAAATGAAAAGATAGAATGCCTAGGTAACCCACTATACCAGTCTAACGTGGGCCCGGTCGGAGACATGGGAAATGTTCTCGAAATAAAGCATGATTATGGGTGATCGATAACACCCATGTTTGAAAGATCACAAATGTTGTTGTGGGTCCTCTTTTCTATTGAAGTGGTTAAATTTAGGCATCTCCCAATGTATAGGATATGGATGAATAGGAATAGATGGGTGTATGGGCTCATTGCAAATTTCATCATAGGTGAGAGAGTTGCGTGAGCCAGAAACCGATGCCTCTAGTGTCTGCATCTTGTCCATCATTAACTTGATGAGGTCATTGGTAGGTGGTGATGGATGGGTACCTCCTGTAGCATAAGAGGGTTGGTGTTGGACATATGATGGAGGTGGCATTCCAGTATATGGTGATGCCGCATAGGTAGGTTGGGAATGAGGGAGTGAGATAGGGGGTACATACCCTGAATGAATGATGGATGAAACAAGAGGTTATTGATAGTACGTATATGGAGGTGGAAGGGTCGAGGTAACCCTAGTAGTGATGGGGGCTAAGGACTATGGAATAGAAAGGACAATGTTTTGAAATGGGGTAGGGGTCATCGACACCGGGGTGGTTGTGTTTTTATGGGTATATGTGATACAATAGGCACGGATGAGGTTATGTTCTAGGTGGTGGAAAAGGTATAGTGGATGTTGTGGGTGCAATTAATGTGGTAGATGTTGTAGTCATAGTAGGTACAAGGCCTAGCTGCAAAACAACTAGGGGCAAGGAAGATGCGGGTAACTCGGAGATAGAAGGGACCGACATGAAAGTAGGAACAAGAGTTCGGGGGGGATATGGGAATGCCGTACATCAACCGACTCCGAGGCATATCGAGAGGACGAGTGGGAAAGATAGAACTGTAAGGCAAAAGGGTTTTGGTCAAGGAGTCGTGTGAACTCCTCGTCACTTGTGGCGATAGTGATAGGTTGGGTAGGATCCATGGGTGATAGAATGGAAGGTGGTGAAGGACTAGGTGGGAGTGGTTGATAACTAGCGTGGAATATGAGGGTGTTTTCTTGGCTACGAGTCAACACCATGTGAACAAGTACTTGATGTGGTAGGACTACTTTATGTAAATGACACAGAAATACAACAAAAATTGGAAAACAAGCGGTGGTAGGTGGATTAGGTAAAAATGTCAGCTGGAAATTTGAACAAGCTAACCAATACGTTGGTTAGGGTAAACCGACGTCGGTCACAAGTAACCGTGGTTAGTCACTATGGAAAATGAACAATTTTCCAAAACAAGGCAAAAGGCTAATAATCTGCTAGGTAGATAAGATGTAGATGGATTTTATCAGGACAAAGAAGATGATGAGAGTTATAGAGACTCTGAATAATAAAGAATATGAAACAGGTGTCCTTTTGGGTAGGTTAACCAAAATAACAGTAAACCGACGCCGTTTGGGTAAAAGCGGTGATTGGTCGAGGGTAATCGATATGATCATTTGGATCGACACTTTGGTTCTTGTGAAATTGAAACAGAGATGAAAAAGGTGGTTTTGATTTAAAATCAATTATGGAATCAAACCCAAAATTCTAAGAATGATGAAAATGAGGTCCAGGAACACTCAGACGAAGTTGGAATACACCAACTATGATGAGGAGCATGCAAGGAAAAAATAAAAAGATGAAGAACATGTCCTCTCACCTCAAAACACAAGTCAAGCGAAACACTAATAAATATGATCCTAAGAGTGTTCTTTCCTTAAAGTTTGTTCATCTTATGCTATTTATAAGACTAACTCATGAACATTAGAATAGAGTTTTTGGTGAGGAAGGCTTCCTACAAAGAAGGCGATCTACAAGGAGAGGTTTCGGGCTATGTTATGGTAGGGGTGGGCCATCCTTTGAGATAATGACTGGATAGAAGTAATGAGTTGGGTGCCCACTGTGCCGTGATCATGTGATCACCTACAACTTCTTCTCAGGTGATATGTTGTTTAATAATGTGTATATTTTTCAATATTGTGATGTTTGGTAAGACTCGGAGAGAGAAGAAGAGAAAGGAATTGTTTTTCCATGATTCATTTGTCAACCATCAGCTGGGAATGACTTCCAGCATATAGGTTGCCCTCATTTATTGTGACCTAATGCAAGAAAGTAGAATGAAATGCATTTGATTTTAAGCCCAAATCAAAATATTGAATTAAATGACACAAAAAGATGAATAAGAGAGAGTATGATATTTCACTAATGCAAGACAAATGAAAGAGAAGAAGATTTCTTTTATAGCACCAAAACACAATTTCTTTGAGACAAATAGAAAGTAGAGAAGATTCCAAGAGAGAAATTTTAATGTAAGAAAATTTTAGAAAGGAAACAAACATACAACTTTTCACCTAGAAATGAAGAAATGCAAGGAACCTCGAATGGGTCCCACTGGGCATGCCAAAATGTTTCACCTGATTCTTAGAGTGTTTCTTTGAATATTGACGAAACAGATAAGGGTAAAAGGGCTAGGAGGAATACCTGTAAAAGTTGGTTGAAGGTTGTTGCGCGCGTATGACTTCTTGATCCACAGCTGATCGTGAGAGCTTCCTTTTAGCTAGGAGGAACTACCTAAAATGAACAACAAGACCACCAAAAGAGATTAAATAGCATATGACAGTGGATTGCCTAGCGTATGCTAGTTCTCGGGAAATGTGATACTCCCTAGAAGGCTGTCAATCCACTATTTAAAACAACTCAATGTTAACAATAAATAAAATCCTATTGTAGTTAAAATGATTTAGGTATCTCATTCGACTACAATAATTAATTTCGTTCACACAAAGTGCTAAGCTATGATTGAATCTGAAGGGCAAGGTCTCTATCAGAGTACTGGTACTGGTTAGGGTCTGGTTTTGGGCTATTTTGGGTATTTGGTGGGGAATTTAGGCTCTGTTCTTGGTCTGAAGGTGAAACATAGAGGATGACGTCAGTCTAGTGTAACCAATGAAGGTTTAGGATGGACTAATGATGGTCATGGGTAACTGGCATTGGTACATTTGGGTGATAGAAACTTTTTAAAACCTTGGTGTTGGGATAGATATGACGCTAAATAAAAATGGGGAGCATAATGGAAAGGTCTGTGGAGTTCTTAGGAATACTCAGAAGTGTTTAACAGTCAGGTATGGGAAATTTAGTGGTGTGGGTGAAGGAATGATCAAAATTGCATGAAGGTAAATGGTGGGAGAATGGGGCTGCAAGTAGAAACTGATAATAGAGGTAACAGAGCCTACTAAAACAAAAATGGATGAATGCCGGTTAACAAAATACTTATTGTTGTATGAGCTTGATGGCTAGATGGCAATGAAAATTGATCAGATGGATGGAATTTGATGTGGTGATGGCACTTCCCGGATGCTTCCATGAATGTAAATGGCTCTATGATCACTTTTGATCTTTGGTTGTGGATGTTCGATGAGTGTACGAATGTTGGTTCTACTTGTATGCAGCTATGGTTTTTTCCCTTGCTCTCTGAATGTGCCAACCTCGAAATAAGGTTGTTTTGGGGAATAAATGGTAATTGACAACAGTTTCGGGTTGATTGGTAGTGGTTTATAGTAACCGGTGTTGGTTAGGGTGGGATTTTCTAGGTTTACTAAATTGGGCAGATCTACTTGATTTCTTGGATCTTGTTCATTTTTTCTTCACGGATTAGAATAGAAGCTTCTTTTCTAAGGCGGGAATGTGGGCGAGAGGAGTGTAGGATGTGATTTTTAGGGTTTAGGTAGGTCTTAGTTAGTTATGGCAACATACTAAGAATAGATTTGGGGTGAGGTGGCTAGGTGAGGTGTATAGGTGAGGTGGTGGTGTGAGAATTATCTCAATTAGGATATTTAAATAATAAATATTATGAGATCATGAATTAATTAAATTAATATTAGAGTGGGGTAAAAGGGAACATGGTTAGGTGAGTGTGTTTGAGTTGGTTATTTAATGAGGGACTAAGAGGAGTGTGACCCAGTTTTGGTGTCTACATTTTCCCCCTTTTTGTTGTGTAGCTTGTATTAGTAAGTGACACTGATAAAAATAAGATGTGGTTGCCCCATGTGTGGATGAAGGTGATCCCCCTCAAACCAGGAAATGATGAGGTAGAAGGTAGAATCGGTGAGTGGTTTGAGAAAAGGTCCAATCGGGTAATCCCGGGTAATGGATCGGTCAAAGGTAGTAATAGTCAAACGAACACACACATATAAACTACGACATGGTACCGGGTTGAAGATCAAGAAAACTCTACATTGTTTAAGGTCGATAGGTTTATCCAAACAAGGTTGAGGTGATTCCAGTATCCAAGGTATAGGATATGGTCATGAAACACATCGCAGTCGGAGTGCGGGAATGTTTAGGTATATTTTGGTACACCAAAGGTTGGGTCAAGATAAACAGTCATGGAAAAGGCAAGGTAAGGTAATTAGATCAAACAACACGAGTAATGAGTGTCACAAGGTATAGTGAGCACATGAGGTCACGAGTCACCAAAAATGGTCCAGTCTAAGTAGCTAGGTCACGACATGGGTAGGGCTGAAGTAGGGGTAAAATAATGAGTCCCTAAATGATGAAGAGGCTAGGTTGTAAATGAGGAGGTCGGGAGGCTAAAGGGAAATTTCCAAGTCAGGTGTGGGTGAGGTAAAAAGGATTCAGGTCAACAAATTAGGGGTAATGGGTAGTTATAAGACTAAGCAGGATAACCGATATGATTAGAATGAATCGATGCCGGTCCCCCTAGAATGACCATGATAGGCTAGGGTACATGACTGATGTCACTCAAGGTAAAACCGTCACCGGTCAAGTCAGGTAGGCTATAAAAATAAAAAAGTGTCACGTTTTTAAAATCATTTGTCATTTATCCAAATTGGAGAAAATGACAAGAGATATATAAAGAGTTGGAAAGTGACCAAACAACATGAAGAGCTGAGGTGGCAAGCCATATAGTGAGTGATCATTGGTCGATTGGATTAGATTGAGCCAGTGGACGATTGGTGATGGAAGAGGCAGGAGAGGGATCGGGTGGACCTGCGTAGCGGCCCGAGGTTCCACCACGCAGATGACAATGTGATGAGGTAAGAGGCTATTCCGATTGTTTTTTTGTGAGTAGGTGGAGGGTAGGAGGGAAAATAGGGTTTGTTTTGGGGGAAATTTAAAATTTGAATGTGGGGGTTTAATGAGAAAAGGGGAACAAGGGAGGGTAGATTTAGGTAAGTAAGGGGTGGGAATAGGTAATTGGGTAGGTATGGGTAGGGGAAATGGGTAGAAAGGAGGAATGTGGGAGAAAAATGGGAGGGTGTTGCGGGTTTATCGCGCGCGACAAAGTGACCATTGTCATTTTGGTCTTAACCGGCGTCGGTGTGTAAGACCGGTATTAGTCATAGATGAGACAACCAATTCTAGTTAGCGTTAGATCATGGTCGATTGATGTTGACCAAGGCACCACTTGGCTAAAAAGGAAAACCCTCAAGGAGCTAAAATGGATGGGTTACAGACAGATAGGTAGGGGTAGGGAGAGTTATGGGTATGGGTAGGTGAGTGAATAAGGAAGATCGGTGAGAGGGGCATAATGAAAATAGGTGAGGGTCCAAGACGGGGTAGATAGGGGTGTTGATTTAGGGCATAGATATAGGTGAAAGGTTGATTCAGTTAGGGTAAGTGGTATATAGTGGGTGGTAAGGTTACATGCACGTGTGATCAAGTTTGGTGATATGATTGGTTGTATACGAGCCAAGGACCAGCTACGAGATGGGATAGAGTACCTCCCTTACTTGTGGAGATACGGGGAGATGACATGTGAGGAGTGGATCCATGTTGTAGATGTGGGTATGATTGGTGTTAGACTCTACCAGACACGTGGTTCGGGAGGTGAGCTTGATGGTTTCCCTCATCGATAGATGGGATTCAGAAACCAATACATTCCATTTGCCAACGGGTGAGATCATGATCACCCTAGAGGATGTTTACAGGATCCTACGACTACCTATAGCAGGTACATAAGTGTACTCAATCTCCTCAGAGGCATCCGAGGAGCTACTATTACCTATGTTTGGAGAGGCGCTGACATTGTTAGGATTCCACGGTGCGGTATGAGCTACGAGGCAATGTACTAAGCCTACCCTGAGGAGATTAGGCTGGTAGTGCTTTTGATGGAGACAATCTCTGTTTTGCACCTTTGCCGAGACACATAGGGTGGGAGATTCCCATGGTCACTAATGGGGTCTTACATGACATGGTGAGAAGCAAGACACGGTTGCATGGGGGCTTGCATTCTTGGTATATCTATATAGGGAGCTATGAGGATATGGGTAACTATGGTGGTTTAACTTTATCTTGCACATTATTATTACATTGTTGGGCCTATGAGCACATTGTGTGTGTGTGCCCAGTTGGTATGCCCTGGGCCAATGCATTTGAGCCAAGTTTTGTTTGAGTGGGCTATAAGCGATGGGTTTCAGTTATGGGAGAGCATTGAGTGGCTAGAGTGACACATGATGTAGCCTATTATAGGTGATTACTGGAGGGGTTTTCTGGTGTGGACATTATTTGGAGGCCATATGTAGGCTATCCTTCATACCAAAAAATGGTGGCAGAGCTGGATGGGCTATATATTTATAGGTGGATAGAGGGGGCGGGCGGGGAGCATGAGATGATACCCATAGACTGGGTCAGACGATAGTTTGGGTTGCCACAGATATACCCCCACCCTTCCCTTAGTATAGGAGAGATGATGTGGAGAGGCCTATGTCTCCACCATAACCTATAATACCAACTTCGAGCAAGAGGAGAATCAATGATTGGTGATAGATGATCTTTGGGTGACAGATAGTAGTATAAGCGGTGGTGTCTTGCCTGTACAGCATTCTAAGCTTGATACCACTCATCGAGGCCAGGGGGTAGCTGGATTTGGATACTATCATAGTGCGAGAGAGATTCCCTACGAGGCGGTGGATACCACAGTGACCGAGTTGGGCATAGTACGAGGACATCGATAGGGCCGAGGCATAGGTTACGACCACTGTAGGCACAGTGGCTACTTTTTTAGGCACAAGGAGTACAAGGACCAGCACCTACACTGGAGGGAGAGGGAGAGGGTGGAGATGGAGATGGGGTGTAGGTATCCACCCTCTAGGTGTAAGTGATAGGTTTATAGGGCTAGTTGGTCATGGCAAAGGGACGGAGTTATAGGTTTACAAGGCCGGTTGGCCACTACATATGGCACAAATACCGTCCCTTCAAGAGTATAGAGACAGAGCTCGGGGTCGATGGAACCACCACAGAGGTAGGGACATGGTCTTGTTATTTAGGTAGGAGTAGGGGGGTCGAGGCCGATGGAACCATCGTAGATAGCACCATTTCTGCTAGATTGAGAGACACCATGGGCAAGGTGAGATACTATTAGGATCATTTGATGGTAGCGGGGATATATGTCTTATCATATGCCGAGTATAGAGCACAACAAGCCTTGACTGAGAGGAGAAGATCCCACACACATAGTGTGGAGAGTACGGGGCCAACGAGCCCAAGTGCTAGTTCAAGGTGAGGCCAATAGTGCACGAGAGGCCATCTCCAGAGGTAAGACCATTAGGGGCTAGACTAGGGCAAGGCGGAGGAGGTCATCCAGACACTAGGATAGAGGAGTGGGGGAGGAGACAGATGAGATAGGTTTGGATATAAGATGGGGAGATGAATTATCTCCATGCATGATTATTTGATTGTTGATATCATATTTTTGACATATATATTAGCCTCCATGCTAAAGATAGTGAGGATGTACATTAGAGTTTTGATATTTTGTTATATCTGATAGCTTGCGTCGAGAAGATATTTGAGAGTCATGTATATGGATACACATGTTTAGATTATTTATTTATAGAGATGATGGTGATCATGGTCAGTATGTGTATATGGTTGTGTTTAACTTGCTATTTTGATTTGTATATGTGATGGAACCTAAGTAGTGTAGGCATGATAGAGACAAGTAATGGGCATGGATCGAGTCGAGTTTTTTTGTTTAGGCATGGATGGAGTATGGTTAGGCATGGATTGAGTCATGGTTTTGGTTTAGGCATGGATGGAATCAAGTTAGGCATTGATTCACTCAGGTCATAGGTATGGATTGAGTCAGGTTTTTGGTTTAGGCATGGATTGAGTCAGATCATAGGCATGGATTGAGTCAGGTTGTGGTTTAGGTATGGATGGATTCAAGTCATAGGCATGAATTGAGTCAGGTTGTGGTTTAGGCATGGATGGAGTTAGGTTGTGGTTTAGGTATATTTGAGTTGGGATTGGTTGAGTTTGTAACTCATTAATTTGTGCAATTAATGATGATATGAGTCACGTTGAGATGTTTTATAGTAACATGCATGATAATGGTAAATAAATGGTAGACATAATGAATGTATGAATGATGATGATAACTATGTGAAACAATTATTGTTTTGTTTGGCTTAATTTCTAATTATTGATATAAAAAGGAAATTAAGTAGGCTAGAATGTGACTAGGAAAAAAAAGGGGAAGGAATTGGTTAGGGTAGAGAGTGGCTAAGCTAACCTTCAAGGGCCCCATGCCCTTAGAGTGCTTCCTACATAGTCCCGAGAAAAAAGGGACCTCACCCAATGTAGTTCTCCCATAAGATAGGGAAAAATTAGAGGAGGTATGAGAATGGGTTATTGTATTATAGGCATGGTTGAGTCGAGGTCATTTAGGTATGGGTGAATTGTGGGCACATTGGTATGGGTGATTTTAAGTTGATTGTGGTGAAAGAGGAAAATTTCCCAGAGATAAGCGTTGAGGATCTAGTTATGTATAGGATGATCAATACGTAATGAAGAAGGTTAAGAGATAAGAGGAGGCAAGAAAGCCACCTAATTGGTAAGAATCATAAGAGGTGGGTCATACCTTAGATAGGCTGATGAACGTAAGACCCTAAATACATTGCATGATTGATTATTATAAAGGTGAAGAGTAGTCACATGATCACCACATTTCATGGTTCGAGTAGGTCCCTTGAGGCTATAGGAAATGAAAGTGCGAATGGTGAGAAGGTGAAAAGTGGTTAGTTTCTATGGTGTGAGGGAGCATGCCTTTTGGCAAGAGATCCAAGATCACAATAAGCAAGTCCATGACGAAAATTTTTTTTTTTTTTTACTTGTATTTAAGATAGACTGATCGATGTGGGAAATCTCTATGGGATGAGGAAATTAAATCCTTGAGGTCTTCGTGAAGCTAATCGATACGGGAAGCTTCAGTTTGTCTTTTTTTCTTTTTCTTTTCTTTTTATTTTTTTTAAAAGCGGGCTTTACATAGTTGTCCTTCAAGGGAGTAGTCTATTTATAGCAGTGATGTAGAGAGACATATGTCCTTTTGAGGAAGTCATATTTTTTATTGGAAGTTTGACTCAAGGAGTTGGATCCCATGTGAGGGATTTAAAGTCATGGACAAGAATAAGGTGAAGAATCGGATTATTGTTCAGAAAGAAAGGTGAAACAACCATGGGATCTCATTTGAAACCAGACGAAAAGTGTCCATGAAAATCATGCCATGTGCAGAGCCATGGTACACATATTTAAGAGAGGGTAAAAAGAGTGATGGGTATGCACATGATTCTTGTTTAATCATTGAGGATGACATAGTGAAAGGAGGGAAGTGAATAGCACTCAAGGGACAAGCATGAAAAGGCGGAAGGTGAGGTAGGAATAAAAGTCAATAGTAGAATGGTCGAAGATGCAAGGCATTAAGGGTTCGGAGTTCGGATTCACCGTCGAGTGAAGATAAAGGATATGCACTTGATCCATATGTATGAGTCACGATGTATGGTCCAAACAAATAAGGAGAAATTTTCCCCATTTATTTTTTTCTACTTTGGTTTCATGTTGATTTTCCTTGAGACGAGATCACCAACTTGGAAGGTCTATTCATGAACATGTTTTTCGTAAGCACGTTTGATACGTTTTTGGTAAACTTGAAGATGGTCAAGAGCATTAAGATGACGTTCATATAATAACTAAAGTTGTGCTAAATGGTCCTGGCGAAAGTCATCATCATTGAGCATGTCATGGAGAGAAATGTGAAGTGATGGAATCTGGACTTGAGAGGTAGGACGGCCTCTGCCACTGTAGACTAGAGAAAAAGGTGTGGCGAAGTAGTGAAAGTGAAAATACTAGTATATGGTACGCATATAGGGAAAAATTTATGTGTGTATGCCAGTCCTTCCCAAAGTATCGTTAACCACTTTCATGATAATTTTGTTCGGGGTTTTATTAGTGGATTCGGCTTGGTTGTTGGTTTGTGGGTAATATGGTGATGAGAAACTTAGTTGAATCGAAGGCATCGTGAAAGTTTCCGAAGGTTTTATTTTTGAATTGTTTTCCGTTATCGGTGATAGGGTGATGTGGGACACCAAAGTGATAAATAATGTGATGATTGATGAACTCACATATTTTTGGAGCTTTAATGGAGATAAGAGGTATGGCTTCAACCCATTTGGTGTAATATTCAGTAGCAGTGATTATCCATTGATGCGGCTGGGAAGAATGGGGATTGATCTCTCGACAAGATCCAAACCCCATTGAGAGAAGGACCAAAGGTCACGGGTGACTGTAAGGCATGACTGGGCATATGATGAAGGTTGGCATGTTGTTGGCATTTTACACAACGCTTAACATAGTCACAAAAATTATGGTTAAGGGTTGACCAAAGTAATAGCCTAGGAAAATAATATGCTTAGCAACAACAAGGCCATGAAGTGACCTCCACATATGCCATCATGAACTTCCTTAATGGTATAGGGAATTTTAGAACTCATCGGGCATCATAAGAGAATACCATCAAAGCCACGCTTATAGAGGAGGACACCCATGATGGCGTAATGAGAGAACCTTTTAAGAAAGCCACGTTGTCCATTATGAGTGAGGTCGGGGGCAAGATGGAGAGGAAAGATAGTCCGAGTATTTTTTGTTGTCATGTAAATATGTAACAGGCAAATTGATAATTTCTCGAAAGCACGACATTTATACCCCAGTGTCAAATTTTTCAAGTCCTATCATTTCAAGACACCCTGGGTCAAATCTGTCAGTTTGGTCACCCCCTATTTGTTGTAAAATTTTTCCCCTAGGTGATTTAGGAAATTCTATTCATTCCACCTAGGTGATTTTAGGGAGTTCTAAAAAGACACTATCTTCTGGCAGTATAGGGAAGGGCTATCGCTAGCCTTCCCAGGACTAGATTCAACTCCCTGGAGTGGAATGGAAGGGAAAAATTCAACACAGAGATGAAATGAAGACCTTAAAACATAATGGAAATGATTTTTGAAGGTTTGGGGAAGTTTTGCAAGACTTGGAGCAGTCTGAGTAAAAACAGGGTTCACAAGTCTAGGCAGTACACAGGCCTAGAACAACTGTTGGGCTTCAGAAAAATATTCTGGGAGCTCCGGATGGATTTAGGAGAAAAAATATATATATCCAGAAAGAGGATTCTAAGACCTACATTATGGTGAAATAATATTTTTCACAACACTTTTGTGCATTAGGTCTGTAGGTAGTTCTTCTCGAAGCACGGTGGAGTACAAAATAAAAAATCCAATTTTTAGAAATAAAATAGAATAATCAAGACATTATACCCAAACCATTAGATTCATAAGGCCATTTCCAATCACAATCATATAAAATTTTTCCAAAAACATCTATCAGGAGCTCAAGTTATCATTGTTACAAGTTGAGGGACTTAGCCAAAGTTTTGGGAGGACATGTGTCGATTGTTTCGCACGGAATGTTTCAGCTCTGTGGAATAGAGTTGCTTCTATCCTTTCATTCCTTTGAGAAACAGATAAGGGTTAGGGCTAGGAGGAATACCTGTTGAATGTTGAGATGGTGTGCGCGTACCGTAGAGAAAGAGATCAGGTCGACTGCGAAGAACTCCTTTTTGTCTTGGAAGGACTACCTGCAAGTAAGAATACAAGACCACCAGATTTTAATTAGACAATAAATGAGGGAACTGCCTTGGGCCCAGGAAATATAAAACTTCCTTTCAAAGGTGGTCAGTTCCCCTGCTAATATGAATTAACACAAATTCTAACAAATAAGCTATTGTCCAATTACAATTTGTTTACCTTGTTAGAACAATAGAGAAAGGGCTGGTCTTGGTTTAGAATCACGGTGACTGATGCCGGTCACTGTAACCGGTACCGGTTGTTGGTAACTGATATCGGTAGGGGCAATGTTTTAGGGGCTTTTGGTGAAGGTTGGTTGTAAGGTGGTTGTGTTGTTTTATAACGTTGATAAATGGGTGGGGTTAGGTTATGGGGTGATGAGGACTCGAGAGAATATAGGGGGTGTTCTTGGGGTAACGTATGGTGGAGGAATGACAGCTAGATGTAGTGTGTTGCTGGGTAGTAGATCTAGGAATAGACTTATGATGGTTGTGATTCAGAAGTTCAAGAAATGTTATTAAAAGTACATACAAGATATTACTTACGATTATTGATAAGGATGCGAGTCCAAGAAGCGTGATGATGATGCGACAAACGTAGGCGGGATGACTCGACAATCGGGAGATGAGCTATCTTTCCTCCCGACGAATAGATGAGTGTCACTGAGGCTCACAAGTTACTCGATTCTGATTTTGGGCTTGATGTCCTTCTCTGCAAACTCTTCTTGTTTCTTTTTCACTTGTCTCTGTTCAGCCAAGTAAATTCCGGATCCTTCCAATGACTTCTCCTTTCGATCAAATGAAAATCGATCCTTTGTTTTTGGTTGGGAGTGGTCATTTACAGGGAACCGATGGCGGTTACGTAACCGACGGCGGTCGAGTAGGAACCGGTATCGGTCAGGTCAAAGCGGGCTATTTTTGGTAAAATAGCCAGCTTTCCCTCCTTTTCTCCCGAGGGATTAGTTGCGGGCTTGGTCAAGTCATTATGAGGTTGGTTTTAGGTGCGGGTGAGGAGTAATTAGTCATGGGTGTGGATGTGGACCAAGTTATAGGTCTTAATTAGGTTAGTTTAGGGTTAAGACTAGGTCATGATGAGGTGGCGAAATGAGGTGGCAGGTATGGTGATGTGGATTTATTAATTATAAGGTAATTAATAAATAATTGTGTAAGGTTTAGGTGATGAGGTTAGGTTGCGAAATGAGATGCGGGGCACAGGGGGTCGTAAGACACAAATTTGGTGTCTACATTAGCCCCTTGTTGTCGTGTAGCTTGTCTTTGTTAAAGCTGCACGGACAATAATAAGAAGTGGTTACCCCTGTTAAGGGTATAGGTAATCCCCCTCAAATCTATCACAGATTGAGGTAGCGTGAAATCAGGGATAGGGTTGATAAAGGGAAATGGTGTTGAGATGATGGTAAGATGGTGGGGTAGGTCCAAGGAAGCAGACACACGTTGAAATGTAGTAGTGCGACCAGGGTACATGATTTGAAGAGCAAACAAGCAATTCATAGGCAAAGGTCGATAGTTTATCCAAACAAGGGTGATATAATCCTGGTATCCAAGGCATAGGAAGTAGCTCCAGGGGATATAACGGGTAAGGTACAGGAACGTTTAGGCATGTTCGGCAGTACCAAATGGTTGGTTTGGTCGAGATAAACGTCACGGTCTAGGTCTAGGCAAAGTTGGTCAACTGATCAAGTCAAGTACCCTAATCATGCTAAAACACGAACAGGTGAGCTCGATTGAACAAAAAGCTACATGATGGGTGGATAAAATTGTAATTTTTTGATTTTGGGCGAGGTATTTAATTGGTGCGGCCTTGGGTCGGGCCAAATGGTTGGTGGCCTTATTGGTTGGGCCTTGGGTCGGGCCAAATGGTTGGTTGCGGCCTTGGGTCGGGCCAAATGGTTGGTTACAGCCTTGGGTCGGGCAGATGGTTGGTTACGGCCTTGGGTCGGGCCAAATTGGTTGGTTGCAGCCTTAGGTCGGGCCAAATAGTTAGTTACGGCCTTAGGTCGGGCAAATTGGTTGGTTGCGGCCTTGGGTCGGGCCAATGAAGTCAACAAAGGGTTTTCAGCGAAGGTGGATATAGGTGATGTTGTGAGAAAGGGCGATTAGTAAATAAGGGCAGAAATTTGGTGAAGGTAGGTATTAAACCGATATCGGCTATATATGACCGGTATCGGTTAGGTGACCGATACCGGTTCCTTAGGGCACAATATAACCGATATCGGTTATAGGTCAAAAACCTATAAAAAGAAAAATACGACTGTCATTGTCACATTGTCATTTTGAAAACCCATTTGAGTTGTCTGAGGTGTATTGTTGAGATTGGTGCATTTGTCGGCTGAGGTGGCACTATTTGAGTGGAGAAGTGAGTGGTTGGTAGGCCCTAGTGAGTAGGAGGCAGCAGTTGATTGGTGGAGGACCCAGCAGAGGAGAGTTAGAGCCATGGCACAGCCAGGAGGAGCAGGAGGTGCTGGACCAGCTGGACCACCACCACCCATCCCACCACGACGACGTGTCGTCATACCGGTAGGTTTGAAACCCTTCATTGTGTGAATTTGATGTTGTTAAGCTATATTTGGGGGTTTGGGTAGGAATCCATGTTTTGATAAAATAATGAATAAATTGAAGTTATTTGAAAAATGAAGAGGATAGATGGGTTAAATAGGTCAAGGCGGCAGGGTGGGTAGGTTTTTAGGATGTTTGGGTGGGTAAATAGAGAGAAATAGGAAAAATGGATGTGGGGGGGGGCGCGTCGGGTTCGGCTCGGGATTTTACAGTGACCGATGTCGGTCGCTAAGTGACCGGCATCGGTCACGATTTTCTTTGTTGGAGGTGATTTGTTAATTGACCGGCGTCGGTCGTATGGCGACCGGCGTCGGTGGAGAGATGCTGAGGTAGGACCGGTGGTGGTCATGGTTGACCGGTACCGGTCCTTAGGATTGTTTAGTGTTGGTTTGGTTTGGTTGTTGTTGTGGTTTTGGGTATTAGGTTCTTGTTGGGGTTGTTTTGTGTTGTTTGTTGTTGTTTATTATTGGGTTTTGTGTTTTGGGTGTGAAGAGGGAGGGGGATATTGTAGAAGATAGGTGGGTGTAGATGTGTGTTATAGAGTCGAGGTGTGGTCGGGTGGATAAAAAGGGGGTATAGAGGGTTAAAGGAGTTGTTGTGATAAAGAGTAGGGCTAATGCAGTGAGTTGGTTTTGCAGGCACGTCAGCAGCTGACGATGTGGGATAGGATGCCCCCATTGTTGAGACGGATGCGGCCACACGTGTCCGCAGCGCAGTGGGCCATCATGCGTGAGGTGGGACTCGGCGGAGTCCAGCGTTATAGGGTGATAGATAGGGATCACAGTCTGATGGTTGCCCTCATCGAGAGATGGGATCCGGTGACCAATGTGTTCCATCTCCCGACGGGAGAGATGACGATTACACTGGAGGATGTGTATCGCATCCTTAGACTACCGATCGATGGAGAGGCAGTCTTCAAGTGGATGCAGAGACAGCCATGGACAGCATTTTATAGGTATTCAGGGATGCAGCCACGCTATTGACTTATCACAGCGTGAGCATTGCCTATGGGGACATGTATCGTGCCCATAGACATGAGACACGGCTTGCCGTGTTGATGATGATCGGCATCACATGCTTCGCCCTCCCGGACTCAGAGGGAGGCCGCTTTCCAGGCGGCTGATGGGGGTACTACACGAGATGGTGGAGGAGCATACGTGTTATGCTTGGGCACCAGTATACCTGGTGCAGTTATACAGAGAGCTGTGGGGCTACCGCCGGATGAGGTGATTTGGGATTTGTTCTACATTCTTGTTACATTGCTGGGCATATGAGCATATCATATGCATTCGACCAGTAGGTCTGCCCGCCCGACAACAGGGCCTGGTGATCTATAGATATGGCTTTCAGAGGTGGCTGGGGGTCGTGGGCCAGCCACGAGTAGTTCTCACCAGGACTGGGATGTAGCGTATTACCGGCATGTATTAGAGGGCGTGACTACCTTGGATATTGTATAGAGGCCTTACAGAGGTCATCAGCCCCGCGGAGGAGCCCGATCACAGTTGCGGTGGATCCAGTATACATTCTGGATAGCGGGATGGAGGCCGAGAGAGCATGAGTGAGATACCCTGGAGAGGGAATGCGGCGGCGATTGGGGTTACGATAGGATAAGCCACCTCCCTTTCCTCGATCAGGAGGGATGATGTAGAGCCCCACTACCCGCACCATAGCCCATGGACCCCATTGGGTAGCGAGAGGCAGCAGATAATCTGTAGATGAGCGTGCTTCGGGCTGCTGAGAGCATTTTTGGTATGGTGGGTAGGGGAGAGAGCCGCGAGAAGCACAGCCCACACACCCGAGACTTAGCGGTGTTAGAGCGAGAAGGACCAACTCGGGGATAGGTATAGTTATTACGAGGCGGCTTGCTGCTTGCGCACTGAGCACGAATAGGTGTCTACATGGGCGATTAGCTTGAGCGCAGTACGAGCACGAGCCACAAGCACCACAGTAGGCACCACCACAGCACCATCACGGCACAGCACGGCCACAGTGCACAGTATGCACATGCCAGCCACCTGGCACAGTACCACCACGGTGCAGCCACAGCATCGCCACGCCAGGCACGTAGTGGCACGAGGTGTCTTGGTAGGATATAGGCCATTGTTATTAGGAGTGGGACCAGCCCCAGCAACTATGGTGGCACGGGCCCGGTATATGGAAGCGAGAGCGGAGGCTCGGTACTATCGGGGCGTCCTTGATCGTGCACGGGCTGACTACTCGGCCATATGCGGCGCATAGAGCGAGACCTCGCGAGTCGAGATCCCGAGTGGTGGTGCAGCTTTATAGCGGTGGGTGGTGGGAGGAGGCGGAGCCAGGGCGGGACCCGCGAGGAGAGGTGCTTGAGGCGGTGGGGAGAGTTGAGACATCCACAGGTCGAGAGTTAGATGTTTTTGTTTGTATATTAGATATAGATATAGGCACCTTTGAGTCTGCGAAAACCGGTTATGTTTATAGAGGCTGTGTGCCCACATATGATGTATTCATTCATTTATTCATTTATTGTATATACCGGCTCATGAGCGAGTCACGGGTTATGCTGATTGATACCGACCTATGAGCGAGTATATTTTGATATGAGAGACCGATCTGCGAGCCGAGTTGAGATGTTTGTGCGGCAGCTATTGAGCTTGCGTGCGGCTTTGTATTATCTTGAGATCACAGATATGTAGATGATTTTGATCCAAGTTGTATATTTAAACCTTATGTTATATATATATATATATATATATATATATATATATATATATATGATGATTTTGACTCACATGGTTTATATATTGATGGTGTTGATGTCTTTTGTTGATGGCTTTTGAAATGGAATGTATGTATATATAGATGATGAGTTTGATTCACATGTTGTATCTTTGATGGGTTTGATGTATATATGATGTCGTATGTATGTTGTCGATAGTTGTTATAATGTAGATGGATGATGTTGCTGAAATTATGAGGATATATATATGTGATTTGGATGACAAATATTGATAATGGTGTTGTTATGTAGGAAAAAGAGGCGGGCGCCACAAAAATTTGCAAAAACGAAGAAACGGCTTAGGTTTAAGCAAAAAAGGGGGCACATGACCGATATCGGTTATGCAACCGATGTCGGTAGCTATATGACCGATAACGGTTATGTAACCGATATCGGTTATTTTAAAATTATATTTCCTAAAAATAGAACTGCTTGGTTGGCAACTTAAGTTCTTATTTTTAGCATTCTTATTTTTAGAGTCATGCAACAAGTTAAATACACGAATGCGACGCTGTTTGACGACTGATACAGGTAATTACATGAAAGAATTTGAGTGATAAGGAGGAAAGAGACAGGTGAAGTGAGTGTGGGCTGAGATTCAGAAGGCAGAAAGACAAGTTATATTTGAAGAGGGTGGTGAACATGGCCGAACGAGGAGAAGCATCCAACAAGCAGGGACGAGGGGGAAGACTAGTTCCACCCCAAGCTGCTGCATCCCGAGAGGTAAACTGTTTGGTTGTAATTTGATTCTTGCATGTTTTGTGTGAATAGGATGAGAGAGAGTAAGTGGGTAAAGATGAGAAAGAAAAGGTGATAGGCAAGGGTTTGGGATGGGGTGAGTGCTATGGGGTAGGTAAGCAGGGTGGTCACGTATGTTTTTAGGTATAGATAGGAGTAAACGGGCAAAATAATTATCGTAGGTGTATGTTTTTAAGCAGGGTAGGTATATTTTTAACAGTGACCGGTATCGTTTAGAGATAACCGGTATCGGTTAGATAACCGGTATCGGTTATCCATAACCGATATCGGTTACTGTAGGAGTTTCAGAATTTGAGAAAAAACCCGTGGAGATTTGTTCTTATTGAATAATTATGTGTCGTTTTGATGTATGCAGGCAGAAGCAGGGTTAAGGATGAATGATACTGTGCCAGCGTTGTTGTCACGAATCCGAGCGGATGTAACACCAGCTGAATGGGCATTGATAAATCGTTTGGGGTTAAGTGGAATCCGCTATTATTCACGAATCGCGCGTAACCATGCTATGTTGCAGGCGTTGATTGAGAGATGGAATCCAGAAAAGAATACCTTTTATCTACCAACAGGGGAGATGATAGTGACATTAGAAGATGTGTTCCGTATTTTGAGACTCCCAATGATAGGAAAAATAGTGTATCAGGTGTTGCCTAGCACGGGGCGGGCAGCGATAACAGCAGTATTTGGTTCAGCTGCACGAGATTTGACACAGTGAGGTTTAACATTTACGTATGGTACAATGTATGCAACACACCCTGAGGAAACAAGGTTGGCCATGCTATTAATGATAGCGGTGGGGTATTATGCATTACCGAGGGTGGAGGGTGGAAGATTTCCAAAAGCATTGATGAGTGTTATTTGGGAAATGATAGAAATGAGCGTGACTTTCGCATGGGCACCCGCATATCTGGCAGAGTTATATAGGGGTTTATGGGCTGCAAGCAAAAACACAGGACGACACTGGATTGTTCGTACTTATTACATTGTTGGGCCTATGAGCACATTGTTTGTGTGCATCCAATAGGCCGACCCATCGAGTCGGGAGAGGCAGGAGTGCAGAGGTTGGGATTCAGATGATGGGTCCAGATAGAACAAGAAGCGAGATCCCAGGCCGTGATAGATGACATGAGTATTATAGACAGTATGGGAGATGGTGACGATTGGATATTTGTTGGAGGCCTTACGGGAACTATATGGTGACGAGAGAACATAGCCGAGGAGTTAAGGGTGTGGAAGCGATTGAGGTGGATCGCGGGGCACAGTCGGGTGAGTACGAGAGGATTCCTCTAGATCGTGTGCGGTGATAATTTGGGTTCGTTCGAGATATACCTATGACATATAGACCATACATGAGGATCGACGCCGAGGCGGCATTCTCACCTCCCGGCCTACACCTCTAGAAGGGCCGAGAAGAGATAAGAGCCAATCGTAGGGTAATGGATGCGGGAGCGACGAGAGGCCTATAGAGTATGGTGGGTAGCGAGCTGCGAGGTGCACGTGAGTGCCCGACATAGCTGTGATTACGGCGGAGAGAGATCGTCTGCGAGGATTTAGTTCACCGGCTTCAAACACGAGGTGAATGAGACAATGGGATTGTTAGAGGTTTCACGATTCTGAGTGGAGAGGCTGGAGGTGATATTCCTCACGCGAGAGGCGTATTCGTATGTTATAGGAGATGTTGGCGGATCGGTGGGAGGAACCAATGGCGAGTGGCACCTTTGAGGATGGAGAGGCCAGGCGAGGGGCATCGGCGATCACGATCACCACCCGATTCGGGAGGAGGCGTAAGGGTCTAAGTGAATTTCATAGGAATATAAGAATAAATAAGGATTCGACTGCTAGTCGAGTCGATGATAGAGAAGTGTATTTGTTTATCATCTAAAATAAAACTAAATATGTATGTTGTTTTGAGTGATGATAATAATAAGAATGGTTGTGTTTTGGATGTTGTTTTTGTTTGTTTTGAAAAAGGATAAAGATGAATGTTGGCAAATAGAAATACACAAAAACTATTTATATTTACAACACATGATAGGGTATGGTAGGGGATGGTCGAGCTAACCTTGGGAGACCCCATGTCTCCTAAGTGCTGCCTACATAGCCCATTGCACAAAGCAAGGAGGGGCCTCAGACCGATGTAGTTCTCCCTTAGGACCAGGGAGAGGTGAATTCAGGCAATTTGGTTGTGGTTAGGCAATTTGTCGGTTGGTAAAAATTTGATGTTGGTAGGGTAATGTTGTTGGTGTAGGTATAGGTGAAGCGAAAGTTAGCATACCCAAGTAGTAGGGAATCGTGTCCTGATTAAGGTCAACACACAATCCTAGAGTCGAGCAAAAGAGGCAAGAGTGTCCCGTAGTTGAGAAGAGCTAAACAAACCACATATTAATGTAGGATGAGCTTGAATCCCTAGGTACCTTGCATAGGTGAGAAGTCGATAGGTGAAAAGAGTTGTATAATCACAATATATCGGATATACGTCACGTCCCTTGAGTTTTGTTGTTTTGATGAATGGTGAGGTGAGGTGGCGGTATAGTTGGGGTGCGAGAGAACTTATTATAAGATGATTATTGATGAAAGAGAACCAAACCTAAATAGACAAGTCCATGACTCAAAAGTGCTTTGGAATGTTGCTTTTATTTTTATTTTATTTTTCTGGATATAGACTGATCGATGCGGGAAGTCTACATGGGATATGTATTTTGTTGTTCTTGAGGTCTTCACGAAGTTGATCAATGTGAGAAGCTTTGATAAAAAGTGGCATTGTGTATAGTTTGTCCTTGAGGAATAGTCTATTTATAGTAGCAGATGCGGTGTTTGTGTATAGCTGTCCTTCGGGGGAGCAGTCTATATATATAAGCAGCAATAGTTTGGCATATAGTTGTCCTTCAAGGGAGCAGTCTATGTATAATTTTAGAGGTCTAGATGTCCGTTGGGCATAAAGCATCTAGTTTTGTAGGAAGTTTGACTCAAGAAAATCCCATAAGTGTTTAATTAAGAATGTGTCATTTTGATACTTTGAAGTCATGGACTAGACTAAAAAGGGGAAGGCATCTTTAAGGGGAGGTGATAATCAAACCATGTGAGCTTGATTTGATTTTGAGATGTAAGAAACAAAGTGTATGCGGTGGTAAATGAGCTCAAGGGATGAGCGTAAGGTAGATAAGAAGTGATATAACACTAATTTCAACAGTAGAATGGTCGAAGATGCAAGGCATTAAGGGGCTCAGGCTCAGGTTTACCATTAAGTGAAGCTAAACGATAAGTGCCTGATCCATAAGTGTGAGTGATAATGTAAGGCCCAATCCAATTAGGAGAAAATTTTCCACGTTTGCTCTTTTCTAGTTTGGTTACATGTTGATTCTCTTTGAGGACAAGATCACCAACCTTAAAGGTACGCTCATGAAGTCGCTTATCATAAGCACGCTTGATGCGTTTTTGGTAGATTTGAAGGTGGTCAAGAGCCGTAAGATGTCGCTCGTCAAGAAGCTCTAATTGGGCTAACCGCTCTTGGTGGAAATCATCGTTGGTGAGAATATCCTGAAGAGATATTCTGAGGGAGGGTATTTGTATTTCGAGAGGCAAGACAGCCTCGGTACCATATACCAAAGAAAATGGTGTGGCATTAGTGGAGGTACGAATGCTAGTATGATAAGCCCAAAGGGCAAAGGGAATGTGATCATGCCAATTTCTTCCAGAATCATTAACAACTTTCATGAGGATTTTGGTTAGGGTTTTATTAGAAGATTTAGCTTGACCATTGGCCTGTGGATAGTAAGGTGATGAGAAACTAAGTTTGATACCAAAGTTGTCACAAAGGTCTTGTAACAACTTATTTTTGAAAGATTTACCATTATCTGTTATTAGGCGATGAGGAATACCAAAACGACAGATAATGTGATGGTTAACGAATTCGACGATTTTTTCTTTTTTGGTTGAAATGAGTGGAATGGCCTCCACCCATTTTGTGTAATATTCGGTTGCTGTGATTATCCAACGGTGACGTTGCGAAGAGGGCGGGTGAATCTCACCAATAAGGTCTAAACCCCATTGTGAGAAAGGCCAAAGATCTCGTGCGACCTGTAGCGGATGGCTAGGAGTATGTTGAAGGTTGGCATGTTGTTGACACATAACACAACGCTTAACATATTCATAGTAGTCGTTATTAAGAGTAGGCCAATAATAACCTAGGTGAAGGATTCGTTTAGCCACGGCAAGGCCACTAAAATGTCTGCCACAAATACCGTTGTGGATTTGTTGGATGGTATAGGTGACCTCCGCACCGGTTAGACATCGAAGGAGGATGCCATCAAAGCCACGTTTATAGAGGAGTCCCCCCATGACGACATAACGAGAAACACTTTTAAGAAAAGCATGTTTTCGGTACTAGTTAGGTCAGGTGGGAGAACAGAGGTTGTAAGGTAGTCGTGAAATTGGTGGTACTAGGTATCCTGCGAATTAGCAGACACATTATTTATCATACAAACAACCAGGGCTGAGTAAGATGGGGAAAAGAGTTGTTGGACCAAGATGAATATGTCAGAGTCAGTTGGTGAGGCAGGAATTTACGAGGCTAAGCAAGCCATAGTATCCACAAATTTGTTAGTGGAGCGGGGAATGGTCTGGATAGAATAACGAGTAAATGAGGTCAAAAGTGAATCCACGTAATGTTTGTACTTTTGAAGTTCCTCATTTTTACATTGGTAGATGCCCATAACTTGATTGACTACCAATTGAGAGTCGCTAAAAATATTAATAGATTTGACACCTAAGTGTAACACAACCTGGAGACCCAAAACAAGGGCCTCGTATTCCGCTGTATTATTAGTAGTGTAGGGAAATCAAGCGAATGAAAGAGGCATAGGCTTAGCATCAAGAGGAATGAGAACAACGCCCCCCGCCACGTTGGCATTTGGATCCATCGAAGAAGAGGGTCATTGGATACGACTCTTCCCTGAGTGAAAGAGTGGCGATGAGTTCGTCAGGGAAATTAAAATTGGTAAATTGTTCCCCAGGTAAAGGGGCCTCCGCGAGTTGGTCTGCAATAGTTTGTCCTTTGATTGACTTCTGGTGTATAAATTCAAGGTCGAGGTCAGCGAGGAGCATAAGCCATCGGGCGATGCGTTGGTTTAGATGTGGTTTGGCATACATATAATGAATGGGGTCCGCGTTGGTGATGACAAAAGTTTTGTGATTCAGGAGGTAGTGTCGGAGTTTGGTGGCTACGAATGATAGGGCTAGGCACAATTTTTCTACATGTGTATACCTAGTCTCGTAATCCACGAGAGTACGACTTATATAATAAACGGCTTGTTCTCGACGTGCCGAGTCCCGATGTGCGAGCATGGCTCCTATAGCATGGTCAGTGGCAGAAAGGTAAAGGTAGAAAGGGTGATCATCCTGAGGTGGGATAAGCACGGGTGGCTGCAAGAGATAGGATTTGAGAGCTTCAAAGGCTTGGTGACACTCTTCGCTCCATTGAAAGGCAATGTCCTTTTTAAGAAGGTGATGGAAAGGTTGACATCGATCGAGAGTTGGGAGATGAAACCGGATGGATTGAAGTTTACCTTGCAAACTACGCAATTGTTTGAGGTTTTGGGTGGGGGCATTTCTAGGATAGCTTTGACTTTAGATGGATCGACCTCAATGCCACGCAAAGAGGCGATAAAGCCAAGAAGTTTTCGAAAGAACACCAAAGACACATTTCTTTGGTTGAAGCGGACCGAATATTGTAGCAGTGATCGAAAATAATGGTTAAAACATCGAGATGTTCAACTGCGATGTTTAGATTTGCCAAGAAGATCATCGACATAATCCTCGAGGATAGTGTGCATAATGTCATGAAAAATGTAAGTCATAGCCGGCGATAGGTCGCACCAACATTCTTAAGGCCAAAGCGGCATGACACGATAATGAAGGTTCCTAAGGAGTTATGAAGGTAGTTTTATGTTGATCGGTCGGGGCTACCAAAATTTGATTGTATCCGAAAAGCCATCCATGAGAGAAAGCATTTCATGGCCGCGGTGAGATCAACAAGTTGATCAATACTTGGGAGGAAGTCATCCTTGGGGCAAGCGAGGTTAAGGTCTCGGAAATCCGTGCATATCGAAGTCCCCCAGTCGCTTTAGTAGCAGTGCGATGTTAGAAATCCATTGAGGATAGTCGATAGGCAAGATGAAGAAACAGAAAGGAGTCGTTGAAGCTCTTCTTTGACCAAGAGGGCAATGCGTGGATGCATTTTCTCGGTTTCTATTTTTGACTGGTTTGGAATCGGGTTTTAGGGTAATGTTATGGACAGTAATGTCGAGGATCAATTCTGGCATGTCGGCGTAGGACAAGCGAAAGCTTGGTTGCGGGTACGGAGAAAGGTAGTAAAGGTGGCTTGTTACGATGTGTTAAGGGATTGTCGATCTTCACAATGTGAGATCCTCCTCTGTGTGGATGTTGATTTCTATAGTCGACTCATTCAACATGGTTTGAGTTTCAGATGGTAAGGCGCGTTGAATATAGGAGTCATCCGCACCAAGGTAAGTGAGGATGGAGTCGTCATCCTGGCACTCAACAACATTAATCGAAGGTGAATCCTCTTGATCATGCGGATACGAAGGGAAGAGAAGATGGGTCCTCATTATCGCGTTGATAAGTGAGAGGACCTAGGAAGATAGCATTTATGAAAAAAAAAAAGTTAGGAGGGATAGATTCGAAGTCTATCGACTCTGTAGGTGACGATGGCAAAATGGGTGATGATGGTTTGGTAGGGGTGACATCGTCATCTTCCGAGATACAAGCCCGACACGAGGTTTCTCGGTGTAAGTGTTCAGAAAAGCGAGACCACTACGATCATTGTGTTTGCGTGTAGTCACGGGAATGAGTGTATGTCGGCCTTGTTCATAAAGACCAAAACCAAAGCCTTTCAAGCATGGTGAGTCGTCAAGAAGGTGAGGTGAAAAAATGACGATTTGTCAAGTATTGAAAATCAGATTGGAAGGGAACCACCCAAGAGGAGGTTCGGGGGTAATGGAGGATGCGTCAACACCCCATACGTTAGGTTGGTGCGGAAATGAGGTGGTCCGTAGGGGATTACCTCCCCCACGCGACAGTCGTAGGTAGGATGCGCATGTAACTGTCCGTACTCCTGTGGGGTATGGAAAGAACTAACGTTATATAGGTGGTACTCCCCCAGTGTAAGGCGTTGAAAAACATCTACTAAGGGGTCGGAGGTTGGGATGTTATCTGCGGGAAAGGAAGTGGTATTTGTGACGGCGGTTTCATTGGTTGAAGGCGTGGGTGCGGTTGAGGTAGATGGTTGAGGTGCGGTTGAAGTGGATG